>CM054152.1:23073388-23120888 GCA_028751875.1 Rapana venosa | reverse complement strand
TGGTGTCTGCACTGATGTTAACTCCAGAGGAAAATAACCCCTTGATGTATGTGTGTGGTGTGTGTGTGTGTGTGTGTGTGTGTGTGTGTGTGTGTGTGTGTGTGTGTGTGTGTGTGATGTGTGTGTGTGTGTGTGTGTGTGTGTGTGTGTGTGTGTGTGTGTGTGTGTGTGTGTGTGTGTGTGTGTGTGTGTTCAATCGCACACTTGTGTGAGTGTTATCATTATCATCATTATTTAATGATGTAGCACATGAAGTAATTTTGTTCAAATTAGAGTGAGACACATCCATCAACATCATACATTAAAGATCTCCCCCCCCCCCCCCACCCCCACCCACCCACTCACCCCCCCCCCCCCCCCCACCAAAAAAATAATAATAATAATAAACAGCAAAAACTATCACAAGAATAAAAGAGAAATGGACACAAACTGTGACAAAGCACCCCATGATGCAGACTGAGTGAGTGTGAGTGAGAGAGTGAATGTGTGTGTGTGTGTTGGGGGTTCTGTCTTACACGATGTGATATTGCAGTACTCTCTTTGTTCTTGAACCTGAAAATGAAGCCCTGCGTACAACTAGTTCAAAAAAAAAAATTAATGTTAACTGTTCAAGGGAGGCGATTCTCTACGGGTTCTTCAATGACAGTTCAAACAGAATCTGCAAGTCAGGGCAAATTACTTTTTTGCACACGGCACAGCTCTAGCCTAGCCTAGCAGGTTTGTCTCGAGGTGGGGGCAACTTGTAAACATTTTATTTCGTACTGTGTAGCGTCTGTGCGTAGTGGAATCTTATCATGGTGTTAAAAGCCGTCTGCGTGCTGAGGGGCAACACGTCTGGCAAAGACAAGGATGACAAAGCTGAGATTAAGACGGCAGGAATAATCACATTTGAACAGGTAGGCATGTTCACACCGGCATAATGCAGTGACCAAACGCTGCAAGCTAGGCCCAAGGCCTAGATGACAAATGGAGTGTGACTGACTCATTGCATGTGGGGAGGAATTAGGAAAAGAACGGTTGTAAATCGTATGCTTTCAATTTCTTTCTATTACATGCATACGGAATATAATTTGATTATAAATATTTATGCAGTGATGTAATGGTAATAGTCTGTTTGGGCCTACGTGGGTTTGTTTTGGGATTGGTTTTGTTGATCACTTCCCTTATTTGTTTCGTTACTGTTCTGCACTTCACACAGATCAAGTTCTGCAGTAGTCTCTTAGAATTACATATTCATCATTGTCACCAAATCTTGAAAATCAGAACAACCTGCACTCTCCATCAAGGAGAAAAATCCTCTGAAGTTGGAGCATGGCTGCCTATAGTATATGGCGAGGTACTTGAAAACAGTCATACACACAAACTTCTCATCCAGTGCACTTCCTATCTCATCAGTAGCTCATTGTTTGTGGTAGCCCATGTGAAGAAAATGTTCTGCAGAAGTCTGTTAAAATCCCCTGGAGGAAGAGGTGGGAAAGGGCCAGGCAGAGACAGGAAAGGGATCACCAGGGCCCACCTCCAAAGCAAAACTACATCACAGGACAAACGACAAACGAAGCAGTAGGCTAGCTCCACTCACTGTCTATGTGGCATTGCTTCAGGTTCAAACCACCACAGAGATGCCTCTCCAAGGGGATTTTCCCCCCAGGAATTTTTATTTTATTCTATTCCTTTATATTGAGGATAATCGAATGAGCACTTATGTCTTATGTGCTTTTTTACATCCAGTCCCCGTGTGTATCTGTATGGTGTGTATCTGTATGCAGTTCTGTAAATTCTGTCATCTGTTCCCCCCCCCCCCCCCCCACCCCCCCTGCACACAATGGTCTACTCTTGCGAAAAGCAGAACAGGATTTTACCTGCGTGCAAGATCCTTAACATCAGTGCCCACTCCACTTCCCAAAAGTTCTTCAGATGAGACTATCGTTAAAACCAAGGTTCTGTGTGCAAATGCAGAAGGCCTAGAACATCTGTCATCTTGCACTGTAAACTTTCAAACCTGTTCCACCTCGCCCTAGTTTTGGAAGAGTGGGCCATTAAATTTGTGCTGGTGGGAGTGGGTGACAAAACTTCCAAAACTGCAAGTACACAGGGACTGATGTAAAAAAAAAAAAAATCACGTGAGTGTTTGCCTTATAAATTCCATTATACTTGAAATGGAAACGGGATAGCTCAGTGGTCGGAGCACTCGCTTTCCCCCAGCCAAGTTAAGCAGCGTCAAGCGTGGTTACCAGCTGGATGGGTGCCCATTTGCGCGCCTTGGCTTCAGTACAGTTCCCCCAGTTCACCCAGCTGTAAATGGGTACCTGTCCTCTTTAGGGTCAGGGAAGGTAAAGCAGCTTATACTTGAAATAAAATAACAGATAAAAAGATGCTTCACTATCAACAGGTGAGTTCTTTTTCATTTTTTCACTTTATACAACTTTTTTTTAAAACAATAACCTTGCAGTGACATACAATGCTTGCAGAATGTGCAGTTATTGACCAAAGTTCATGTGTAATAATGTGCGTGTGTGTGTAAAGGTGAATTGTTATTCTACATATATATATATATATATATATATATAGATAGATATATAGATAGATATAGATATATATAAAGGTATCACCTTCCTGGAAATATCAGTAACAGAAATTATTTTCTGTTGCAGGATGAGAATGGTGATGAGGTAAAAGTGACAGGGGAGCTCACCGATCTGGATGAAGGGAAACATGGCTTCCACATTCATGAATTTGGTGACACCACAGATGGTGAGTGAGTGATGCATTAGTGTGAATTGAATCGGTATTTGTTTTGTCATCACATTTTGGTAAGTGTCTTTGTGTGTAGTGTGGACTCTGTGCCTGGAAGTGGAAGATTGCGTGCCACAGAAAGATCATGTTTTGGCGAGGGGTTTGTTTGTTTTGGGATTTGAATTTTGTCCCTCGTCATTTCTTCCGTCTGTTTAATGGCAGTCCTCTGTGAATCTCCATATTCTGTTGTTGTTTTGCATTCCCCAGCTTAACACCCTGGGGGTCACCCAGAATAACTGAGAATATAATAAATTATGCACTCTTACAAGACTTACTCATCCCACCTGGGAAAACTGTGAGATAGGAAGTGCACTGGATGAGAAGTTTGTATGTATGACTGTTTTCAAGTACCTCGCCATACACTATAGGCAGCCATGCTCCAAGTTAAGAGGATTTTTCTCCTTGATGGAGAGTGAAGGTTGTTATAATGTTAAGAGCTGGCAGTGGCTGAAGGCAATCTCAACGTAACCTTTTAGTTTTACAACATAACATTTTAATGTAGGCCTTGGCACCTCAATAACTGATACAGCTTTGGGCCTGGGCCAGTCTCCAGATTCTAATGCTGTTTTTGACACAAGCTCACAACAGACAGCCTTGTGATTCTTCACTGGACAGTGGGGTTGTTTTTTTGTTTGGTTGGTTGGGTTGTTGGTGTTTTTTTGTTGTTGTTTGTTTCTTGTTGATTGTTGTTGTTTTGGGTTGTTGTTTGGTTGGGGGTTTTTTTTGGGGGGGGTGGGGGATTTCTGGTTCTGAATTTGGTAGTCGGGTAACTTGTAAGTCTTTACTTAAGTGCCTTTTTAAGGTATTTTGTTTTGTTTTTGTTCCTCAGCTAGAGCTTCGAGGTTCACCAATGGTGAGATTTTTGCATGTATTATATGCGACTGTTTTCCCCCCACCATTTAAGTAGCTTCATTCCAACTTCAGGGATAAAAGGAAAACTTACAAATCATCATCTCAGGAACCTTGCTTGCAGCAATGATTTTTCAGTCTGCTGAAAGCGGTGTGAAAGAGCAGATTTGGATTCTTAGAAGTAAGATTAAATGAGTGGGGTTTTGTTTCAGGCTTTTTATTTAATCTGTGATTTTTTATCCCCCAGCAGTAGATCAGCATTTTTCAGCAGGTTTCACTCAGGCGTTAATTTGACACTGTGTGCAGGATGTGTGTCAGCAGGCTCCCATTTTAACCCAGCTAAAAAATCACACGCTGGACCCAGCGATGAAAACAGGTAAGAAAAGTACATGAAAAACTCAAGTTTTCCAAATGTTTTCTTATATAGAACGAAGAGGAGGGGTTTTTTTTGTTTGTTTGGTTTAGAATGTATTATTAGTAGTATAGATGGTGAACAGTGTTTATTGCAGATTGTTGACTATGTTTTTTTACATGGACATTTATATGTGCACATATGCAACACACATATATGTAAACACTTTGTTTCTGCCACTTTCTGTTTTTTCATACTTTCTTTTTATTCAGGTTGGGTTTTGGTGGGGGGGGGGGGGGGGGGAGGGGGGGGGTTACAATGCACAATTATAAAGATACAAAGCATTTAAATAATTTTGTTGAGAGAGAGACTGTCAGGAAGGCGTTTTTGCCACTTTCTTTTCTTCCTATCATCAAGTATCACTACACTTTTACTTGATTACAGGCAACATGAAATGAAATAATATTGCAGTTCTGTTTCCGTTGTTTTTTTTAGAAAACACTAGTAGCTTTTACTTGCTTTGTAAATGATATCACACACAATCTATCTCTCTCTCTCTCTGTATGTGTGTGTGTTTGTATATTTGTATAGTTATTTATTTATATAGATATTATATATATATACACAAACACACACACATACATACTTACATATATATATATATATATATATATATATATATATATATATATATATATATATATATATATATATATATATTTATATATATATATATATATATATATATGTGTGTGTGTGTGTGTGTGTGCATGCATGTGTGTGTGTGTGCGTGTAATGTATCTGTTTAGACATGTGGGGGACCTGGGCAACATTGAAGCTGACAAAGACAGAATAGCCAAAGTGAACATAGTTGACAAGCAGATTTCCCTGACTGGACCAAGGAGCATCATTGGCAGATGCTTGGTGGTGAGTACACTTCTCCTGATACTGATACTAGTGTGATCTTGTGGCTTTTCTACTGTTTGGACTGAATTAGCAATATTGTATTGTACTTTTTATTTTGTGAATTTTGTTTTTTTGTTAAATGAATTTGTTTGCAAACTACTACCCATTTTAGTTAGAAAAATCGGGAAATCTACCTGAAAGGAGAAAATAGACTTGTTGAGTTTACGTCCTAGAAATGAGTTAAAATAATGTATGGAATTTATATAGCGCTGAATCTTGTAAAGTAAACAAATCAAAGCGCTTAAAATGTGGAAAAGTGTGTCAAAATATGTATGTGATTTATGAAATGTACATGTCTTCATTTACTGATTAACCTTTTCCGAGTTTTCCCGATGGGTAACCTGCGATAGGGTAAACAACCATCTACTATCCCTTCCGTCCATATCACCCACTATTGGGTTGTGGTAGCATACAAATGTGCACAGTGCACATGTACTGGGAAATAGGGATTCTCTCCCTTAACATAGGAATAGTGTTAATGTTAAAATGTGGAAAAGTGTGTCAAAATGTGTCAGTATGTGATTTACAAAATGTACTCATTGCCATTTACTGATTGATAATGTTAAAATGTGGAAAAGTGTGTCAAAATGTGTCAGTATTTGATTTACAAAATGTACACATTGCCGTTTACTGATAGATAATGTTAAAATGTGTCAAAATGTGTCAGTGTGTGATTTACAAAATGTACACATAGCCATTTACTGATAGATAATGTTAAAATGTGTCAGTGTGTGATTTACAAAATGTACACATAGCCATTTACTGATTAATAATGTTAAAATGTGTCAAAATGTGTCAGTGTGTGATTTACAAAATGTACACATAGCCATTTACTGATAGATAATGTTAAAATGTGTCAAAATGTGTCAGTGTGTGATTTACAAAATGTACACATAGCCATTTACTGATAGATAATGTTAAAATGTGTCAAAATGTGTCAGTGTGTGATTTACAAAATGTACACATAGCCATTTACTGATAGATATTGTTAAAATGTGTCAAAATGTGTCAGTGTGTGATTTACAAAATGTACACATAGCCATTTACTGATAGATAATGTTAAAATGTGTCAAAATGTGTCAGTGTGTGATTTACAAAATGTACACATAGCCATTTACTGATAGATAATGTTAAAATGTGTCAGTGTGTGATTTACAAAAGTCCACGTGGTCTTCCAGGTGCACAAAGATGAGGATGACCTTGGCAAGGGAGGTAATGAGGAGAGCTTGAAAACGGGCAATGCCGGACCTCGTATCTTCTGTGGAATCATCGGCCTGAGTAAACCATGATGTTTCTGTTTTAATTTTTCTACCATCTCTCTCTGAATACATACATGTTTATTTATCTATTTGTTTTTGACAGAAAGTAAAACTGTATGAGTATGCCAGTCTTTTATGTAGCAATATAGATTTTTTTTTATTCATATCTGCCAGTCTTCTGTAATGATATTAAAATCCCGTATTGGATCTGTATTTTTCTTTCTTTTAAAATTCGTGCTTGCCTGTGTCTTGATATATCAGATAAAAATCCATTTTGATCTTTATGTTTTTCTGCTTTGTGTTACAGCTTTAGCTGTTGTTTACAATCGCATGCATATGGTGTAGATTTTATGGGTCCAGCAATTTTTGTTGAGTTGTGAGGTGGATCCATATTGTAACAATATCATGAGGGAAGGTGCTTATCTAAGAAGGGAGGTGGGCTTGTCATATGTGTTCTTTCATCTAAGCATGTTATTGAGAAATTCTTTCCAGTATTTGAAAGTGTTATACTTTTTTGTATGCCACGTTATTCTCAATGGGAATGTTTATTCACATGGTATAGCAAGGCTGAGCTTTTTCAAATTTGTATGTATAGGAGATTTTTAAAAGTTTGGTCTCTTAGTTTGCAGCAGGATATATAGTGATATGTGACATTTATATAGTGATATATAGTGGTTTTTGGTAAGAAGGCTAGGGTTGGATAAAATGTGAGAGATAAACAGATTTTCAAAACTGCATTTTATAAAAATGTATGTGTCCTCTCATAAAACTATATTTCTTAATTGGTAGTGAGTTAGGGAGGGTTGGAAAAGGGGAAGATTCCATAAAAATTTGTGTTTCAAATGAGTTTTTAAATGTGAGGTGGCAATTCAAGTAGATCAAACTGCATACTTCGACTAATGTGTTTTCTATGTGTGAAAGTTTGGTATGAGCCATCACATCAAGAAGATTGTGTGGCTAAAAAGGAAATCCCAACCTGTATATTTTGTTCAAGTAGTATCTGAATGTCATTGGTGCATATTGATTTTGTTGGAATCTTTTTAATCATTTCTAGCAAATCTCTATTTCATAATTATTTTCCCATGAATCTTGCTTGCATAGTGTGTCTTTGTTGTTAGCCTATCATATTTCAGTGCTTGCTTATTTCATTTGCAACCGAAACTGATGTTGTACCCTAAATCAAATTGTTCTGTGAATTCATTAAGAATGTGAACAGAATGGTGCTTCATTTAATCAAATAAACTTTTATTTTATGAGTTAAAGAGCTAATACATAGTGACTGTATTTCATATGGATGAAGTCTGCAAGTGTGTGCCAAATGTGCGTTGTGATGTTACAAAATTAATGTGTAAGAATATATTACTCTCATGCTTGAAAAAAAAAAGTTTAAAAGCTCATTACAAGTTTCATGGAATAGGTATCAAGTTTAGACGATCCACTCTTTTTAATGGTTTGTAGTAAAAAATGTCCACTTTTTTATGGTCATTTGTGAAATTTGAAAAGGGATGTGTATGTGCTATAAAGAATAGAAATGTGCACACAAATAAAAAATATCATCAATTCTCAATCGCAGTTTTGACAGTGCACAATACATAAACTTTAGCTACTACCCCTGTGTCATAAAATGAATTGTTAATCATAAAAAGAGTGGTCATGAAAACTACTTAACCTTGAATGTTTTGGGTGAACTTTCAGATCAGAAAACCACTGAATACAAGTTTTCGTAATAGCAAAGTAACACTTAAATTTCAACAAAAGCTTCTATGCTTATCCTTTCTATCTATCTATCTATCTGTCCCGTAGTCTGACGACCGTGGGGGCACCCTCAAAGACTCAGCAACCAGTTCCCTCCATTCCTCTCTCTGTTCTGCCTTTCTCAGGGTTTTGTTGAGTTCTAGGCCTGTCCATTCACTGATGTTATCCTCCCAGCTCTTCCTTGGTCTGCCTCTTCTTCTTCCTCCTTGGACAGTGCCTTGCAAAACTGTCTTTGTAATTCCTTGGGATCTTGTGACATGCCCATACCACTTAAGTTTACGCTTTTTCACGATCGTTAGAAGGTTCTCATAGGGTCCAATGGTTTGCTGGATTCTGTTATGCACGCTTTCGTTGCTTATGTGGTCTTTGTAGGAGATGCCAAGGAGTCTCCGAAAGCATCTCATCTCCACTGCCTGTACTCTTCTCTCCAAATCTGCAGTCAGGGTCCATGATTCACAGATTTGCTTATCCTTTACAGAGTCAAAAACAGAATATTACTTTCACATAAATTATCTCTCGTTAAAGATTTGATTTTTTTGTTAAAGATTTGATTTGTTTTATTGTTTTTTCCCTGTGGTTTTAAGTTATATAAGTCCCTATATGTTTTGGGCCTGAAGAGCGGATTATTTTTTCCTGTGGGGTTACCAACCACCCTCTCACCTGATGTTGACTACTGCTTACTTCCCTTGAGCTTTCAAACTTTATCTCAGGCCCTATTTCAAGCAATATATCTTAGATGAAAAAAGTGCATGCACCTGGTGGTTTTATCAACCTGCGTCCTCTACCTCAATGACCCCACTGTTGCCCCGTAGATGCTTCATGCTTTAGCGCTGATTGTATTCAGTTTCTCTGTTCAGTGATGGATTCATTCCACAATTTCCCATACCCTTAGGTAATTTATTCCATGTAGAGTTGGTTTTATCCTGTGTAAGTCTGTACATAGTTGCACATTTTTAATCTGAGATTTAAAATTTGACGAAGTGACAGCCCTGATATGGCCTCTGTGGTCGGCAGGGCTATGAAAACAAGAATGGATTGGATTAGATTCATCCATCTGTCAAGAATCATGAATACAGGTGGTCATAATGTGCCTTTCATGGAGGCATGGTCAAGAGTTTTGGCAATGTGCTATCACAGTTGTCAGGGAAGATTTGTTGATGCCAGCGTGTTCTTTCACTCTAGTAATGAATGAGGAGGTCTTGGTATTGGTCTTGGTTTCACCACTGTAGCTCTGAACATACAAATGACACATTGTCAAAAACAGCATACAAATATATAAACCAAGTGAACCACAGAAGGAAAATCAAAGCTATGGTTATTTCCCCAGCTTTATTTCTTCATCCAAAATAGTCATAATACACAAAAACAATATACAAGCAAACTGTAATGATTTTCATGACATATTAGTTTCTCAGACTCCTCAACTCTCTGTGCATGCATACTTGAGTGTGGTTCAAACAATACATATGTGTGCAAGGAATTACCTATGTAAGTATCAAATAACATGATGTACATGCACACTCATATTGTGCCAAAATCAAGGAATGGGCTGCCTGTCTGCCAAAGTACTTTTTGATCATCCAGCCCAAAATTAATTGAGCTTTAAGTCTGTGGTCAGTTACCCATCATTTCCTGTCATGTAGACAAAATAGGGCATGGCAATGCAAAAGCAAGAGGTTTTAATCAATGAAGGGGGATAGAGAGAACACAATAAACAGTTCTAATCAACCAGTCCTATGTCAATCATATGTGTATTCTGCTGGCAAGTAATTTTGAATTGGAATTACCTTCTCATTAACAAGTATAAGATTTCAAGAAACAGGACAAAGATAATGTTGCAGGTGTGCCACAGCATATACACCCCATTCTCAATTTGTAGGCCTCTACTTTGGTCAGAATCTCTTCTATCAAACTTGTTTCTTCTTGAAAATGAATACCAAATAAAACAAACACACAAAACTGTCTAATGTACAATTTTAATTTCAACTTGCTTTTTTTTTCTTTTTTTAGTAATTAGCTTAAGCTTTTATTTTGAATTAATTTTGTAAAGCTGTATTTTGAGAAGGAAAAAAGTTCTCAATGCTTATTATTTCCCTTGTTGATGTCGCTCCCATCTTATCAATTATTCAAATTCTTATATTTCAAGGATAATGAATAAGCGCTCAATGGACTTTTTTACATCAAATACCCGGGGAAATGTGTAGGCCCACCTGTCTCTACCAACAGAAACGGATAAAATACACTTTTCTGCAGACTTTTATGGCAATTTTCATCAGGATTTTTGGGGGGTGGGTTTTTTTTTGGTTTTTGTTGGTTGTTTTGGGGGGGGCGCCATTTCAGTGACTTCTCAAAATAAATAAGACTGTACATGTTTATAGGGGTCTTTCCTTCGGCGTACAATTCGTGCTGCCTGAAAAGACTGATGAAACTGATCACTGGCAAGAATGACCACAGACTGCAAAAAACTCCGTGTTATTCAAACTGACACACTCAGCTAACGTTTTCCTCCATTTTAATAAATCAGTCCATAAAACAAACAAAAACTGCCATAAAGAGGACGGTTATTCCACCCTATCTATAACAAAAGATATGAAAAATGAGCAAATATAAGTAAAAATAGGGGACTGAAAAAAAAGATATTTCTGCTTAAAATTTCCAGAAGATAGATTATTCAAACTGGAAAAAAAAAACCTCTCACTTGCAAAGCAGATTTCAAACCAAAAAATAAAATTTAAAAGAGGGAGAGAGAGAGAGAGAAGGAACCACCTACCTGATTGTCTTTCAAACAATTCTGGTGTTGCGTGTGTGGATACTTACTTGTATACAGCATTTCAGTTTTTCAATGCAATGTCTGTGTTGCCAGCGCAGAGGTAATGGAGTTTAGTTCTGTGACTGCACTGTCAGTCGCTGCTGCTGTATTCACTACACTGGCTCATAGACCAAGTAGAGGATTTTGTTGGTTTGCCTGCTGTTTGTTTTTGTGGCATCAATACTTAATGCTGCATAGAGCCCCACCTCCACTCTCTACCAAAATGTACTTCATGTCACTCTTCAATGTCGACATCACCCCCCACCTTCACTCCACAAATGGTTGGCTTGCCCCCACACCCCCTTTTTTTAATTTTTTTTTTATTCCTTTTAATTTACAAACAAAAATTCCCTCCCCCCCCCTTTTCTTTTTTACACAATATTCTCTCCCCCCCCTCCCCCCCACTTTTTTTGTTGTAGGTTTTCTAACATGGTGTAATTACATAACCTACAAGTAACTTCTTGTACACCTTTAGCTTGCTTTCTCTTCAACAAAAGATGGATGGTTTTCAAACATGCTCAAGATGATGCACACATTTGCAGATCTGACCCCAGTTTATAGTCTCTGTCAACTAAAAATGCTGCAAAACATAGTCTGAACCAATCCTTAACTATGGGCAAAAAGTTGCTAAACTGGATGTTTAGAATGACTGCCAGATATCACATGCCATCCTATGCCATCCTATTACCATTATGTGAATCTGCCAACATCCATTTTCTGACATTTTAAATAACGAATGATACAAAAATTACTTAGACCTAGCATAGATCATGTGGTATAACTACAGCTTTTATGGTCAAATGGATTTATCTGCGTGAAGTTTATGTTCTTCCCAGGTTCATGCATCTGCCTGCCTATTTGGGGGTTTCCTATAGAATTTTGGCCAGATTTCTCTGTGGGCGATTTTACTGCACTAAACGAGTGGCATACACTGATACAGAACCTCCATTCATTGTCTCAAAACTGCCACTCACAAACAAGGGGAAATTCAGCTTGCAACAGGATTCACCAAAGACCTCAATGTATTCTTGAGGGGTAGTAACCCTGTGGTGTTCTGGCTTTGAAAAATGTGTGAGGTCAATACCTATTCTCTTTGGAACATCTGCACAGTGTCTGCTTGCAAGGCAAAACAATCGGAACAAGAGGCATTGGGCTCTGGCTGAGAAATCTAACACTACCGCCATGTCTTCATGAGAGTTAACCTTTGCCCTTCCCCCACCCAGAAAAAAAAGGAAAAAGATATCTGTAATTGCTCAGTTTGGGCAATTCACATCTGGTAAATCCAGGAAGTCTACATCTTTTCAGCCAGTCCAACTCAGCTGACATCATGGCACACAGAGCAGGCACGTTTGGTAATGAAAACTGGTGTTTTATGCGTGCTCATGCTCTCTTGTAAGTTGAATTTATATTGCATCATTTTTGTATATTGTAGGGTGTCGTGTTGCATTGTCTACAAGTTATAGTAACAGCAGATTTCTCCAAGTGAAACCAATTTTGAAAGAGCACATAAAGATGCAGTGTAGTGCCATCTTTCTCCCCTTTTCTGCATTAAACATATATTTGTTGTATGCCAATGAGACTGGTTTCTGTTACATAAATTTGGTAAGGACAACTCTTTTGCTGCCATGGGTTCTTTAACACTGGCTAAATGTCGCACATGGGACCTTGGGTTATTTTACATAGTTAACCAGACCATTCCCTATTCATGGTCTGGTGGTGGATAGGAAGAGGTGGGAGGGGGGGGAAATCCTGCTACAATAGGATCTAACAAACGGCATCTGGTTTCTTAGGTGGGAGTGTCACCTCTAGACCCCTGATTCAACATTTAAAGCCATCCATGCTGGCAAATTAATGTGTACTGTGTTTTGCATGTCAAGAGAGTGTGTACTGATTCTACAGCTTGAGGAAAGATGCTACCTAAACAATTAATGTGTACTGTGTTTTGCATGTCAAGAGAGTGTGTACCGATTCTACAGCTTGAGGAAAGATGCTACCTAAATAATTAATGTGTACTGTGTTTTGCATGTTAAGAGAGTGTGTACCGATTCTACAGCTTGAGGAAAGATGCTACCTAAATCATTAATGTGTATTGTGTTTTGCATGTTAAGAGAGTCCGTGCCGATTCTACAGCTCGAGGAAAGATGCTACCTAAATGAATGTAATCTAAATATTAATGTGTGTGGGTTTTTTTCAATTATGAAAAAAATCTGTTACGAATTTTGTGGGGGTGTTTGGAAGGGGCTGTTCCACTTTCAGTGATGTGCCAGTGCTGCCATTCCCACTGCTGCTCGATGCGAATGAAGCTCACTCCGCCACAGCTACACCCATGCTCATTCAGCATTCAGTTGTACCTTCAGATTTGGAAGTCCAGAAGTCATCAAGTGTAAATTAATCCACTGTGACCCTCTCCATAGCTGCTAGGTCACAACTGTGATGCTCAATAGTGGCTCTGCTGATCGAAACATACGCATGACACTGCCAAATAAGCCCACTGACAGAGGGCTCAACCATCCACTCATGAAAGGCGAAAGTCAAGTGCCACATCCCTCCAGTGACAATCTGCAATGAATCTCCAGATTGCAAAGGATAGGACTTTAAACTCACCTTAGGCATGAATGTAGACCAGAAAATACACCCCAGAAATAACTCACCTTAGGTATGAATGTAGACCAGAAAATACTCCCCAGAAATAAAGACTGCCATGAGACCAATGCAATAGGGATCACTGAATCAGAGAACATTTTTCATACTGCATGGCGATCATAGGTGATGGAGACAATGATGGTGCTATAGCAATCACCTTGGTTTTAGACTACTTGACAGGGCTATACCCCCACCTCTCCTATCATAATATATCCAGATGTCAACAAGGTCAGTGTGATATGTCTGCAGAGTTGGTCACATAATCTCAGCAATGCTTTCTAAGCTGCATCATAAAGAGAATATATAGCTCAATTATGTGGTTCCCGTCTTCCCATTTAAACCCACAGAAAATTCATTCTATGGCAGAGGCAAGCTAGGGTATGTAAAAACATCTAGTTATCTGTTAGGATTTTCCAGTCTGGTGTCCATAGAACATTGTGCCATAACAATAGATAATAACACAAGTTTCTGTCCACTTCTTAGATTATTATAACACATAATTCCTACTTTCTAATGACAGACATTTCTTCTGAGCAGCAATTACACAGGTCTAGTTCTGTTCCACTTGATAAAAGATTGGTTTTCTGATACATTCAAGGCCAGCCGACCTAAACATTTTGCAAGTGGTTAATATAAAACGATAAACTTTTATTAAAACAAATCAGACAAAGTTAAAGCATTTTTACAAACTGACGAACTTTGCTCTACCATGGAATTTTTCTGAGATGAAGGCAGACATGGTGAAGTTTTTGACAGATTGATTGTGACATCAGTAATGTAACATTATATTACCATGAGATGTCTCAAAGCAATGAATGAGCAGCACAAGAAGATAAAGAGATGTGCAAACAAATGTATACACAAATCATGTTAAATGGCTTTGTAATACTAAAGGTGACTAAGTGGCAATGGCAGACAATTATGCATGACACCAAGATATGGTGAACTCTAAATTCAACTCTGAAACTGTCAAGACCTTGATCAATATTCAGCTCTGTTTCTGCAATCAGATCTAACATGGTGTTTCCTCTCTTGCATACAGCAAAACAAAAACTGATGGAAATCTCTATTGAATTAGAAAAGCTGCACTTACATTTTTTACCCTCCCCAAAGTTGGAACGCAGATACCTTCATGGTGGGCAAAAACAGTCCCATACGCAAAATCTCACCATTGGTGAACCGCAGAGCTCTAGACGAGGAATGGATTAGGGGAAAAAATCCTTTTCTCTGTTACTATTTTCAACCCTGGTTCTCAATGGAATTGTATTTCTACTTGCTGAGATATCACTCCAGTTCAATACTTACAATTCACCAGCCTCATGGAGACTAAGGTAAAACAGCACATCACTTTACAGGGCTTTTTTTTTCCAAAAGTACATTTTGAACTTGACACGATACAACAGACACTAACCTTTCACTTTATAAATTTATATTTTCAGTTTCATCCCCTGAGGAAGAATCTATCAATGGAAGCTTTTGGAAAATATATGATCACTGTCTGATACAATCTCAAATCTCTCTTGTATAACACAGCAAATTGTTCTGATAAGTCTGCATAATCCAATCTAATCCAATCTTCTTATCTATAGCCCCACCGACCACAGAGGCCATATCAGGGCTGTCACATCTTGTCAATACAAGTCGGCTCTTCTGTTTAAAGTAAGAGGGGGGGTAAAAAATTGTTGGAGATGGATCTATCCAAAGTCCAACATAAAACTAAATGAGTATACAGAGATGAGAAACTCTTGCAGAAAAACGCACATATACATACACACTGACATGTACCAATGTATCAACTTCCTTTCTCATTTTTTCAAAAGGAAATTGATTTGTTTAATATTCTGCAGAAGATCACACCATTTTCATATTTTCTTCCATCCTTTGAGATGACTGTGTCCAATAAAACAGGACAATGACAGCAGTAAACTGCCTTCCAGTAAACAGCATCTTTTGTCTTCTGCCCAAGTTCACACGAGTGTGTACACAATACAATTTTCTCTGAAGAAATGATGATCTGCGTTTCCATAAAAATATTATCCAAGAAATCTTGAGAATGACATTAACAAAAACCTGAACACCACAGGGATTATCATAAAAAAGCAAACCTTGGGGAGCCAAAAACCAACAAGACAACTGAATGGAATACTGTGATTGAACATGAATCATTTCATACTATGACGCCACTCCCAACACTTGATTACTAACAAATCAACATCCAATCATGCTTTTTCCTCATATTCACCACACAGTTTTGCATATAACACACGCTTCTTTATATCACACAATCTCTTTCCAGTTTGTTTCCTTTTTCACCTACCTATCCTGAAGAAATGCTTTCAGACATTGATTGGTTTGCATGCTTGGGTACTGATTTTGTGTCCATGTTCGGGTCAGGCAGAAGGCCATTGGTGCCAGCTAATCTGTCCTGGAACGAGGAATCTGAATCATCATTGCCACGGTCACTCCATCGACTAACACGCCCTGACTTGGTCTGACCAGAACTCACACTTGTCCCCTGGCTACTTCGACCAGGCTCGTTTTTAGGGTTACTCTCGGCGCTACCATCACACACATTCTTATTTTGAGCTGCCAAACTAGTGTTTTCGTTATCATCAAATTCAGCCCCATACTCAGGGCTGCTGCTTTCGTCTCCATACACTGGGCTTTCGTCATCATCATCATCCTGTGAGCCTTCCAAAGGTTTGTTGCTGGCTGCACCACCACTGAAGTTAGGAGGAGGTTCTCGGAAGTTAGGACCCCCTGGTCCAACAGGGAAGCGACCATTGACAGGTATATTTGGACCAGCCCCAACGTCCCCCGGCTGACCATCACCAGAACCCCGAGGACCAGACTCCGATGATCCTGGTCCTAACCCGTCTCTGAGCAAGCCACCCCGCTGAGGACTGGACTGCCTGTCATTCATCGGCTGACGAGGATTGTCCAAACCAAAGGGTCCTCCAGGACGAACCAAATTTGGCCTTTGTCCCAAGACAAAGCGAACAGGGCTTCCTCCAGGACCCATGCCCCTTATGGCTGGACTTCCAAATCGAGTTCCTAGCGGCATGGGTGGAAGACCTCTAGGACCCAATCGCTGGCCCATGGGCCCAGGACCCATCAAGCCTGATGTAATCTGTGGCGGCAGGATGCCGTCAGGACTCTCCTGAAGGGGGCCTCGAGGCAAGAGACCATGGCCCAAGATGGGACCTCCAGGAAGGCCCATCCTTATCACAGGTGGTGGACCCAGGAGAGGGCCTGGACCTCGTCCCTGTATGAGATCATCATCATCATTCAGGTTCATGTCTTCCTCCATGTTGTCGTCAGGCCACTCTTTGCCATCCTCACCGGGGAAAGGATGCAGGCCAGATCCTGGAGGTGGTATTCCTGGTCGTAGGTTTGGCGGCGGCCCAAAGGGAGGGCCAGGTGGTAACCCTGGACGTGCTGGGATCCCAGGCTGCTGGCCAGGGAGAATGATAGAGGCGCTGGAATTGAGGGGCAACATCGGGGGTGCGCCAAGAGCACCATCCATGCCTATGTGGGCTGTGCTGCCTATCAGGGATGCTGCGGCTGAGGCCACCTGCTGGATATCAAACAAAATCACTATTAGCACAGCACAATCCATCCAATGACTGAGAACAAAGACTAAGAAATACAGCGAGCCTCAAACATCAACAGAACCTTAACATTCTCTGTTCACAGATCAGAAACTAACATGGTCAAGGCAACCTGAGAATCAAACTTGTGTACTTTGCTCTGTGAGCAGCTAGATCTAGAATAAAACCACCTGAGGTTAAAATAATACAACATATCAGGGAAGCACTCTGTTTTTTCATGGATCAGCTTCAGGGACTTGTTGCTATCTAAAATCCAGAATGTCACAAGACAAAATCAATAAGAGTCAATAGGTCTTTTGAAGATTAGCTGGTACCAAAAAACCAACCAAAAAAACAAACAAAAAAGCCAACACACACACACACATACAAAAAAATCCCCACACCATAACAAAGGTAAAACAGGATGACAAGCATTTTCACAACCTTGTTGTGAGCCTTTATCCACTATTGTAAAAATACACTATCCCCCACCCACCCCACCCCACTTCCAAAAAGAGACATGCAAGCACGAAACAATGCATAAGGTACAGCAAAATTGTATGATGCTTATCAAAATTATAAAGGTGATTTAGATTATTACAACCTAGAGGACACACACACACACACTTACCGGTGGTTGACACAAAACAATGGACAGAGACAAGGGGCTGGACACTTACTGGTGGTCCTGACAGACCAATGGACAAGGGGCTGGACACTTACTGGTGGTCGAGACAGACCAATGGACAGTGACAAGGGCTGGACACTTACTGGTGGTCGAGACAGACCAATGGACAGTGACAAGGGGCTGGACACTTACCAGTGGTCAACACAGACCAATGGACAGTGACAAGGGGCTGGACACTTACCGGTGGTCGAGACAGAGCAATGGACAGTGACAAGGGGCTAGACACTTACCGGTGGTCGAGACAGACCAATGGACAGTGACAAGGGGGTGGACACAGGCCCTCCTGGTGGGGGTAGCAAGCTGGGTGGCAGACCCTGTGGAGGATTGCTCTGTCCTGGCAGAGGGATCTGACCCGGCAGAGGCATCTGACCTGGAGGTGGGATGGGTATACCTGGAGGAGGTATTGATCCCGGGGGAGGGATCATCATGGGAGGTGGTATCAGGGCTAAATGCTGGGTGGATGGAATGGCTGTAAAGAGTACACAGAAAATACGTGACAGTCAGAAAAAAGTTATTACGAAGCGTTTGGTTTAGCAACTGTTGGAACATGTTGAGAAATGCTTTGTCAATTTGCCACAACTGCTTATATTAAGTAACAATGTTTGCTTGCATTGTGGGATGCCTGAAAAAAGGTAGGGGTGTGTGTGATGGAGAAAGAAAGAAATATAAAAAATCCTATCTATAAATTATAAAAACCTTTCCTCAAATTACTGAAACTTACTCCACAAATCATGAAAAAGTAAATTTTGCCGCACAGCATCCTTCACAAGGAATATTCCTTTCCAACTCTGTTTAAAAATGTGGAAAAAACACATGATTTTAACAGCGAAAAGCACAGACGCACACTTACATTGGCTCTGAGCCCCAAAGCCACTTGTGGGGTTGTTGGTGGCAGCACCAAAGTTCTCTGAACTTCTTCCATCTCTGTCTTGGGGTCGTTCCACTATGGTCCCTGAAACCAGAGCAGACAACTGTATGCTTCATTTGATGAACCCTTTGAAATGCAATTATACTTCAGCTATGCTGTTCGGCAATCTCACAAGACGCTGATCTGTGTATCTTACCATTGTCTGCTTATTTGTCTTGTATGGGCAAGAAGACAAACATAAATCTAGTTAAAACAAAAACTGAAAACACCTGGTCTGAGACAATTTCAAAGACAGGCAATGTCTGAAGAGAATGTTCCCTTGCTCATGAGATATTTGTATCAAATAACCTTGTTGACAGCACACACACAAAAACTTAACAGAATCTGCATCAACAGTGAAAGACAAAAAAATGTTAAGCGGGTATTCAGTGAAGATGGCCCTAAAGAATTTCATGCTGATCTTACATACATTACTACTGGTGAGATGTGTAGTACATATAATCATGATCTGTATAAAAATGACTTGTATACATGTATCAGAAAAAGGCACATTTTGGTCTGCATCTGATCAGAACAATTGTAAATCTGATTGAACAATAGAGAAAAGTCAAGTAAACTTGAATTCATTTTCAACTCAAACATTGCTGTTTTACTGCCACACATCAGATTCATACATACTTTCAACAGCTACTTCACTCTACCTTGAACCACAGTAATACTTCTTACCCCTGCCTATGGATGACTGAAGACTGCTACTAAAAAACCAGCCTTCACATTAAAATGCTGATGGCCTGAACTCCTGCACTGACCTTTGAGACGTTCGGGAAGTGTTTCCTCATCAATCATGGCCCCGTCCAACAAGGTTGTGAGGTCAGAGGGCAGCCTGTCCCAGGGGATGTAGACCACTCCAAGGTCCATATCCCACTGGTCTTTGAATTGGGATTCCTTGACACCCATGTTTGGGGCCCAAGCCACCTGTACGTTCATAGTCACATGCACTCATTTAGTGGGAGAATATGTGTGCAGTGTTGATTCCAGGATTTCAAAAAAGGGAGACAGAGAGCTCCCTAAAATGAAAAAAAAGGGGTCTTTGTTCCCGCAAAAAAAGGGTTTTTTGCTGCATATCTACATTGTTATGATGTAGTGTAATATGGACACAATTTTACATGTGTATTCTCTCTTTGTTCAGTCAAACTCACTGTCATCAAAAACTCAAATGTGTCTTGACACTGTGTCATTTCCCAGCTGTGGCTCTTTTAACATGTAAAACCACCACCCAATTCTTGTAGGTACACACTCATGCAACCCATACCCATGTGTGTGTTTGTGTGTTGCATGGAAGAAATGTTGGATCAGAAAACAAAGCATGTGATAAACCCTGACATGACACTGACTTTCAACCATGTGCCAGCCTGTCTGTCATATATAATTCCAAAGTCAATTCACCTCAGACTACAAACTGCTTTTATTTTAAAGATATTAAACCTCATGAAGTTTACACTGCAATACAAATTTGAGCATATCAAGAGTCAAACAGAATGTCCTGGGGGGTGGGGGTAAAGAATGAAAAAATTTAAGAAGTTTGTGTTTGGGGCTTCAGAATTTGCTCTGGACTGTGATGTAGACAGTTTGGGCTCTTGAGGAACTCTCATGTATGTGGAGACTATGTAGCACAAAAGAAACAACTTTACCCGGAGAGCACTGGAGTTCAGCTTCAGGCCTTTCATCCTGTCCAGGGCTTTGGCAGCCTCCTTGCGCCAGGTCATAGTGACAAATGCACAACCTCGAGGGGGCACCATCTGTCCACACAAACTCACTAATCAATAACACTTAATAACTCGGTCAATGGTTCCACTATCCCCATTCGTCACTGTTTAGTAGCTTACAACAACAGCAAAAGATCTCACAACTATCCCATTATCAGTTGTTCTGATAAATGATAAAATGTTTAGTCAGAAAAAATCTCGGCACCTTTTACATCCAGCTAACAAAGACTGTATAACAAGACAAAGCACTCGCAAATTTTAATCGTAATACAACAGTAACATAAACACAAAAGCCCGGCCCAAGAATAATCCATTAAAAAAAGATTTGGTTTACAAGTTATAACATGAACACATAACTTGTAATTTGATGTTATTCAAAATACTCAATAAATCTGAATGCACATACAAATATTATTGGTTATATCAACAATAATTGTAACAATGAAAATAATTATAACGATAATAATCATCAAACTGTAACAACACTGTTATTACACATCACAGAGAGAAAAAATTTGTTACCATACTTACTTTTATATTTTCAACAGTTCCATAGTTTTCTATTTCTGTTCGCAGTTCATCTTCAGTTGTGTATTTGGCCAAATGACCAAACCATAACGTAGTGGAACACACTGAAAAAAAATGTAATCAACTGAGAGAAAAATTAAATCAAATGTTAAGTAAATTTTTTTTTAGAGAGACAAACACTATGGGTTTTTAAAGTAGTTTTTCTATTCTGAACACACTATTTTCACTTTTCTCGAACAAAAAGCATGTTTCACAGAAAGCAAAAAGAATTTATCAAAAACAGCATAAGGAACCACACAATATAAAGACAAGTCTTATGCATAGTAAGATCACTTACAATGAAGGGGTATTACATAAAGAGTCCAAAGTAAACTATCAATAATACAAAAGTCCCCTACCAAAAAAGTATATCATATATGTACAAATACAGTCAAATTCTTCTTTAGCTACTGACTGTAAAACAAAACCTTGGCTGTAGCTATATAAAACAAAGAAACCTTGCATCTGTGCGCTCGCGCTCTCTCTCTCTCTCTCTCTCTCTCTCTCTCTCTCTCTCTCTCTCTCTCTCCCCGTATGCATTGTGGCTAAAGGCCAATGTACATTAAACCTGTTCTCAGTTCAGAGTTCTCTCTCTCTCTCTCACACAATCACACACAAATCACCATGACTACAACAAGCTTTTTTTCTTAGCAACATTTTACAGCAAGTAAACACAGAGCAAAACACGTTCTTTGCTGTCATTTCTGTAAATTATCAACAGAGTATATTAACAAAAATATCTAAAACCCTGCTCATGACCAAATATTGAATAATCTCCAATGTCTGACTATTCTTTTCCCTTTTTCTTATATACAAGATTCTACATCAAACTTTTCAGACACGGAGTAGATTTCTTTGACAGCACATTTTGCTCCAGTTAACAACAGTATTTATCTGTGACCAGAAAATCAAACTTTACTACTATGACTTACACTTTCAATGCCTTATAAAGATGACGAGAAAAAAATGCACAAACAGTTTGTTCGTTAATATCACAGAAAGTGACCACTCATAATAGGCTAAAATAACATTATGTTAATGATAACAGAAAAAAAAGATGGAGGAAAGAAAAGGAAAGATTCTGACATCAAAGAGAGCTTCAGGACTTACAGCTTATATGCTTTTCTTTCAACGGGGGCAATCCTTTTTTCTTTCGCTCCCTGTCTCTCTCACGCTGCCTTTCTCGGTCATAATCCCTTGATCTGCATATGACAAACCCAGCATACATCAGTTTTATTTCAAGAGCTAAGCTGAAAAAGGAGAATGAAATATGCTGTAACAACGTATTTGCAAGTAAACTTATGTCCAAAACTACATGTATGCAGAATTACAACATACAATGTCAGATGTTACTTTACTTTTAACTGATTTTATTGTAAACATATATAAATCATTTAAAATGGATCCCCTATGTTATCAAATATTGAAGGATTTTGTTAAATAGAAAAACAAAAACAAAGAATATATTTTAAAATATGGATGGAAAAATAAACTGGCCCTTCTCCTGCAACTCCCATACACGCACAACCGCATGCACGCACACACACACAAAATAACAATCTCAAAATACAAAAACAGGGGAAAATACCAGAAAGAAGATAGCAAAGCTAATTCTAACAGAACAGGCAATTGGGAACACGTGGATCTTACGCTCTAAATAATTCTTAACTTCTAAATAACACAAGGTACAACCCCCAATTTGAAGGGTTTCTAAACAAAACATCTTTATCTGTGTCCGTCTTTGGTCTTGAAATAAACCACCTTTACCTTGACCGCCTGTGTCTGTCTCTTGACCTGCGTCTTTCCCTTGACCGTGATCGAGAATGCCTCCTCCGCTTTGGAGACCTGCAACATGACAAATGGCTTTCCCTGTACTTCTTTCCCCTAATGCACAACTTATTTGCTCTAGTAGATTCAAGAAACAGCCCTCTCTAAGCTACAACCTACAGTTTCTGTATGGATATGTGTAAGATTTTTTTCATCCCTTTAGTAGTATCACAGTAAATGAGATGCCCCAATTAATGTACAAGTGTTTCTGCTTCTGTGTGTGTGTGTGCGTGTGTGACAGCATGAATGTAGACAAGCATTTGTGAATGTATTTCGTGCAAATGGTGTATGGTCTATCTACAATCAAACAAACTGCAAACAGTTGTTGGTCACCAATAATGTTGCTAACATCACATGTTATTTATTGGCAGTATCATGTAAACAGCAACGACATGCAGCTAGGTCAGCAAAAGGGCAGTAACAAATTCTGAGACAGTTTATATAATACTTCAGCACTGAAAATAGCCCTCCTAATGCAAAGAAAATGTATGTTCACAGGAACAATCCCCAAATGTACATCTTTGATGAACAGCTGAGCACAACTTGCTTTGTTCTCACCTCGATCTGTCTCTTGAGTGTCTGGACCTTCGCCTGTCTCGATCATAGTCCCTGTCGTCCTGTTCCTCCACCACAATGATATCTTGATCCTGAAGGAAAACCAGAACATGTTTAAGCTTGTTTATTAATATAAAACAATATAACAACAGTAAAAAAAATAATTAAAAAAAACAAACAACAAAAGAGTAGAAAAACCATACACATGCAGTCATGTTTGTGTGCATACATGCATTCAACTCTGTGTGTGTGTGTGTGTGTGTGTGTGTGTGTGTTGTGTGTGTGTGTGTGTGTGTGTGTGTGTGTGTGTACACAAAAAAGCTGAAAATTTGTGTTTTTTATTCAAAGAAGCATGTCTGCATAACTTATCTTTAACAACTATCCTAACAGCTCTCCAGCACATTTTTGTACATAATCTTAATTATTATTCCGTTTTCTCTCCACAAATCAGTAAGTATTTCATGGGACTTCTTCCCACAAAATAAAATGTACTAAACAATGCAACAACAACAAAAATAGCATTTGAAAGAGAAAACTTGTATCAGTTTTCCAACCTGTTCAATCTCCTTGTTGAACTGTTCCTGCTGCTGCTCTAAATGCTGCTTGCGGAGAGCCTCAGGGTCTGGCACATCTGGTCGTAGCTGGTCTGACTTGAGCGCTGACACATTGTGGATGTGCTGCATCAGCGTTGGGTCATTCAAAAGTTTGTGCACGTCCCTGTAAAACAAGTTGTCTTTTTTCTAGGCAAATGTCAGGAGAAAGACAACGTGTGTGTGTGTGTGTGTGTGTGTGTGTGTGAGTGTGAGTGTGTGTGTGTGTGTCTGTGTGTGTGTGTGTGTGTGTGTGTGTGTGTGTGTGTGTGTTGTGAGTGTGTGTAAGTGTGTGTGTGTGTGTGTGTGTGTGTGTGTGTGAGTGAGTGAGTGAGTGAGTGAGTGAGTGAGTGAGTGAGTGAGTGAGTGTGTGTGTGTGAGTGAGTGAGTGTGTGTGTGTAAGTGAATGAGTGAGTGTGTGTAAGTGTGAGAGAGAGAGAGAGCAGTTGAAAGACAGATAAGGCTCTTTATCCTACTGATCATGAGGCTACACAAGTGTCAGTCCAAGAAGCATTTAGTGCAGTGGGTCTTTGCACAAGGTCAACTAATGTGCAGATCTAGTATGCAAACAGCTTCATCAGCAAACTGAGCTTTACAATTGATCAAACATTTGCAACACATATTTCTTGAAAATTCTGAATAAAACTAATGAAATGTTCAATTTATAAACACAATTTTTTTTGGAAAATAAAAACTTAACAGGCTGACTGTTCTCTCTCTCTCTCTCTCTCTCTCTCTCTCTCTCTCTCTCTCTCTCTCTCTCTCTCTCACACACACACACATACACACATCAGTCCAAACAAAGACATATCTTTGGGAAAATCAAAACTTAACTTGCTTTTTTCACACCCATCAGTCCTTTGAAGGAACTGATCAACACTTTTCTCCAGGCTGGTCTGTCATCAGCTGTTCACATTTGCATTGCCATGTCAAGGTCTGACTTCTTTTTTTAAAAACTTTTTATATTCTCCGTCAAGCTCTTCTGCTGTATGCCTCTACATCTTCCTCTCTAAAGTGTCTCCTGCAGGATAGTCTTGGCAACAGAGATGTGACATGGGTCATGAACGAACTATGCCAGCTTCCTCCCTTTAACAACAGCCAGGAGAGGTTACAGAAATCAGGAACAAGAACCCTTCTGTTTTCAACTAAGGCCAATCAAATGATCTCACCTCTATTAGGTAACCACATAAGCTCGCTAGAGCAAGCATTCTGATCACTGTTTTCAAGTTCTGAAGA
Source organism: Rapana venosa (assembly GCA_028751875.1). Taxonomy (NCBI): domain Eukaryota; kingdom Metazoa; phylum Mollusca; class Gastropoda; order Neogastropoda; family Muricidae; genus Rapana; species Rapana venosa. Next base: position 23,095,775 of record CM054152.1, on the reverse strand, counting down.
AGCATGCCTTACCCTGGCAGCTGCTGCTGCTGCTGCTGCTGTTGTTGTTGCTGCTGCTGTTGCTGCAAATGCTGATGATGGTGCTGATGATGTGGGTGATGCTGCTGCTGCTGCTGCTGTATATCCATTTGATTTTGATTCTGATCCATTTCCTCATCGTCGCTGTCACCATAGTCAAATTCCAACAGTTTCTGGAAAACAAACCAAACTTGATAACATGCGTGACAGTTATCTTTTTTCCCTTACAACACACATGTGGTGAATACACATTCAAAATGAAAACCAGTACAAATGTCATGCAATATAAACCTCCAAAGAATTTCTCTTCTATTGTGATAAGGGTCAGACTGTTCCAAAAGTGGTAGATGAGATCTTGGAAACAACCCTAACCTCTGTGTGATACAGAAAACGCTTCATGCAAACAATAATTTGTATATTAATTATGTCAACATATTCATTCACCTTATTAAAAAGAGGCTCAGCTGGCTTGGGCAGGTCTCTGGGTGGGGCTCCCATGGGAGGTGCAGCACTGTTCTGATTGTCTGGTCTGTCATGAGGCATGACAGGGGGAGGCAAACTACCAGCATCTCGAGGCTCCCCGATGGGCACAAAGCCAACTCCAGCACGGATGTCAGGAATAGCCTGTGGAACAGCAGGGAGAGGAGGTGGAGGTGGTGGCGGAAGCCCAGTGCTGGAGGCAGGGTTTTCTGTCTTGGACAGGAGTTGGTCTGTTAACAGCTTGATCTGAGCGAGGAGATTGTTGTCAATGACAGCCGTTGTCTGCTGTGGCTTGTGGGACATCAGCTCTGTATGCATCATTAGCTGCTGCTGCAGTAGCTGGAGTTGCTGGAGCTGCATATCCTGTCCTGAAGTCATCGTGTTGCCCTGCAACAGACCCAACAGGGCTAGTTGCCCCTGTGGAAGTTGTTTTGAAACATATCATCTAGCAGTTCTTTTAATGTCCCTGAAATAACCAACACGTTCTAAAACTTGCCCACAACTGCTACTTGGCCACTGCCACTGAGTCGTCATAAATATGGTGTTAACTTTAACTGAAAATGGACCAGAATCCTCTGACATACTGGAGCGCTTCACTGCTCAGGATGCACTGCTTTGTCCACTTACTGACATACTATGTCACCAAATACTCAATGGGTTCTCCTTTTTTTCCCCAACATTCAGGCTGTCTTGGTTCAACATAACTTCAAAAGCTTGACAGTAACAGGTAGCAGTAGTGTAAGACACAATACACTGGCCATGGAAGAAAATTAAGTTAGCCTTGTTAATGTTTCTTGTTAACATTTCATGTGATGCATACTGCCAGAAGAAAAATGCTTCAAGATGGGTGACTATGGTAGACAAAATTGCTACATGTGGGTTGTCCTATAAAATCTGAATTTGATGATTCATTTGTTTCAGTTAGGCCACTGGCTCAATTGTTAACCACCACTGGCCACCCCTACTTTGAAACATTCACAACTATTCATTTAAAAAAAAATCAACATTGATTAAAAAGGCCAATAAAAACTACTAGTCAGATTGATTTTGTTCATATTAAACCCCAAAACAAACAAATCTCCACCCCTCCCCAGTACACGTATAGCAAAATACATGATTCAAGGCGACTTTAGCAGAATGGAAACACTGATGACTTAATACCATCATCATCTTATTTTGTAGTAAGGATCAGACTGGTTGTTCCAAAAATGAAACTACTAAGCAGCATTATTAAACGACAAAGATGCCATAACGCAGCACAAGCAAAACCATTCCAAAGTCAGACATTCCAAGCAACTCACATCTCCAGTCTGCTGGAGCAGTTTGGTGACGGTGTTGACGATGTCACTCTGCTGCGCCATCAGACTCTCCTCAGGGCCACTGTTGGGAGCTGTGCCACCATTGGCAGGAGCCGGAGGACCTGGAGCTGGGGCAGAAGGGACACCAGAACTGGGGGCAGAGCCATCGCCAGGTGCTGGCCCTCCACTAGACGGCAGCTTGCCATGGCTGCGCTGGTGGGCCAATACCACGTTATCTGTTATCCGCTGGGCTGAGGACAAGCAAGCACAGTGGAGCTATTAGGAAACAGGTCCTTGTCCTATACTATACACAGTGCTACCATCACGCTGAGTAATAAATATGGTGAAGTATGTAAGTTGTGGGAATATTCTGCACGCTGAAACTCCTTGAAACAAAAATGGGACAACGACACTTCTAAAGTAACCCATATTTTTACATTCTGTGATGCTCCGAGCAAATATCAAAGTAAAGTTATCCATCAAATGTGCATGTAGTCGGAGCTACACAACAGATCTTTTAAAACATTGCATACATTATTGTATACCACCAACTACTTGAAGAGAGAGAGAGAGTAGGGGGAGGGGTGTGGGGGTGTTACATATGTGTGTGCATGCATATCATGTAAGCATGCGTGCATATGTGGTTATCTGAAAAGGTACATATATGTACATAGAGAGGAATGAAAGGAAATAGTTAATACTACTATTTTTTCTCCCCTAGCATGAGCCTCCTCACCTGCTGCTACACAGTCTGGATTGGTGGGATCTGAGGCCATGTCCAACAGTGCCTGGATGACTTCCATGGGGAACACCGTGTTTTTCTGCCATAGGTTGAGCACTCTGACCACTCGACTCTGCAACATGACACATCACATTGTTATAAAGATTATGCCAAAAAAGCTTCTTTTTTTTAGTCTCTGTGGGAGCATGAAGTTTCTACATTTTAATATATGTATCCACACCTAGAGTACAAACACTCTCACTAAGGTTAAAAAAAATAAAATACAGTTCTATCAAATTGATCTCTCTCTCTCTCTCTTTCTCTCACTCAAACAGCTCGTGGTGAGGGGACGAGAACTGAACGGGTGTGCTGTTAGTAAGCTGCTGCAAATTTTTGCATTTTAGCTTCAAAATGTCAGTTACTGGCCTTCCAGCTACTGTAATAACAACTTTAAACGCCCTGCTGATCGACAACATCGTATCGAGTTGGAAAGTCGCGGGGGAGAGCGGCAGTGTTGTGTTCGTCTTGCGAATGAAGCCAGCTGACAAGCCAGTGTCAACAGAAATGGCGGACCCGGTGCTGAACCGTAACTCCCGTGTTCAGTACTATCGCAAGAAACCCCCTTGTCAAAGACGTCGCGATGTTCAAAGAAGTAGACAACACCAAGAAAGACAGGCAAGTCGCCAATGTGACAATAACAGTGTCTTGGAAGAGCCGGTCTTGTGTAACATTGACTCCCTGCTCGATGTGGAAACAGAAGGAAAACAAACCAGTGTGTACACAGAACTATGTGTCAGCAGTGAATTGAATGCCTCAGCCACACCAGATTCACTTGTTCTACTGTGTGATCCAGCAACAGACAACAAGATCGGTGTGTCTTCTGAGGCGCCTGATGTGCAGGAAGAGCTGACAGTTGGCTGCACAGTGGATGACTCTGATACTGATACTGGTATTGTGAAACAGTATGTGTCTACTCTAACTGACAAACGTGTACAGCGTCGATTAAGGGACAGCAAGAGAAACACACGGTTTCGAAAGGTGGTGGTACATAGTTCGGTTGATCAAAACATTGTGATGTGTGAATCAGATGACATCATCCTGGAATACTCTTGGAATGGAGATCCTGGCGAGGAATCTAAGTGTGTGTTCTGGTACATCAAGCAAGAAGAGAAAAACATGTTGCCAGAAGAACGTGTCAGGCTTGCCAGACTTCGTAAAGGGAAACAGTGTACTAACACACAACACACAGAGACAGTGGTGGCGAGTGCTGAGCAGGAGTTACATCATCTTCGGGACCTCCTGATCCGGTCTTACATGGGCTGACTTCGCTGGCTGTAGACTGGAAAAGGAAAGGCTGGTTTGAAAATTGAGACACTTGAGACACAGACAATAATGTATCGAATCTTGATGTACATACCACCACTGCCATGGTTTCCATGTCATTGTAATCGCGTCGCGTTCGATATCGTTGTTACCGCGCCGCAGCGCTATATGGCTTGATCGCTAAATAGCAATAAAATTGTGTCAATTGTCAATTGTCAATTGTCTCACTCAAACACACGCACACACACATACACACACACTTTCCTTTGGATGAGACTATAAACCGACATCCCGTGTGCGAACGCACGCAGAACATCTCGCACACAATTTAAATCGTGTTCCACTTTTCATAAGAGTAGGCCATTGTGTGCTGGTGGGAACAGATGACAGAATTTACAAAACCGCATATACACAGGGACTGGATGTAAAAAAGCACATAAGTGTTTATTCCATTATCCTTGATATAAAAGAATAAAATAAAATAAAATAAAATAAAAAAATAAATAAAACACTGTACATGTACACACACACAATAAGAAAAAAAACCTTGCAACTTCCTCCTGTATTAGTAGCAGGGCTGTATTCTTAATTCAGGATCTGTTAAAGTATACGAGCACAAGTCTATAATAAAATACTGCTGCATTATGTTGTGTTACAATGTGACATCCCCATAATACGATAACGGTACATGTATATAAATCAGGCAACCAAATCAGTGGTGTTCCTCGCCTTACCCTGTCTTCAGCGGAGCACTTCAGCAGACTCTGGAAAGTGGGGACAATGTTTTTGGTAAATCTTGGACCAAACACATCTTTATCTCCGCCAAACTGATGCCGTGATTGTCTCACCACTGAATCAATCACATATAGGCCTGGAATTTTGTACTCTGGCTTGCACTGCAACACACAACCAACCATGGAATGACAGACATCTATTTTTTATAAACACATGTATACATGTATGCAAGCAAGCCTGAAAGGGAAAGCACATGCCTGTTTGTTTGTTTGCTTGCTTGCTTGCTTGCTTGCTTGTTCTTGCTTGCTCTCTCTCTCTCTCTCTCTCTCTCTCTCTCTCTCTCTCTCTCTCTCTCTCTCTCTCTGGATAGCCTGGTGGTTAGAGCATTGCACTTGCGATCTGACAGCCCAAATTTGAGCCACTACTGAGATGCCCACTCAAAGGGTTTTTGTCCTGAAGTTAGCATCATTGCTGACTACATTTACTTCCCCAAAAGTCCTTTAGATCAGTCTATAAACCAAGGTCAAATATATCAATGCATGCAGAACATCTTGCACACACATTAAAACGTGTTCAGCGTTTTGGAAGGTCATTGTTTGCCAGTGGGAAGAGATGACAAAATCAATTTAAAACTCTATTCATGCACATTGGGACTGAGTGAATGTAAAAAAGCACACAGGTGCTTATTCATTTTCCAAGTAGCAGGATAGCCTAGTGGTCAGAGCATTGAGCTCTTGATCTGACAGCCCAGGTTTGTGCTATCACCAAGCCACCTATATATTTCAAGAAAATACAAATGTTTCCCCTAGAGTTAACACAAGTAACAACTCCACTCCTCCCTAAAAACAGATGAGTATAAACTGAGGTCCTGTGTACAAAAGCATGCAGAACATCTTGCACACGCATTAAAAACCTGTTCCACTTTTCTGAAGAGTACACAATTTTGAGCCAGAAGTAACTGTTGAGAAAGTTTTTTAAATGCATGCACATGTGACACTGGTGTAATATTTAAACATCATCTTAAAATCAATGCTTAATGGTAGGTAAACAGTCCCATAATGCAAAATCTCATCAGTGGTCAACCTCAGTTCTAGTCAAGGAACAAAAATAAAAAATCATCATCCTCAAAATAAAAGAATTGCTCTCTCTCTCTCTCTCTCTCTCTCTCTCTCTCTCTCCTCTCTCTCTCTCTCTCTCTCTCTAACTAAAAGTGCTTAACTTAGTTATAACCATCATGCAGAATTTAACTTTTAGTTTTAAAACCATACAATCTAATCTGATCTACTGAAAACTCAGGGCAGTATACAATCTGTAAAACAATCTTGAAAATGAAATAATACAGGTTTTAGGACTCTTCGGGGTTTTTTATGCTGACTACTAGTAATGTGTTCTGACAGTTTCTGTCCTTTACCTTGAGCACAAATTTCTCCACACTTTGCACCACATGTTTGTAGAATTTGATAGCCTTAATCGCTGCCCTTGTGACAGCTCCCATCTTGGCCCTTGAGACGGGAGGCTTGGTCTCATAGAGAGATGACAACTGAAATTCAACACAGTTACTAATACTGAACAAGTCAAAAGACAAAATTATGCCACAGTAACAATGAACTTAGTAAATAAAGTAGGAACATAGGTAAGCAAATTACATACATCATTACATGTACATACACTATTACATGTATACATACATGTATTATATACAGTGTGTGCAAAAACAATGCATGCAAGCATGTTTGTGCTTTCTGTGGGTGTCCCAAAAGACTGAGTTAGAGTTTGTGTAAGAAAAGTTGTGTGTGTGTGTGTGTGTGTGTGTGTGTGTGTGTGTGTGTGTGTGTGTGTGTGCACGGACGCCACATGCTTATGGGTGCAGCTTGTGTGTAGTGCACGTGTGCAGTATGTGTGTATTACAAATGATTTATCAAAGTAATGAACCAAACCATATCCAGTATAATCTTGACTAGACTACTGTGTGTGTGACAATCAAACTCACAGCAAATATCTTCCTAAAATATGTCCTTTAAGACTCAGTCAATGTCTTCCTAAAATATACCGTTTAAAATTCGCAAGTTCCAGTGAAAAGATCTTATCAAAATAACAATCTTTGGTGTATGATGATGTATCTGGTGTTTTTGCTGCAGGGCATGTTCGACAACTCTCACCACTTTCGATGAACAAGTTAACTTACTATTTTTAAGAAAATGGTTGCTTTTAACGAAGACAGTCGTTTATTTGTCGACTTATCCTGATCCTAAAGTATACATTTATCCAGCCAAATAATGATTATGATATTTCTAAGAGAATCTAGAATGTACAGACTCTATTGATAGTCCTGATCGGATGATCCTTGCTCAAGAAACGAACATCGAGGAACGATCACTGATTAGGCCTAGACATCTATTAAATGATATACAATAAACTACAGTAAACATTAGCTGCCATTCACGACAGATTCCTCACCTCATTGTTGAATGCTCGAACAGCATCCATATTTCGAAATCACCCAATTATCCAAAGCCAAAGACGGATAACATTGAACAGAATTCGTGTTTCAATCGGTTTGGCGTGGTGACCAAAATGGCGGTCGGAATTCAGTCCATAATGTCACCATAAGACAAACTAGCTGTAGTTTGATTGGTTGTCAGATGCAAAGTGGACCAATCAAAGTAGGTGTAACATTTTCGACCTTTGATAGGTTTTCTAAAAGTTTGGATTTCTTGTAAGCTTTCATTTTTACTTTCTCAAAGAGATAGTGCAGAAGAAAGGTTGTCCTTATAGCCTAGATGTAGACATCACTGCATCATCAAAGCCATGGAAGTGTAGTAAACAGAAACGTAAGGTGAAGATTCTGAAGAACCCCACTAACAAAGACTGCTTCACCAATTTTTGCTTGAGACCTGCTTGAACCAAGTCTTGGTTGTCAGTGCGCACATGCGAACTTGCATCTCATCCAATGGAGTTGTGTGTGTGTGTATATATATAAATATATATATATATATATATATATATATATATATATATATATATATATATATATATATATTATATATATAGTGTGTGTGGTGTGTGTGTTGTGCATGCACAACATATCACTGCATGTGAGAGGATGTGCACTACTAGATGTAACTGTGTGTATCTGTTAACATGCAGGAACATGCATGTGTGTGGGGAGGGGAAGGCACCCATGTTTTTTATTTTGTTTTATTTAATGTCTTCACTACTTGGTGATTTAGACACACCCACATTCATACCAAAGTACCCATTATTACACACCCCATCTCTCTCTCTCTCTCTCTCTCTCTCTCTCTCTCTCTCTCTCAAACAAAGTCACACACACACACATTGAGAATTATATATATATTTAGTGTTATCCCTGAAACACACACACTCTCTCTCTCTCTCTCTTTCTCTCACTATGACCTTATAGATTTGACTGGGTTTTGTTTTTCCTTCTTTCTTTCCCAAAGTCTTAACGAGTGCCCTATTTCAATATCTTATTGTTATGTGTAACAAGTATATGTACCATTTGACAATGTGTAGATGTTTATCTTTATGACTTATTAAGTTTGGTTGTTATTCTTCTTGGTTTTGTTGTTGTTGTTTCTTTTTCTCTTTCTTTCTTCTTTGTTGGTTTGGTTTTTCTTTCCCTTTGTTTGTTTGTTTTGGTTGTGTGTTGGTTGTTGTTGTTTTTTGGGGGTGGGGGGTGTTTTTAGGGTTTTCTTTTATTAGTTTGCTTTGGGGGGGGGGGGGAGTTGTTGGGGGGGGGGGGCTGCTTTGAAAAGGGTTATTTCCCCATGTTTCTAATGTGAGACTGTATAAGTGTTGGGTTATTATTAAGATGTATCCCTACGGGCGGGGACTGGATGTAAAAAAGCACATGAGTGCTTATTCATTATCCTCGAAATAAAAGAATTTGTCATTCTCTCTCTCTCTCTCTCTCTCTCTCTCTCTCTCTCTCTCTCTCTCTCTCTCTCTCTCTCTCTCTCTCTCTCTCTCTCTCTTCTCTTCTCCCTTACACCACTCACACACACATATGTGTATATATATAGAGAGAGTATAGAGATATAGATATATATAGATAGATAGATAATTACAATAATGGTCTTACAGGTGAAGAATATATGACTTCAGCAACTGACATTATGAATTGCTGAGAGTCATATGAAACTTCTTGACTAGTGGCATATTTCTTATGAATATCTAAACATCTTCTTTTATACATGTAAAAAAAAGAATTGGGCAATCAAACAACAAATGGTGGATTGAAAGGGGAATAGAACAACAACATGTTACATTTTTTTGAATATTTAGTATTCCCTGCATTTAATCTCAGTTTATGTATTAGAATTTCTTATTTCCGTGGGAAAGGAAACTGCTGATAATGTTTTTTATAATCTTTGAATGTATGCATTTCATTAACTTAGAATGAATTTCATAAAAGGACAATGCAAGATAAGAAGCAAACACTTCAGTACTGTATTCAGAGGCACCTTGTTTTGCCAAAGAATGAACCAGCTCATTCGAATAAATTCCACAGTATTTGTGTGTGTTTGTGTGTGTGTTTCGTTTATTTCGAGGTAATAGAATAAGCGCTCATGTGCTTTTTTACATCCAATCCCCGTGTGTATGTAGTTTTGTAATTTTGTCATCCGTTCCCACCTACTCTATAAAAAAAAAAACCCGGAACAGGTTTTAACGTGCACGCAAGATGTTCTGCGTGCTTTTGCACACGGGACCTCGTTTATAGTCTCATCCGTGTGTGTGTGTGTGTGTGTGTGTTGTTGTTGTTGTTGTTGTTGTTGTTGTTGTTCACTTCAATTTTACGTCTGTTCACTTTTAGTGATATTAGACGCCCCCCCCCCCCCCCCTCCAAAAAAAACAAACAAACAAAAAACAACAATAAAACCCCGGACTTGGCAATGCAACAGGAATTTAAAAAACAACAAAAAACAACAAGTCATTAACGTTAATGTAACTATAACAAATGTCCTATGGGAATGTAACAAAGACCTTTCACAATTTCAAATGCCAATTTTAAATTACTGAATATGCTGGTGAGGGAGTTTTCAGAAAAATGGGGCATGAAAGGTTTTACACTCTGCCAGTCAAAAAGTATATGAGTATTAGTGATATTCTCACCACACAGGCATTTACCATTTTTGCTGAATTTGGTTATCAATGCATTTAGTTTCATTCTATAGAATAAAGTATTAATTCTCCTAGACGTAAAAACACTTGTACTAACTTCTGAATGGTTCCCCACTGTTAGATTATGGGTATTGATTGCAGTTCTAGTTAAAAGTCTCTCATTTTGCTGATTACTATCAGTGACCTTTCTCCATGATTTTTCTTCTAGTAAGCTATACCCTTCTTGTAAGGATAAAGGCACATGCAATTCTATTGCATCCCGTCCGTGTTTTGCACCCTTTTTGGCAGCTCTATCCGCCCACTCATTTGGAAAGAACCCAGTGTGTGAAGGCACCCAACAAAAATTCACACTTATGCCCTTTAAGGTTAAGAGATGTATGACATGCTTAATCTCTAATATGATTTTCGAAGTTTTCTTGTAACATGGCGATTTTAAAGCATACAATGCCGATTTAGAATCAACGCAAAGAAGAATTTGAAATATACCCAACGGCAAATCAAAGATATAAGTAAGACCTATTAGTATTGCTACAAGTTCTGCTGTAAATATCGAGTGATGTTTACCAATATAATATGATTTTTCAATTTTTAACGCTGGTATAACAAAAGCAGAACCTGTTTCTTGATTATCTAGGCGTGATCCATCTGTATAAATTTGTAAATGGTCAAAATATTTATGATGGATGTGGGATCCGACATCAGCAACCATTATATTCTGGTTGTCATTCTTGTTTTCATTAGACACCTCTATATCAAAGTGTGCTTTATTCATCTCCCATGATGGGCAAGGTAAGATTGCTTCTCGTGTGTCCATGCTGTGTTGATTGACTTCAGAGTTTTCTACCAGATCAGACACATATGTACTTATGGGCATTAAAGAGGATATAAATTTCGCTCTTTTAGGAAAATTAAACTCTGATTTCACTTCTATTTCTTCTGAAATAAAGTTTTCTGTCGTTTTGTTTCTAAGCAAATATTTAGCACATGCCAGTTGACGGTAATCATCTAAAGGCAATATGCCGACTTCGTTATATGTTCCCAGGGCTGAGGCGTGATAAGGCACACCAAGAGCCAGTCTGTATGCTTTGCAGTCTATACTTTGTAACTTTTTAAGTAAATACTTAGGCGCACTGAAAAAGACCTCTTGACCATACGATAATTTTGAACGAATAAGGGATGTAGCTAAATATTTCATATTTAATGTGTCTTGGCCCCAGAACTGTTTACTTACCATCTTCAAAAAGTTTAAGCCCTTCTTTGCTTTAGTTAAATTGTCTTCGATATGTGCATTCCAAGTTAGCTTAGAAGTGAGAATGACACCCAAGAACTTTACGGTGTCTTTATACTCAATCATGTTGGTCCCAATTCTAAATGCTGGTAGGTCATCTGGATTACTTCCATTGTTAAAAAGCACAGTGTACGTTTTTTCTGTGGATAAAGTAAATCCATTTTCGAGCATATAATTATCGATGTTGTTAAGCTGGTTCTGGTATACCTTTTTAATGTAGTTTAACGCTCTTTTTGGTGTGTTTCGTTTCATAGAAACATTCATCTACATACATATATCATCTGCATATTGTACTAAGACGACTTCCTTCGACAATTTCATAGGAGGATCATGCAGCAAAACATGAAATAAGAGAGGCGATATTACAGAACCTTGGGGAAGTCCCATATGAAGAGATCTAAAACTAGAATATGATTTAGCTACTCTAACCTGTATACTTCTATTAGTCAAAAAACTTTTAATATAATTATAAAAATGCCCAGAAAAGCCCAGATTCTTAAGTTTATGTAGCAACTTAGCATGCCAAACTTGATCATACGCTCTTTTAATATGAAAAAATGTTGCAAGAACGTTCTTTCTTCTTGCAAACTGAATTTTAATATGCGTCGATAGCTTAACCAAGTTATCTATGGCAGATCTGTCTTTTCGAAAACCCGCTTGATTGACCGGGATTATTTTATTTTTATCACAGAAGTACATCAGCCTTTTAAGAATAATTCTCTCCATTAGCTTGCCAGTGTGTGAGGTCAAAGCAATTGGCCTGTAGCTAGTTTTGTCTGTTCTGGGTTTTCCTTGTTTATGAATAGGAATGACAATAGATTGTTTCCAATCCACTGGCACAACACCTTCAATCCAACATTTATTGAACAATTTATGCAGTAGAAAAATAAAGTTTGCTGGTAGATGTTTTAGCATGTCATTAGAAACTGCATCTAACCCGACAGATGTTTTCTTAGTAGAAAGAGACAGTAAAGCATCTCTAACTTCATCCACTGATATTGGAGCATTAATGCATGAACTGTTGTCAGAGATTGGGTCATTATACTCTGTTTTATTTTCCTCTTCTGTTCTATAGTTCCTACACTTAAGTGACAATCCTTCAAGACGCATCGATTTTGAAAACATATCTGCAAACGCCTCTGCCTTTTCTAAATTTGATGGGAATTCTTTGTTTTCCAGTCTCACTGGACAAGTTGGTAAACTAACGCCTTTTTTCATTTCATGAAATTTTTCCGAAACCTTTTTAAGGTCCTTATGATTTGAAATTTCGGTGGTACAAAAAGAAGTCCAAAACTGTCTCTTAGCCTGAGCTACAACAAGGTTACATTGAATTTTAGCTTGTTTCTGTTTTACATTATTTTCTGATGTTTTATCTTTTAGATAAATTTTATACATTGAGCGTTTATTTTTAACTGCTTCCTCACATGCTGGTGTCCACCAGATATTTCCCTGATGTTTATTTATTTTTACTGTATTAATTTTGGGGATAGATAAAGTGGCAGCATTAAGAATGGTCTCAGTAAAACTGGAATAAAAGTGGTCAATGTTGTCAGTGTCAAAGCTGTCAGTGTTGTAAACTGCAAGGATGTCTTCAAACTTCTGCCAATCAGCTTTTTTATAGTTAAATTTGAGGATTTTGTCTTTCTGAGTGTCACAGAAAGTTGTTGTTCCACAAAAAGTTGTGATAATAGGCAGGTGATCACTGCCAAGGGTGTCATTATATGTTGACCACTCACACTCTGGAGCTAATGCAGGAGACACAAATGACAGATCTAAGGCTGATGCTTTGTGACTAACAATGTCTGGGATTCTTGTGACACTGCCGTCATTTAGCAAGTATAGACAAGAGTCGACTATGTTTTCTACAAATCGATTATGAGATATTTTTCTACATTCCTTATCCCAGAAGGGTGCATGTGCATTAAAATCTCCTGCAATGAACCACTTTTCATTATCTTTAAGGTTGTGTATCCACTCAGCATTCAGATCATTTGGTCCCTTGGGCAGATATACAGACACAGTATTTATTATTATATTATTTCCAAAAATGTGTGTGTGTGTGTGTGTGTCTGTCTGTCTGTGTCTGTCTGTGTTTGTGTGTGTTTGTGTGTGTGTGTGTGTGTAAGGAGAAACTTCTTTTCATTTTGTTTATAAATTTTGTGTTTTGTTTGTTTTTGTTTACTGTTTGCAAGGGAGGCATATTTTTAGGATGGCAGATTATCATTAGCGTGCTTTTCTTTATAGTCTTAATACGTGCATGATGCATACATGCGAGTGAAAGCGAGGGCAATACTCCCTACTGAATGAATACCATCTGTCTAAAAAGCAAACACATTTTTGCAGAAGCCATGATGTGGTGTGTCTGCAGTTTGTACATGAACGATAATTAGAGAGCATCAATAGCTCGGGCTTCTTTTCTTTTCTTTTTTTTTTTCCTTGAAAACTTGTAAGTTCTTCGTGGTGGAACTCTCAGACAGCAAGTATTGTTGCCTGTCATCTGAGCGAAAATACGTTGCTAGCGCCGGACAAGTCAGGCATAGCACATCTAACTTAGGCGTGGGAGAGAACTGTTATCTTTTAAGCCTCCTTGGGGGGAGGGGGGGGGGGGGGGGGGGGAAGGGGGAGGGGGGGGGGGGAGAGGAATGGACAAGAAGCACCCAAAAAAATTGACAGGAAGGAGGTGACAGGATGAAAAAGAAAAAAAAGCAGAAACAAAGAGAGGGATAGGAAAGAAGGAATTCCTACCACAGAGTTTCCAGAAGTTGGGGGTGCTATTTTTACTGACAAGCCCCTAGCAGGGGGAAATGAATACAATCAGTGTAGAAGGCAAGAACATTCTTGCCTAAGCCATGATGTGTCTGCAGTGTGTAGTTAAACGATAATTGTACAGCATCAACATCTGAAACTTTTTTCCTGGAAAACTTGTAAGTCAAAACAGTATGCTCCTTTCTCCCTTAGCTCCTGCAGGAGTTGTGGGGGCACAGCACTGGATTTTTCAGGCCATGTCTCTTGGGCAAGGGCGACCTGGCTCCCAGTACAAGCTGCATGCGGGGTGTGTTCATGTTTTCGTAACCCACCAAACACCGACATGAATTTCAGAATAATGTAGGCTCTATTTGGACTTCTGCATGCACACGTACATGAAGGAGAATGAGGCACTGACAAATCTGCGCTTAAAAGTTGACGAGGGAGATCATAAAAATCTTTACCTTTAATTCTGTATCCAGACATCATCACTGCCCAGATTCCAACCCACTTCATCGACCCACATTGCTTGAAGTCAACCCCTCAGTTACAGTATCTGTGTAAAACAGTACACAGCCGAATAACATTTTGCCAATACCAGTTATGCATACGCTGATCACCTTCACCTGTCCCGTAGTCTAGCAGACTGTTAGGGTGCCGCTGAAAATTTTGCAACCAGCTTCCACCACTCCCCGCGCTTTTTAGTCCTCTGTAGCAAGTCTTTCCTCTCAGTGCCAGGTCACTCTCTGGTGTTGTCTTCCCATCGTTTTCTCTGTCTGCCTCTTCATCTCCCTCCTTGTACTGTTTCCTGTAGGCCAGTCTTGGCCAGTCCAGATGTCCGTGTAACGTGCGTACCACCTCTGTTTGTCTGAAGTCAGGAGCTCTTCATATGGTCAAATAGTGTTTTGAATTCTGGTTTTCATTTCCTCGTTAGCAATGTGACTTCTGTATGAGATACCAAGAAGTTTGCGAAAGCATCTCATCTCCATTGCCTGCATCCTTCTTTCAGTGCCTACTGCTACGGTTCACGATTCACATGTGGACAAGATCTTAAGAATAATTATGGACATGGCCAGGGAACGCACTAGTCTGATCTTTAAGCTGATGGCGATGTTCTTGTCGTTCCAGAGGACTTTCAGTTTGGCAATTGCAACTGTGATCTGGGCTATCCTGGAGAGAATTTCAGGTTTGGATCCTTCATCCTATACTATAGCTTCCAGAGCTATGGACGGTCTCGATTTTCTTGCTCTCTATAAGCTAATAATGTCAGTGCTGATGCCATTGGCACTATTTGTTATCAGCTGGGTTTTCTCTGCCCTAACCTGCATGCCATATGCTGAAGAGGCTTCATCAAGGTGATTGACCAAGTTCACTAGCTCTTGCTCTTTTCCAGCTAGGCCGTCTATGTAGTCGGCAAAACGTAAATTTGCAATTGTCCTACCCCCAATGTTGACGTTCCATCTTGGTTTTCAAGTACATCAGCTATTATTCTCCCCAAAGGAAAATGCTGAAATGTTTTTTATAATCTTTGATGTATGCATTTCATTAACTTAGAATGAATTTCATAAAAGGACAATGCAAGATAAGAAGCAAACACTTCAGTACTGTATTCAGAGGCACCTTGTTTGCCAAAGAATGAACCAGCTCATTCGAATAAATTCCACAGTATTTGTGTGTGTTTGTGTGTGTGTTTCGTTTATTTCGAGGTAATAGAATAAGCGCTCATGTGCTTTTTTACATCCAATCCCGTGTGTATGTAGTTTTGTAATTTTGTCATCCGTTCCCACCTACTCTATAAAAAAAAAAACCCGGAACAGTTTTAACGTGCACGCAAGATGTTCTGCGTGCTTTTGCACACGGGACCTCGTTTATAGTCTCATCCGTGTGTGTGTGTGTGTGTGTGTGTGTTGTGTTTTGTTGTTGTTGTTGTTGTTGTTGTTTCACTTCAATTTTACGTCTGTTCACTTTTAGTGATATTAGACGCCCCCCCCCCCCCCTCCAAAAAAAACAAACAAACAAAAAACAACAATAAAACCCGGACTTGGCAATGCAACAGGAATTTAAAAAACAACAAAAAACAACAAGTCATTAACGTTAATGTAACTAAAAACAAATGTCCTATGGGAATGTAACAAAGACCTTTCACAATTTCAAATGCCAATTTTAAATTACTGAATATGCTGGTGAGGGAGTTTTCAGAAAATGGGGCATGAAAGGTTTTACACTCTGCCAGTCAAAAAGTATATGAGTATTAGTGATATTCTCACCACACAGGCATTTACCATTTTTGCTGAATTTGGTTATCAATGCATTTAGTTTCATTCTATAGAATAAAGTATTAATTCTCCTAGACGTAAAAACACTTGTACTAACTTCTGAATGGTTCCCCACTGTTAGATTATGGGTATTGATTGCAGTTCTAGTTAAAAGTCTCTCATTTTGCTGATTACTATCAGTGACCTTTCTCCATGATTTTTCTTCTAGTAAGCTATACCCTTCTTGTAAGGATAAAGGCACATGCAATTCTATTGCATCCCGTCCGTGTTTTGCACCCTTTTTGGCAGCTCTATCCGCCCACTCATTTGGAAAGAACCCAGTGTGTGAAGGCACCCAAAAAAATTCACACTTATGCCCTTTAAGGTTAAGAGATGTATGACATGCTTAATCTCTAATATGATTTTCGAAGTTTTCTTGTAACATGGCGATTTTAAAGCATACAATGCCGATTTAGAATCAACGCAAAGAAGAATTTGAAATATACCCAACGGCAAATCAAAGATATAAGTAAGACCTATTAGTATTGCTACAATTTTCTGCTGTAAATATCGAGTGATGTTTACCAATATAATATGATTTTTCAATTTTTAACGTGGTATAACAAAAGCAGAACCTGTTTCTTGATTATCTAGGCGTGATCCATCTGTATAAATTTGTAAATGGTCAAAATATTTATGATGGATGTGGGATCCGACATCAGCAACCATTATATTCTGGTTGTCATTCTTGTTTTCATTAGACACCTCTATATCAAAGTGTGCTTTATTCATCTCCCATGATGGGCAAGGTAAGATTGCTTCTCGTGTGTCCATGCTGTGTTGATTGACTTCAGAGTTTTCTACCAGATCAGACACATATGTACTTATGGGCATTAAAGAGGATATAATTTCGCTCTTTTAGGAAAATTAAACTCTGATTTCACTTCTATTTCTTCTGAAATAAAGTTTTCTGTCGTTTTGTTTCTAAGCAAATATTTAGCACATGCCAGTTGACGGTAATCATCTAAAGGCAATATGCCGACTTCGTTATATGTTCCCAGGGCTGAGGCGTGATAAGGCACACCAAGAGCCAGTCTGTATGCTTTGCAGTCTATACTTTGTAACTTTTTAAGTAAATACTTAGGCGCACTGAAAAAGACCTCTTGACCATACGATAATTTTGAACGAATAAGGGATGTAGCTAAATATTTCATATTTAATGTGTCTTGGCCCCAGAACTGTTTACTTACCATCTTCAAAAAGTTTAAGCCCTTCTTTGCTTTAGTTAAATTGTCTTCGATATGTGCATTCCAAGTTAGCTTAGAAGTGAGAATGACACCAAGAACTTTACGGTGTCTTTATACTCAATCATGTTGGTCCCAATTCTAAATGCTGGTAGGTCATCTGGATTACTTCCATTGTTAAAAAGCACAGTGTACGTTTTTTCTGTGGATAAAGTAAATCCATTTTCGAGCATATAATTATCGATGTTGTTAAGCTGGTTCTGGTATACCTTTTTAATGTAGTTTAACGCTCTTTTTGGTGTGTGTTTCGTTTCATAGAAACATTCTTTCTACATACATATATCATCTGCATATTGTACTAAGACGACTTCCTTCGACAATTTCATAGGAGGATCATGCAGCAAAACATGAAATAAGAGAGGCGATATTACAGAACCTTGGGGAAGTCCTTTATGAAGAGATCTAAAACTAGAATATGATTTAGCTACTCTAACCTGTATACTTCTATTAGTCAAAAAACTTTTAATATAATTATAAAAATGCCCAGAAAAGCCCAGATTCTTAAGTTTATGTAGCAACTTAGCATGCCAAACTTGATCATACGCTCTTTTAATATGAAAAAATGTTGCAAGAACGTTCTTTCTTCTTGCAAACTGAATTTTAATATGCGTCGATAGCTTAACCAAGTTATCTATGGCAGATCTGTCTTTTCGAAAACCGCTTGATTGACCGGGATTATTTATTTTTATCACAGAAGTACATCAGCCTTTTAAGAATAATTCTCTCCATTAGCTTGCCAGTGTGTGAGGTCAAAGCAATTGGCCTGTAGCTAGTTTTGTCTGTTCTGGGGTTTTCCTTGTTTATGAATAGGAATGACAATAGATTGTTTCCAATCCACTGGCACAACACCTTCAATCCAACATTTATTGAACAATTTATGCAGTAGAAAAATAAAGTTTGCTGGTAGATGTTTTAGCATGTCATTAGAAACTGCATCTAACCCGACAGATGTTTTCTTAGTAGAAAGAGACAGTAAAGCATCTCTAACTTCATCCACTGATATTGGAGCATTAATGCATGAACTGTTGTCAGAGATTGGGTCATTATACTCTGTTTTATTTTCCTCTTCTGTTCTATAGTTCCTACACTTAAGTGACAATCCTTCAAGACGCATCGATTTTGAAAACATATCTGCAAACGCCTCTGCCTTTTCTAAATTTGATGGGAATTCTTTGTTTTCCAGTCTCACTGGACAAGTTGGTAAACTAACGCCTTTTTTCATTTCATGAAATTTTTCCGAAACCTTTTTAAGGTCCTTATGATTTGAAATTTCGGTGGTACAAAAAGAAGTCCAAAACTGTCTCTTAGCCTGAGCTACAACAAGGTTACATTGAATTTTAGCTTGTTTCTGTTTTACATTATTTTCTGATGTTTTATCTTTTAGATAAATTTTATACATTGAGCGTTTATTTTAACTGCTTCCTCACATGCTGGTGTCCACCAGATATTTCCCTGATGTTTATTTATTTTACTGTATTAATTTTGGGGATAGATAAAGTGGCAGCATTAAGATTGGTCTCAGTAAAACTGGAATAAAAGTGGTCAATGTTGTCAGTGTCAAAGCTGTCAGTGTTGTTAAACTGCAAGGATGTCTTCAAACTTCTGCCAATCAGCTTTTTTATAGTTAAATTTGAGGATTTTGTCTTTCTGAGTGTCACAGAAAGTTGTTGTTCCACAAAAAGTTGTGATAATAGGCAGGTGATCACTGCCAAGGGTGTCATTATATGTTGACCACTCACACTCTGGAGCTAATGCAGGAGACACAAATGACAGATCTAAGGCTGATGCTTTGTGATAACAATGTCTGGGATTCTTGTGACACTGCCGTCATTTAGCAAGTATAGACAAGAGTCGACTATGTTTTCTACAAATCGATTATGAGATATTTTTCTACATTCCTTATCCCAGAAGGGTGCATGTGCATTAAAATCTCCTGCAATGAACCACTTTTCATTATCTTTAAGGTTGTGTATCCACTCAGCATTCAGATCATTTGGTCCCCTTTGGGGAGATATACAGACACAGTATTTATTATTATATTATTTCCAAAAATGTGTGTGTGTGTGTGTGTGTCTGTCTGTCTGTGTCTGTCTGTGTTGTGTGTGTTTGTGTGTGTGTGTGTGTGTAAGGAGAAACTTCTTTTCATTTTGTTTATAAATTTTGTGTTTTGTTTGTTTTTGTTTACTGTTTGCAAGGGGGGCATATTTTTAGGATGGCAGATTATCATTAGCGTGCTTTTCTTTATAGTCTTAATACGTGCATGATGCATACATGCGAGTGAAAGCGGAGGGCAATACTCCCTACTGAATGAATACCATCTGTCTAAAAAGCAAACACATTTTTGCAGAAGCCATGATGTGGTGTGTCTGCAGTTTGTACATGAACGATAATTAGAGAGCATCAATAGCTCGGGCTTCTTTTCTTTTCTTTTTTTTTTTCCTTGAAAACTTGTAAGTTCTTCGTGGTGGAACTCTCAGACAGCAAGTATTGTTGCCTGTCATCTGAGCGAAAATACGTTGCTAGCGCCGGGCAAGTCAGGCATAGCACATCTAACTTAGGCGTGGGAGAGAACTGTTATCTTTTAAGCCTCCTTGGGGGAGGGGGGGGGGGGGGGGGGGGAAGGGGGAGGGGGGGGGGGGAGGGAAAGGACAAGAAGCACCAAAAAAATTGACAGGAAGGAGGTGACAGGATGAAAAAGAAAAAAAAGCAGAAACAAAGAGGAGGGATAGGAAGAAGGAATTCCTACCACAGAGTTTCCAGAAGTTGGGGGTGCTATTTTTACTGACAAGCCCCTAGCAGGGGGAAATGAATACAATCAGTGTAGAAGGCAAGAACATTCTTGCCTAAGCCATGATGTGTCTGCAGTGTGTAGGTTAAACGATAATTGTACAGCATCAACATCTGAAACTTTTTTCTGGAAAAACTTGTAAGTCAAAACAGTATGCTCCTTTCCCTTAGCTCCTGCAGGAGTTGTGGGGGCACAGCACTGGATTTTTCAGGCCATGTCTCTTGGGCAAGGGCGACTGGCTCCCAGTACAAGCTGCATGCGGGGTGTGTTCATGTTTTCGTAACCCACCAAACACCGACATGAATTTCAGAATAATGTAGGCTCTATTTGGACTTCTGCATGCACACGTACATGAAGGAGAATGAGGCACTGACAAATCTGCGCTTAAAAGTTGACGAGGGAGATCATAAAAATCTTTACCTTTAATTCTGTATCCAGACATCATCACTGCCCAGATTCCAACCCACTTCATCGACCCACATTGCTTGAAGTCAACCCTCAGTTACAGTATCTGTGTAAAACAGTACACAGCCGAATAACATTTTGCCAATACCAGTTATGCATACGCTGATCACCTTCACCTGTCCCGTAGTCTAGCAGACTGTTAGGGTGCCGCTGAAAATTTTGCAACCAGCTTCCACCACTCCCGCGCTTTTTAGTCCTCTGTAGCAAGTCTTTCCTCTCAGTGCCAGGTCACTCTCTGGTGTTGTCTTCCATCGTTTTCTCTGTCTGCCTCTTTCATCTCCCTCCTTGTACTGTTTCCTGTAGGCCAGTCTTGGCCAGTCCAGATGTCCGTGTAACGTGCGTACCACCTCTGTTTGTCTGAAGTCAGGAGCTCTTCATATGGTCAAATAGTGTTTTGAATTCTGGTTTTCATTTCCTCGTTAGCAATGTGACTTCTGTATGAGATACCAAGAAGTTTGCGAAAGCATCTCATCTCCATTGCCTGCATCCTTCTTTCAGTGCCTACTGCTACGGTTCACGATTCACATGTGGACAAGATCTTAAGAATAATTATGGACATGGCCAGGGAACGCACTAGTCTGATCTTTAAGCTGATGGCGATGTTCTTGTCGTTCCAGAGGACTTTCAGTTTGGCAATTGCAACTGTGATCTGGGCTATCCTGGAGAGAATTTCAGGTTTGGATCCTTCATCCTATACTATAGCTTCCAGAGCTATGGACGGTCTCGATTTTCTTGCTCTCTATAAGCTAATAATGTCAGTGCTGATGCCATTGGCACTATTTGTTATCAGCTGGGTTTTCTCTGCCCTAACCTGCATGCCATATGCTGAAGAGGCTTCATCAAGGTGATTGACCAAGTTCACTAGCTCTTGCTCTTTTCCAGCTAGGCCGTCTATGTAGTCGGCAAAACGTAAATTTGCAATTGTCCTACCCCCAATGTTGACGTTCCATCTTGGTTTTCAAGTACATCAGCTATTATTCTCCCCAAGAAGATGTTGAAGAGGGTGGGAGAGAGCAGACATCCTTGGCGTACTCCGATTGTGGTACGGAACCAATCTCCTATGTTGTTGTTATAGTAAACTGCACTAGTTGCCTTGTCATTGAGTCATTCTATGGTTCTGATCAGGCTGGCATTGATGTTATACAGCCTCATGGTTGCCTGCAAAATTGTATGCCAAACTATCGAATGCCTTCTTAAAGTCCACAAAGATGTGGTATAGATCTTGCTGGCGTTGCAAATATTTCTCACGGAGCATTATAAGGTTTATCATTCAGCCGGAATGTTATTATTGCTATTGTTTCGGTGTTTTGATTGTTTTGGTTTTTTCTTGGGTTGGGTTCTTTCTGTGTGTGTGGGTGCGTGTGTGTGTGTACATGTGTGTGTGTGCGCGCGCGTGCGTACGTGCGTGCGTGCATTTATGTTTGTGTGTGTGTTGGGGGAGGGGTTGTTATTGTTGTGGGTTTTTGTTTTTGTTTAGTTCTTTGGGGGGTTGTTTTGTCGCTGTTTCTTGTTTTGTTGTTGGGTTTTGTTTGTGGTTGGTTTTGTGGTTTTTTTGGTTTTTGATGTTATTGTTTTGGGGGGGGGGGGGGGGGGGGGGGTTGTGTTGTTGTTTTTTGTTTTGTTGTTGTTGTTGTGTTGTTGTTTTGGGGGGGTTGTTACTGTCTCTCCATTGTCCAGTATTACCATGGCCTCCTCGATCAGTGGCCGTGTGGTCAGGATTTAAAAAATTTTTTTTATTGACATCGATTATGAAGGGATACGAATGACCACGATTGGTAGTCCGACCTCATTATTGTAGTTGCTTCCCCTTAATAGTGAGTAG
>CM054152.1:23058388-23068388 GCA_028751875.1 Rapana venosa | reverse complement strand
GTGATATTTTTATTTTATTTTTATTTTATTCTTTTATTTCGAGGATAACAGAATAAGCACTCTGGTGGTTTTTTACATCCAGCCCCCGCGTGCATGCAGTTTTGTCCTATTTTGTCATCCCTTTCCACTGGCACACAATGGCCTACTCTTCCAAAAAGCGGAACGGGTTTTAACGTGTACACAAGATGTTCTGCGCGCGTTCGCGCACGAGTTCTCGGTTTATAGTGTCACCCGAAAGACTATTTTGGGAGTAGTGGAGTCGGCACTGATGTTAACTCCAGATGAAAAATCCTCTTGAACAGGATTCGGACCTGGGTCAGCAATGTGTGTGTGTGTGTGTGTGTGTGTGTGTGTGTGTGTGTGTGTGTGTTGTGTGTGTGTGTGTGTGTGTGTGTGTGTGTGTGTGTGTGTGTGTGTGTGTGTGTGTGTGTGTTAAAATCAGTGTGGAAAAGGCAGGGCCTAGAAAAACTTTCCATTTGTAGTTCTTCCTGATCTTCCTCTGGTTTGCTTTATTTAATGAATCATACCGTTCTTTGCTCTGTCTTTATTTCTTTATTTATATTCTTTTTTCATCACCAGCGGGTGTGTGTGTATGTGTGTGTGTGTGTGTGTGTGTGTGCGCGCGCGTGTGTGTGTGTGTGTGTGTGTGTGTGTGTGTGTGTGTGTGTGTGTGTGTGTGTGTGTGTGTGTGTGTGTGTTGTGTGTGTGTGTGTGTCTGCGCGCGCGCGCACGCGCGCGCGCGCGTCTAGAGGTAACGCACCTGCTTAGAAAGCGAAAAGTCCTGGTCAGAAGTGTGCTGTGGTTTGATCCCCATTTGGGCCCAGAACTTTTCCCCCATCCATTAGACCATGAGTGGTGGTCTGGGTGCCAGTCTTTCGGATGAGACGATAAACTGAGGTCCCCTGTGTTACACCAAATTATTTAGCGCACGTAAAAGAACCTACGGCAACTAGGAAGTTGTCCGTGGAAAAATTTTGTAGAAAAAAGCCACTAGGGAAACAATTACAGTTGAAGATAGGAAAAGAAAAATAATGGTTGGCGCTGCTCTTGTGGCGTCGCGAGAGAAGCCGGAATTTTACACAGAGAAATCTGCTGTGACTTAAAGTGGTATGAATAAGAATATGAATGCAAGCGATGGCTTCAGTCCTGCCAGTGCTATTTTTCATGTCGTTTTCTTTGCTTGTGAATACCTAAAGCGTATGTACTCACGAGATAAGCCGTTATGAATAATACTAACTACTTCTACTACTTCTACGACTATTGCTGCTGCTATTTATACTGCTGTTGTTGTTGCTGCTGCTGCTGCTGCTGTTGCTGCTACCACCACTACTACTACTGCTGCTGCTGCTGCTGCTGCTGCTTCTACTACTACTACTACTACTACTGCTGCTGCTGCTGCTGCTGCTGCTTCTGCTGCTGCTGCTACTGCTACTGGTACTACTGCTGCTGCTGCTACTTCTAATACTGCTACTTCCACTATACTATATCCTATATTACTACTACTACAAGTACTACTACTACTTGTACTACTACTGCTACTGCTGTTGCTATTACTACTACTACTACTACTGCTACTACTGCTGCTGCTGCTGCTGCTGCTGCTGCTGCTGCTGCTGCTGCTGCTGCTGCTGCTGCTGCTGTTGCTGCTGCTACTACTATACCATTTTATACTACTACTATTACTGCTGCTGCTCCCAGTTCTTACTGCCAGATGATGACTTGGACAACACCTGTTTGGTGTGACGGTTTCAAAAAGAATCATGGTATCTTCATACACCGGTCTCATTATTACCACACAGCTGAATTCACTGATTTGCCCCGCCAACCTTTATACAGCACACCATTCAAGTACGGTGCAAGAAGGTCCTGGCATTAAAAATAAGATGTTTTAGAACAAAGAACAAAAATTTTCATCCAGTGGGAGGGGGTTGGTGGTAAGGACCATCAGACAACTAAGGACCATCACACAACTAACGACTATCAGACAAGTAACGATTATCACACAACTAACAACTAACGACCATTACACAACTAACGACCATCACACAACTAACAACTAACGACCATTACACAACTAACGACCATCACACAACTCATGTGACTCACTGTGATATTCCACCCTTACCACGTCATAAATACACTTACTTTTTTTTAATGAACTCTGCAATGGATTTAAGGTGATGAGTCAATATACTGTTAACAAAAATTTAAAAAAACAACTCCGAAGAAAACAGATTCCAAGGGGTCATCGAGGAAGACTGAGAAAATGATGGACAAGGCACAGTGGATTGTCGGCTGGAATGTCATGGCTGTCACCCACCTAAAAAAAACACCCTGTACTTGTAGGACTGGGGTGGGGCTCTGGCTGGCTCCAACCTAAAGTAGATATATGCTTTGGTCTCAAAAAGAAAGACGATGAGTAGTCTGGTGGGTGGGGTTTTCTTCCTTCTCTTTTGCATTCGAATTCTAGAGAGTTTTTCGAATGTCTTGATCGAAGTTGCATGTTTCTGTATTTCTGGGGAGTGCTGGTATCACACCAGGATACGTCAAGGCATGGAGGGAAGAATATAGTACATCCTTGTCAGCAAGTATTAAAACCCAACCAGACAATTATCTTCCTTCTTAATTCTCCACCCCATCATCATCGTCACCGTCGCTGTTGTTGTCATCGTCATAAAAATGACTAATCACCAGCATCACCATGTTGACGATGGCGTCGATGCTGGTAATAATGATGCTACACTGGCTTTCAATATAATTCTACGAAATCAAACTTAATCATCTACAGCCATGTGGAAGTGAATGCCCCCCGTCAGTCTCCATCAATGGGGGATATGCTGTAGTGACCGTCAGTCTCCATCAATGGGGGATATGCTGTAGTGACCGTCAGTCTCTATCAATGGGGGATATGCTGTAGTGACCGTCAGTCTCCATCAATGGGGGATATGCTGTAGTGACCGTCAGTCTCCATCAATGGGGGATATGCTGTAGTGACCGTCAGTCTCTATCAATGGGGGATATGCTGTAGTGACCGTCAGTCTCTATCAATGGGGGACATGCTGTAGTGACCGTCAGTCTCTATCAATGGGGGATATGCTGTAGTGACCGTCAGTCTCTATCAATGGGGGATATGCTGTAGTGACCGTCAGTCTCCATCAATGGGGGATATGCTGTAGTGAAGTCACCTGTCAGGAGAGACCCCATAGCTGTCCCCTTACTCCTCCATGCCCAACGCCAGGCATGGACCGTTAATTGGTGATATGTGCGACAGGCAGAAGTGAGGGCAGGGTGTGGTTGTACATCTGCAGCAGCTCCATAGCTAGGTCAACGGCCTGGGACGCTGAGCTAGCCAGCCGACAATTGCTCAGGCCACGTGTCCACGTGTTGTAGTAGGAGGACAGTTTGAGGTCACTGTTATCCAGCAGGACGTGGGGTATGTTCAGCAGAACGGACAAGATGTGTCCGTGAAGACGTTCTGTAATTACCACACGACCCCGCTGCAGGATGTCGTAGCCATGCAGCAGGGTATTGACAGCTTTTTGAAAGGATGTGTTCCCTTTCAGAGACAGCATTAACATCCAGTCTCCTGTACTCACTCTGATGTTGGGAGGGAAACGAAACGCGGAAGCGTTTTCTGGCTTTTCACCATCGTACCTTTTCAGCCACATCACGTCGTAGTATGGGAATATGTATCGCCTCACAGGGCCGTTATGAAAAGCCATGTCAGGAGCCAGGATAAGCCGTGTTCCGTTGTTGAAGATACGTTTGGCGATGAGCAAAGACTGTCGATCTCTCAGGAGGATGGTCAGATTGGAGTTGCAACAATACATTTGAATTGCCGATTCCACATAGCTTTTGCTAGCCCTCATGTAAATGCTTTCAGAGAAGATAACCTGTTGATAGGTCTTGAAGTATTTCATTGCTAGCTTCCGACAACTATCCTCTGCTTTGTACCCAATCAGATTGCCTCCTCCACTCATCAGTACAACCACCTTCTCTTCAGGATAGCGTCTTGCCACGGCAAGGCTTTCATTAGCAGATTTGTCGTTGCATTTATTCACATTCGTGTAGAAGATCAGTTCTATACCTAATTTTTCAAGTAAAATAGCCTCTGCTATGCTGATTGCAGGGTCGCCTTTGTTTTCGAAAGACGCCATACCAAACAGAACGGCATACTTCTTCCCGGCCAGAAGGTCGCGGAAGAGACTCAAGTGAAGACGTTGGGCCTCTGCTATCACTGCATGAGAAGTGGTCAGGTAGGGCGACAGACCGTCCGTGTCGAAGGGCTGTTCTAACGGCTTGGTTCTCAGAAATTCTCGCACCACGTGTAAGGGTTTCCGAGCAGGTTGAAAGCCAAGATCCTGATTGATCAGTAACTGTCGGTCCTTCCATGTTCTCAGGCCCAGTAGCAAACTCTGTGCATAGTCTGTTGTGTTCAGCACTTCAGACGACAACTTACGTTCCACTTTCACAAACCTGGAATACAACTGGTTGGAGGACATGTTCAGCACAAGTGGTGAAGCTGGCTTTGACATTTGTGCATTGGTTTGACGAACACGAAATGGAAAAAGGGGTGCCTCGTACATATTGTCATTCCAGTCAAACGCAGCGGTTGCAATGAAGTTCTGATTCGTGTTACCCCTAAACATGGCCCTCAGAAACTGTGACATGGTCAGGTTGTTCCAGCTTTGTGTGAAGAGGAAGTCTCTGGACGTGACAGTGCCGTTCACCATTGTTAGGACTATGCAGGCAAAGTAAGGAAGCAACGACAGAAGCAAAAGCCTCCGGAGAGACTTCAGTGTTGGCTGTGGCATGATTCTTCGTGCAGATCCTGCAATGAAAATGAAAGGAAACCCCTTATTATTTCTCTCTCTCTCTCTCTCTCTCTCTCTCTCTCTCTCTCTCTCTCTCTCTCTCTCTCTCTCTCTCTCTCTCTCACACACACACACACACACAACACACACACACACACACACACACATACACACGCACGCACGCACGCACGCACAGAGAGAGAGAAAAAAATGCATGTATAGATTTGTATGTGTGTGCATGCAAGTGTGCTCGCATACTCTATGTCTGTGAGCTGGTTTGAGTTTAAGATCTGTTTTTGCCAGTACTTTAATCCCCTTCATGTATATAGGCATGCAGAAGATCAAATATGCACGTTAAGATCCCGTTACTCATGTCAGCATTGGTAGGTTACGGAAACACAAGCATACCCAGCGTACACCCCGAAATCTACAGAATCTTTACAATCTTCACAGTGTTGAAGGCGGTCGAGAAGGGAAACAAGAACAGGAACAACTCACGGCAGATTTCTCTGCGTGAAAGTCGGGCTGCTCTCCCAGGAGATAGCCAGTCACCACAAGGGCAGCGCCACCCTTTTTTTCTCCTTCATGGCAGATTTCTCTGCATGAAATTCCGCCTGCTCTCCCAGAGGGAGAGCCTGTCACTTCAAGGGCATCACCACCCATTATTTTCTTTTCTTTTCCTGTCTGTATATGTCTTCGTTTCCCTATCAGAGTGGCATTTTTACGTTTAACGACACTGCCGTTTATTCTATGATCTTGATTTGGTGTCATTCTTCTTTTTGCTTGTTGACTGCTCTCCAGCCTAAGCAGCCCAA
Source organism: Rapana venosa (assembly GCA_028751875.1). Taxonomy (NCBI): domain Eukaryota; kingdom Metazoa; phylum Mollusca; class Gastropoda; order Neogastropoda; family Muricidae; genus Rapana; species Rapana venosa. The sequence goes on along the minus strand of CM054152.1, from coordinate 23,062,759 downwards.
GGGTTATCCAGACTGTGCACTCTGCCTCAATCAATACTCGTGTTCCTGGGAGCCATTGTGAAGGTACACACTGGACGAGTACTTTGCCTGTATGACTGTTTTCAAATACTTCGCCAGGTAGGTAGGAGTACTCCAACTTCACAAAACGATCTTGGTTTCAGGTCAGAATTGACCTGAGCGTTCGACGACAACGACGACGACGACGACGACGAAGAAGAAGAAGAAGAAGAAGAAGAAGGTCAAAATAGACATTCATTTCCTTTATTTCTTCTTGATGGTGTTTCATTCAACAACAACAAAATTAGTATGCTAACACAGAAAACATTGCCATTTCACTGAAACGTGTTGGTTTTCATCACATTGTGACCTTGAACTAACGTTAAGCTGAACGTGGGTAGTTAGTTCCTGATGTTGTTGATATTCCAGGATAAAAAACAGCAGCCATGCTTGACCCCAAAGCCACACACACACACACACACACACACACACACACACTCACACACACACACGCTAGTGGTGTTTGCTGACCAGCCTAAAGCCCAATGTGATGTTGATATTGTGACAAGATGAGTGCCTGTGTGTGTTTTGACCATAGCAGTCACTTTGCGAGTTATCCCTATCATCTTCCCATCTATTCTGGACTGGACTCTTTGATGTGTGAGAAAGAAAAGAAAAAAATAATAATAAAAGTATGACCACTTCCCCAGTAACTCACCCTCAACACTGCGCTCTTGCAACGTTGCCTCTGCCATCCCCGCTGCTGCCTTGTAGCGTTGATACAGGCACAGACCAGCCACACACAGAGCCAGCCCTGTCCAGTTCCACGCGGAGGCCAGGCGCTGTCCAGTCACGTGCAAAAGCAGGACGACCAGCACGCGCTTGAAGATGTTGGCCACTGCGTGACTGACCACCGACATGTAGCGGAGGACTATCTTCGTAGACACGTAGGAATACGTCACGTGAAAGAAGCTGGAAAGTAGTGTCAGGAACAGGAAGTAGGTGGCGTTCGGCGGGAAGATTTCTACCACTTGCTCTAGAGTGTAGGACAAAGCCAGAGAGAAGCCAACGCCTAGAAGAGTCTTGAAAAGTGATGACTTGCTTCTCAGAGAATAGTCTTCCTGCTGCTGATGCTGCTGCTGATGATGATGATGCTGATGCTGATGCTGCTGGGAGAGCTTCAAGGTTACGTTCCTGACGCCCAGGACAACGTTGGAAAGGAAAGCGAGGACCGTGGCCAGAGCCACTGTCCCATCACTCAGAGGGCTGCCCACGTACATGACGGCTCCAGCCATGACCAGCAGCAGACTCAGCACTCTCGGCCACCCCATAGGACTGTTCAACAGCAGCGTCTGCAGGAGGGCAGAAGTGGCAGGCTCCAGCATCTTCACGGCCAGGGTGGAGGAGGCGAAGGTCAAGGCCATGCTGGTGTTGGTGGCGAGGGTAGCCAGGACGTGGGAGAAGAGGAGGAGGCGGTGATGAGGACCCGTGGTGGATCGTGCCTGCACCATTCCCCAGCACAGCAGCATCTGACTCAGCGTGACCACCGCAGGCAACACGAGGACGCCAGGCTTGCTAGGATCCTGACTGTACACGCTCATCGCTGCCTTGGCCAGTTTGTGACAGAGGAACGAGGTCAACATCCACAGAAGGAAGACCCCGAGCGGAAGGATGACAGCCTTGCAAGGCTCCATGACCTTCGGTTGACGATGCGTTCTGGAGCACAGACAACACAATCACATCAGGACAAGCACCTGTGGTGGAAACAGAAGAGAAAAGAGAAGAAGAAGAAGAAGAAGAAGAAGAAGAAGAGAAGAAAAGAAGAAGAAGAAGAAGAAGAAGAAAAGAAGAAGAAGAAGAGAGAAGAAGAAGAAGAAGAAAGAAGAAGAAGAAGAAGAAGAAGAAGGAAGGAGGAGGAGGAGAGAAGAAGAAGAAGAAGAAGAAGAAGAAGAAGAAGAAGAAGAAGAAGAAGAAGAAGAAGAAGAAGAAGAAGAAGAAGAAGAAAAAGAAGAACAAGAACAAGAACAAGAACAAGAACAAGAACAAGAAGAAGAAGTAGAAGAAGAAGAAAAAGAAGAAGAAGAAGAAAGAAGAAGAAGAAGAAGAAGAAGAAGAAGAAGAAGAAAGAAGAAGAAGAGAAGAAGGAAAGGAGGGAGGAGGAGGAGGAGGACAAGAAGAGGAGGAGGAGGAGGAGGAGGAGAAGAAGAAGAAGAAGAAGAAGAAGAAGAAGAAGAAGAAGAAGAAAAGAAGAAGAAGAAAGAAAGAAGAAGAAGAAGAAGAAGAAGAAGAAGAATCACAACTGCAAGGCAAGGATGACTCAAGTCCTTCGGATGAGACTATAAACCGAGGCCCCGTGTGCGAACGCATGCAGAACATCTTGCGCACACGATAAATCCTGTTCCACTTTTCGAAAGAGTAGGCTATTGTGTGCTGGTGGGAACAGATGACAAAATTTACAAAAACGCATACACACGGGGAATGGATGTAAAAAAAAGCACATGAGTGCTTATTCCATTATCCTCGATATAAAAGAATAAATAAATAAATAAATAAATATACCTAAGGGGTACCCAAAGTTGTGTGTATCGTTTTCACTATTCAAAATAGTTTGAAGGCATTGTTCATTTGCATTAGTGAAGTACCTAGACAGGTATTTCTCCTTGAAGTCTGTAAACTTTGAACATTCAAGTAGAAAATGGATTTCAGTTTCAATTTTGTCACAAAAAGGGCCCTTTTTGTATTTATCATTATATCTGTTTTTTACATTTCAATTACCAATTCCAAGTCGATATTTAACCGATACATACCTGAGTTTGCCTATGGTGATAGCATTAAGATATTTTTCAGGCTGTAACAGTGATTTAAAAGCCCGATGCGTTTTGAATCTGTCACTTTCTGTAAGTTTTACTTGCCAGTCTTGATGAAAGCAACCAATCATACGTTGCTTTAATTCTTTTAGAAAAACCTGTTCAGTTCCCACACCACCATTTACCCACACTTCAGAGAAACCAAAAAACTAAAAACATCTTTTGATACAGTATGACCAGTTATTGAAACCTGATTGTTCTTCGGTTAATTACAGGATCTTGTTTACCGTCATCAAATAAGCCTGTTTTGGGAAATCTCCATAGAAACATATTTTGAAGTTTAAACCAGTATGTAACAGACCTTATGGTAGTATCGAAATACAAAGATTTACATCCCGTTTCCCCATATATCATTGTATTTGAAATTTTCGGGTTAACCTTTAGTAAACGTTTACAAGCAAATAAATGAACTGATTCAATACAGTGAAATTTTGTAAAACCCCAGAGCTCAGACGATAGAGCAACATGGGTTTGACCTGGGCATCAAGCAGTTTAAAAAACACGAACATCTCCATTTTACCCAAGGCCTGCATTGTTTTCAAGATCTCAAAAACTTTATGTTTTGCACGCCTGGCATAATTTTCTAGTGCTGTGTCAAAAGATACCTTAGTTGTAAGCCTAAAACCAAGATACTTGTATCGATTAACAACTTCAATATTCTGGCCTTTAAAATACCACTTTTTCTGATTTAGATAAATGCCCAACTTCCCGGAACACCATAACCTTAGTTTCATCAAGGTTTAGGGCTAATTCTAAAGTGTCAGATGCTCTCTGTAAGTTATGTAGTTGGTTTTGAAGGCCACTGGGGCTATGAGAAAACAAAACACCATCATCTGCAAACAACAAGAGAGAAATTTCCTGCAAGTCATGTAAAATCTGAAAACCATGTTTACCCTTTTGTGACACATCTTCTACTACCTCAGTGATTAATAATGAAAAAAATCAGAGGAGACATCAAACACAGAGAGAGAGAGAGAGGAGAGAGAGAGAGAGAGAGGAGAGAGAGAGGAGAGAGAGAGAGAGAGAGAGAGAGAGAGAGAGAGAGAGAGAGAGAGAGAGAGAGGTCAGCTTTAATGAACTAGTTATATTAATCAAGAGAAGAAAGGATCATGATTATGTCAGGTCATACTCCAGGCCAGCAAATAATTATCTTCAGACAGAGTCTTTGTCAGAAAAAGATCATAATTACGTCATGTTATATACCAGGCCAGCCAACAGTTATCTTCAGACAGTCTTTTTGTCAGAATGGGATCATAATTATGTCAGGTCACATACCAGACCATGCTCTGAATCCCCATGACAGGATTACCTTCAAGATTAGTTTATATCTCAAAATGAGAAAGTCTAAGTGGATAAACAAAAGCGAGCACACAACATCCCCCCCCCCCCCCCCCCCCCCGCCCTGCTGTTCCCACGCTGTTGTTTTGATCCCTCCATCAAGGGAACAGATATTTGCATTCAAAAATGGACTCTCAGATAGAAAGAGAAAGATTTTTTTTAAAGAAGA
>CM054152.1:23035888-23053388 GCA_028751875.1 Rapana venosa | reverse complement strand
TGACTTATAATAATAATAATGTATGGAATTTATATAGCTCTGAATCTTGTAAAGCAACAAATCAAAGCGCTTAAAAAAAAAATTTATGCATGTGTATGCGGTTTTTTTAAATTTTGTCATCTGTTCCCACCGGCACACAATGGCCTACTCTTTGGAACAGCGGAACAGGATTTAACGTGTGGGCAAGATGTTCTGCATGCATTTGCACACGGGCCTCGGTTTATAGTCTCATCCGAAGGACTTGGCACCGAGTTTCGATTTGCTCCCCTGCCATCATGTCCATTGCACAATTCTTTGCTTTCTCCACCTTCAGAATCATTTGCTGTCAATTTTTTTCTCGAGGAATTTTTGTGGAGTTTTATCCAAACAATTTTTTTTCAGTTTGTGCCAAAGTGTTTGATAAATCTTTTCTTTTTTTTTTTTTTTTTTTTTGGGTGGTGAATTTGGTGACTGTCTTAACCTACCCTGTTTCATGTCTGAAGCTGCCCCGTTTTCATGTCTCAACCTGTCCCGTTTTCATGTCTCAACCTGTCCCGTTTTCATGTCTCAACCTGTCCCATTTTCATGTCTTGACATGTCCTGTTTTCCTGCCTCTGTCTGTCCAGTTTCATGTCTCAACCCGTTCCATTTTGATATCTCTCTGTCACCTCTTTCTTGTCTTATCTTCTGCCTACTTGCTCCATTCTCCTGTCTTTTTCTCTCCCACACTGAAAGTCCAAGTCAGGTGCACTGGGCCTGACTTGTCAGGCGCTAAACGGCAGCCCCTGAGCATTTCCTCTCAAGTGATAAATATCAATGGGCTAGTCCCTGTCTGAGGATTCCACCACAAAGAGCACTAAGTACTTTTTTAAGGTCTCAGGAGGGGAGGGGGGGGGAGGGGGGTCTCAACCCCTCCCACCCCATTTTCTTACCATGTCCCTGGCCCCCTCATCGTCTCACCCTTCCCCCACCCCCTCCTCATTGTCTTACCTTGCTCCAGTAGGTGTCTCAGCCTGCCCCTGAGGTGTGTGTATCCATCTGTCTGCCCGGCTTGGTTACTATGATTGACCACAAGTTAATCAAAACGTGCCCCCATTGTTTTCGATGTTGTCTTTGATGTGGAAGCTTAAGAAAAAGAATTTAACCGTTTTTCGTTTAAAAAAAAAATTGGGGGGAGGGTGGTGGGTGGTTATCACAGTTGCTTAAAAATGACTTGCCTGAAAGCAAAACGTAACTATACCTCTCTCTCTCTCTGGACCACGTGACCAAGGGGCGTGCTGTTAGTAAACTGCAGCATTTTTTTTTTGCATTTAAGCTTCAAAATGTCAGTTACTGGTGGCCTTCCAGCAACTGTAATAACAACCTTGAACACCCTGCTGGTCGACAACGTCGTATGGAGTTAGAAAGTCGCGGGGAGAGCAGCAGCCTTGTGTTCCTTTTGAGGCTGAAAACAGTGGACAAGTCAGTGTCAACAGAAATGGCAGACCAGGTGCTGAACCGTCACTCACGAGTTCAGTACTAGCGCAAAAATCCGCCTTGCCAAACCCCTCGCAACCTCCAAAGATCCAGACAATACCAAGAAAGACAGGCAAGTCATCAATGTGACAATGTCAGAGTCTTGGAAGCGCCGGTCTTGTCTGACAGTGACTCCCTGCATCCAGACAGAGTGAATACAGAATCAAAACAAACCAGCGTGTACACAGAGCTGTGTGTCAACAGTGCAGTGAATGCCTCAGCTACACAAGATTCACTTGATCTACCCATGAACCAGCAACAGACAGTAAGATCGGTGTGTTTCCTGAGGTGTCTGACATGCATGAAGAACAGACAGTTGACTGCACAGTTGAGGGTTTTGATACTGGCATTGTGAAACCGTATGTGTCCACTCTAACTGACTAAGGTGTGCAGCGTGGATTATGGGACAGCAAAAGAAATACACTGTTTTGAACAGTTGTGGTTCAAGATTCCCACAATCAAACTATTCTGATGTGTGAATTGGATGACATCGCCCTGGAATACTCTTGCAATGGAGATACTAGCAAAGAATCTGACTGCATGTTTTGGTATATCAAACGAGAAGACAAAAACAAGTTGCCAGATGAATGTATCAGACTTGCCAGACTTTGAAAAGGGAAACATCCTCCTAACACACAACAGGCAGAGACAGTGGCACGTGCTGAGCGGGAATTACATCTTCTTGGGACCTGATCGGGTTTTACATGGGCTGACTTTGCTGGCTGTACACTGGAAAGGAAAGGCTGTTATGAAAACTGAGACAGGGACACTAATGTATACCATTACTGCCACGGTTTCCATGTCACTGTAATCCCCTGGCGTTGGATATGGTTTGTTACCAGGCCTCAGGGCTATATGGCTTAATTGCTAAATAATAATAATAATAATAATAATAATAATAATAATAATCTCTCTGTCTCTGACATTGTCTCTGTCACTGTCTCTCTCTCTCTCTCTCTCTCTCTCTCTGGTACCACCCAGAGGTATCTTAAGGCCATGGCACACAATCTGTTCAGCAGGATGTATTTTCTTAGTTCATGTTGAACCTGGCAGGCCCCAGCCCTCTCCCCGTACATAATTACAGTATAGAGATAATTGCCTTGGCCATCCAACCCCTAGAACAGTTCTAAGGAGCACGTTTGGCACCTTGTCATTGACAACGGAAACTGTCAACAGTGGGTTTTTTTTTTAGTCTTTGTGTGATTTGGACAGACAGAAAGGTTTAGCGGAGTGGTTACGCTCTGTTGACTGTTTTTAATGCAGTGGGCCTATGAGGTCATGAGTTCAGGTCTTGGCAGCAGGGTTTGGTGAGTTTACTAAGAGTACACAACCTTTTTTTTTAACCATGATTTTCCAGACCAAACTTAAAAGTGCAGATCTTCCAGTGCTGTCATCACCTCCGAGTATATACGCATCTACAAAAGATCAAATAGGCAGGTTAAAGATCCCCGTAATTTATGTCAGCGTTTTTTAAAAAATTATTTTTATCGAGGATAATGGAATAAGCACTTATGTACATCATCATCATCATCATTTTATTTCGAGGATAATAGTATATATGCTTTTTTACACCCAGCCACTGTGTGTATGTAGTTTTGTAAATTTTGTCATGAGAGAGACAAACAGACAGAAAGATAGACAAAGAGAGAGACATAGAGAGAGAGACAGACAGAGAGAGAGAGGGGGGGAGAGAAAGAGAGAAAGAGAGAGAGAGAGAGAGAGAGAGAGAGAGAGAGAGAGAGAGAGAGAGAGAGACAGAAACAGAGAGACGGAGAGAGAGACAGAGAGTGACAGACAGATAAAGACACATAACACAACACACAGAAACACACACACACACACACACACACACACACGCACACGCACGCACACACACACACATGAGACTATAAACCGAGGCCCCATGTTCGAACGCATGCAGAACATCTTGCGCACACGTTAAATCCTGTTCCGCTTTTCGGAAGAGTAGGCCATTGTGTGCCAGTGGAAACAGATGACAAAATTTACAAAACCGCATACACAAGGGGACTGGATGTAAAAAAGCACATGAGGGCTTATTCCATTATCCTCGATATAAAAAAATTATAATTAAAAAAATGTCATCTGAGCGCTTTGATTTGTTGCTTTACAAGATTCAGCGCTATATAAATTCCATACTATTATTATTATTATTATTATTATTTTATAATTATATATAGACCATACTAGCCCCTGGGGACGGGATAGCTCAGTAGTCAGAGAACTGGCTTTCCCCCAGTTAAGGTTAAGCAGCGTCGAGCGTGGTTACCACTTGGATGGGTGACCATTTGCTCGCCTTGGCTGCAATACAGTCCCCCAGTTCACCAAGCTGTAAATGGGTACCTGCCGTCTTTAGGGTCAGGGAAGGTAAAGCAGCGAGGGAGAGGAGATGGGTGCCACCCTCAATATGTTAGCCCCTAGAGAAGTGAGGTCTCTGACGCCTCACTCCCCTACGACCTTATAGGTTATGGGACACCCTTTACCTTTTTTTTATACTAGCCCCAAAGTGATGGAAGTGGACCATCTCAGATTTTGCCCTACATACGTTGTTGTTGTTGTTGTTGTTGTGCGTACCCCAGCTTTACACCCTGGGAGTCACCCAGAACATGCACTCTGACTCACTCATCCCACCTAGGAATCACTGGGTGTTTTTTTTAAATTTTTATTTTGATCTTGTATTCATTTTATTCTTTTATTTGGAGGATAATGGAATAAGCACTCGTGGTTGTTTTTTTGCCATCCGGTCCCCGTGTGTATGTAAATGTCATTGGTTCCCTGTGAAATAGGAAGTATACCGTTTTGCACTGTGCTAAGCCTTCCCGTAGCGGGTCCTTAATTTGAGAGGTGTGAAGACCTCAGTGGTCAGTCAGGGGTAGACACATTGAATAGACATTGGCCTGGTTTAGACGGGTAGTGGTCGGATCCTATTCCCAGTCAAGGATTTTGGTTAGACAGGTTCATTCATTAAGATTCATTCGTGTGATCATGTTGGTATCCATTATAATAATGACATGGTATGTAAACGGTATGCTGTCGTAAAAAATAAAAAAGTCCTTCGGATGAGACTATAAACCGATGCCCCGTGTGCGAACGCATGCAGAACATCTTGCCCACACGTTAAATCCTGTTCCGCTTTTCGAAAGAGTAGGCCATTGTGTGCCGGTGGGAACAGATGACAAAATTTACAAAACCGCATACACACGGGGACTGAATGTTTTTTTAAAAAAGCACATGAGTGCTTATTCCATTATCCTCGATATAAAAAAAAATTGTTATCTGAGCGCTTTGATTTGTTGCTTTACAAGATTCAGCGCTCTATAAATTCCATACATTATTATTATAATTTATTATCATTAAAATAGAGAGAGAGAGAGAGAGAGAGAGAGAGAGAGAGAGGAGAGAGAAGAGGAGAGAGAGAGAGAGAGAGAGAGAGAGAGAGAGAGAAGAAGAAGAAGAAGAAGAAGAACAAGAAGAACAAGAAGAACAGAAGAGGAAGAAGAAGTAGAAGAAGAAGAAGAAGAAGAAAGAAGAGAAGGGAAGAAAGAAGACGCCGCTTATCTGAGACAGAGAAAATTGGAAGAGAGGAGACAGGTGGGCATGGGGGGGGGGGGGGGGGGGGGGGGGGGGGGAAAGAGGGCGGGGTTCCGAAGGAGGTAGAGGGAGGGGAGGAGGAGGGGGAATTGATTGACCACTAAGCTACTGTCAGTTTGAGGGTATAATTCTATTCGGGTGGACTTGACACTGAAGGGTCTCTCTGTCTCTATACCCCTGCAATGTCTTCGGACAAGTCTGAGCTCCGGTATAGTACAAGCACACACATGCCATCTTGCGTGCTTATCAAGACAAAAACACCCACAAATCCCAAGAAGCTAATAGAGGAACAAAACCCATCCATTTTGTCGTGAAACAGTAGACTGCTAATGGCTGGTAAGCTAGTGATGGGCTAGTAGGCCAGTAAAGGGCTAGTAGGCTTGTAATGGCTAGCAAGCTGGTAACATCTAGCAGGCGAGTCAGTACTGGCTAGTAGGCTAGTATTGGCTAGTGTGATAGTAATAGCTAGTGGGCTGAGTAATGACATGTGGGTTAATAATGTCTGGTGGGCTATTTATTTATTTCTATTTATTTTTTATTCTTTTATATCGAGGATAATGGAATAAGCACTTACGTGCTTTTTTACATCTAGTCCCCGTGTGTATGCGGTTTTGTAAATTTTGCCATCTGTTCCCACTGGCACACAATGGCCTACTGTAAGAGTGGAACAGGATTTAACGTGTGTGCAAGATGTTCTGCGTGCCTTCGCACACACGGGGCCTCGGTTCATAGTCTCATCTGAAGGACTTTTGGGGAGAGTGGAGTCTGCACTGATGTTAACTCCAGGGGAAAATATCCCCTTAAACGGGAATCGAACCGGGCGTCAGATTTTGAGCGCATTGTTCTAACCACTAGGCTATCCCGTCCCCTAGTAATAGCTAGTGGGCTAGTACTAGCTAGTAGGCTAGTATTGGCGAGTAGGGTAGTGTTGGCTAGTGGGCTAAGATTTAATGCTAGTAAGTCAGTATGGGCTAGTATTGGTGAGTGGGCTAGTATTAGCTAGTCGCCTAGTATGAGCTAGTGGGCTAAGGTTGCATAGTATTGACGAGTATGCTAATATTGACTAGCAGGCTAGTATTGGCGAGTAGGATAGTACTGGCTAGTGGTGGCTAATATTGGCTAGTAGGCAAGTAATAGCCAGTAATATAGGTAACAGAAAAGTACACAACATAAAATCTCCACGCTAGAATGAAATAAATGAAGACCAGCTGGCTCCAACACTAAGGTAATATAATAGCTCCACTGGGATTTTTTTTTAATCCAGAAAGAGATCTCCGAGAGGCCATGGAAACAATGATGATTGACAACTGCTGATTGTATGGGCAAGACTGGCAGCCAGACAACAGAAGCTGTCCCCGCAGTCCTGCCTACTACACGAGGCACGCTGAAAGAAGATCTGGCCTGACCCTAGCCAACCCAGTGGCCAAGAAGCTCTCTATGAAGACTTAAGGGGACCAAGAAGCTCTCTATAAAGACTTAAGGGGACCAAGAAGCTCTTTGTGAAGACTTGATGACCAAGAAGCTCTTTATAAAGACTTAAGAGGACCAAGAAGCTCTTTGTGAAGACTTGAGGACCAAGAAGCTCTTTATAAAGACTTAAGAGGACCAAGAAGCTCTTTGTGAAGACTTGAGGACCAAGAAGCTCTCTATGAAGACTTAAGGGGACCAAGAAGCTCTCTATAAAGACTTAAGAGGACCAAGAAGCTCTCTATGAAGACTTAAGAGGACCAAGAAGCTCTCTATGAAGACTTGAGGACCCCCATGTCCTGCTTTCTTAATTTGCAAAGTGATGGGCTGCCTGTTTTACTTGACTGAAAAAGGCAAAAGAACAGAAGAAGAATCCAAAGCTGCCTGAAAACATGACAGTGAGTGACAAAATCACCAGATAATTATCCTCCATTGGTAATGTCCGTGGGTTAGATTAGTTTTGATCTGAAGTAAGGGAGCACTTTTTTTTCAGCGTCACACTCGCACACACACACACACACACACACACACACACACACACATACCACATGGGCCCCTGCGCGCACGTTTTGCGCACGCTTACAAGCACGCAGACACTCAGGTACACGCGTTTCAAAGTAAATTCAGTGTGGTGTGTGTGTTGTGTGTGGTGGTGTGTGTTGTGTGTGTTGAGGTGTGTGTGTTGTGTGTGGTGTGTGTGTGTGTGGTGTGTGTGTGTTGTGTTGGGTTGGATGTTGTCATTCTTGCTTTTTACTTTTATTAGTATTGATAGTGGTGGTGGTGGTCATGGCCATGGTAGTCATTTTGCTTTAGGTTTTTTTCCCTTCCTGTATGTAGGCTTGCACGAATTGATTGCTGAAGTGATTCGTTGATTTGTTGATCAACTATTGACAGACATTCACCAACAACCACTTTATTAAAATAAATGATTCTTTGATCAATGACAGACAGTGAATTTTGTTTTGTTTTGTTTTTACCGACAACGGCCAGCCCTATTCATTTTATCTGCTATTTAAACAAATGATGAATAGTCGAAAGAATGACTGTTTAAATCAATCAATAGGAAAATTCACGCACAAAAAGACGTTTTATATGTATCCTCTCAACTCGTGGGACCTCTGCCTGTAATTTTATGGCGAGGCACTTGGGACCAGCCATACACGTAAACTTTATTTATTTATTTTACTTATTCATTTATTCTGTTTTATTCTTTTATTCCAAGGATAATGGAATAAGCATCATGTGCTTTTTTTTACATCTAGTCCCCGTGTGCAAACAGTTTTGTCAGTTTTGTCATCCCTTCCCACCAGCACACAATGGCCTATTCTTCCGAAAAGCGTAACAGGTTTTAACGTGTGCGCAAGATGTTCTGCGTGCGTTCGTACACGGGACCTCGGTTTATAGTCTCATCCGAAGGACTTTTGGGGGAAGTGGAGTCGGCACTGGTGTTTACTCCAGAGGAAAAAATTCCTCTTGAACGGGATTCGAACCTGGGTCAGCAGATCACGAGAGCAATGCACATCACTCTAACCACCAGGCTCTGCCGTCCCCTTCTCATCCAATGTGTTTCACTATGATTCCTAAGAGTAGTGAGTGACAGAGACACAATGCATGTTCTGGGTGATTGCCCCGAGTGTTAATCTGAGGACCGTGTCTGTACTTCAAAACCCTGGTAGTGAGTGACAGAGACACAATGCATATTCTGGGTAGGGAGTGACAGAGACACAATGCATATTCTGGGTAGTGTGTGACAGAGACACAATGCATATTCTGGGTGATTGCCGGGAGTGTTAAACCCTCGTATCTCCATATATCTGGGTTTTTAGATAAACACACAGAGTCCAGCAAAAGCACTTTTTTTTATCCGTAGGACAACAAAAAAGCTCATTTCTCGGGCTATTCTTTCTTTCTTTTTCTTTTTTCTTTCATTTGGGGTTGTTGTTGTTTTTGGAAGCAAATCTCTCATGGAAAAAAGTCGTATCTAGATCTACACTTGTTGCAAACGAGTAAGAAAAAAACAAAAACGAAAGTTACAAAGTTACGTGATGTGTTTTTGAGTGTTGTGAAAATTTTGGAAGAAGAAGAAAGAAAAAAGAACGTAAGTTAAATTGTTTGACATAGATTAAATATGTTCATATTATAGAGAGGAGAGAGAGAGAGAGAGAGAGAGAGAGAGAGAGAGAGAGGAGAGAGAGAGAGAGAGAGAGAGAGTTTTCAGTGCCCCATAAGCTGCACTCTGGATATAACTGTATTGACAAAGAACGCAGGCTGTCTATTTTCATACTGTAACAAACCATCGCAAAAACTGATTCCTAGATATCTTACTTGAAAATAACAACCAAAAGTACATGCACATCTATCTTCATCTGTCCCGTAGGGCTGACGACCCTTTGGGCTTTAAATTGACTTTTCCTCTTGGTTCCTTGGGGGGAAAATAGGGCTGCAACAAAAACCCCTCCCAAAGAACTCGGTTTTTTTTGGGGGATCCTCTTTAACTCGGGCCCCTGTCATTCCGGGGCCTTCGATTTTTCGTCAAACTTCTTTGCGCCAGGTTGCTTTTTGGGCGGGGCCAAAATTTCCCCCTTCCCCTTTTGGGGTTTCCCAGTCCCAAAGGCCCGTCTTTGGGGACCCTTTGACGCAGGCTTGCGGGAGTGTATGGCCCATTTCCTTTCCCACTTCCTTTTTTTAAAAATTGGGTGGAATTTAAAATTGGGGGGTTTTTCTTTTTCCCGTCCCCCGTTGTTTTTTGGTAGACCCTTTTGGGCCCCCTGATGTTTTAGGATGTACCTGACCCTTGTTGGTAAAAAAACTAGTTTGTGGGTGTTTGGGTTTTTTTTAACCGCCCGGTTTCTGAGCCTTTTAAAAAAACCCGATTTACATTGGGTTGTAATCCCAAGCTTAAATTTTAAAAGAGAGGGGCTGTTACCTCCCAAAATTTGGCCAAAGGGTGGTTGGGAAAGGGGGACGGGCTTTGGGTTTATTGGCACTTTTATGTTTCATCTGTTCCCCCCTTTATGAGACAAAGCCAGGAAATAAAAAATTGCTTTATTCTTTTTATGGTTTCTTGCTGCAGTGCATGGGGATGTGTTTTGTTTCCCCTCATGAAATCCCTCTTCCCCTTTTTGAATTTTTGGGGGGCCAGGGCTTTTCAGCTTCGTCAGCAACAAAGAAAAAGATTTCTCTTGTGGTCTTTTTGCCTGTGGGAGAGAAGGCTGAAAGTCATTGGGCCCAAGGGCCAGGTCCCGCTGCTTCTTTTGGGGCCACTGTTTTTGCCGGTTTCCTGCCTTTTGTGGGATGCCGCATTATCCATTTTTAAACCACCAAAAGGGAAAATGGGTTTGGGGACAAAACAAACCCTGACGAACACCGGGCTTTCCCGGAAAAAAGGCTTCCGTTTATTTCCCCTTTATGGAAAGACTTTACAGGTGGCAATTTTTCATATAGCTGTGGGTGATGGTGAAGAAAATTTGGGGGAAACCCTAGTGAAAAAAAATTTTCCCCCAAAAGCATCCTTTTCCCAAAGCCTGTCAAAAGCCTTCTGGGAAATCGAAAAGACGAATATAGGGGGTCTGCCACTCCAAAGGGGCTGCCTCAATGTAATCGCTTTGGCAAATTTTTTTTTGGCATGATCTGGTTTTCCTAAAGCCTGCGGGTTTATCCCGAAAATTTCTTTTCCCGTGCTGTCTTCAGGGCTGTCTAAACATTTTATTCCTTGTCGTACCCTTTCCCCGGGGGACGAAAAATTTATTTCCCCCAGTTGTTGCGGAGGACAGGTCCCCGTTCCCTTTTGGGACTTAAAGAAAATTTCCCTTTTTCTTCCAGTTTTTCTGGTTCATTTTTCTTTCCCCCCCCCAGATTTGTATAGGGGTGGGTTTTAACATCCCCGTGGAAAATTTGGGTGTCCCCTTCAGGCTTCAGGTGGGATAAAACCTCTTGGGGCCCGCTGCTTTGCCTGAATTTTAGATTTGATGGCTTGGTGATCTCATTTTGGTAGGGGGGCCGGGGTTGTTCCAAGGTTTCAAAATAGGGGGGGGGGATTCACGGCATTTGGGGTGCAGGTTTGTTGAAAGGGTTTCCCTTTTAAGGCTTTTGGGCCCCTCTTGCTCTCTGGGCCTCCCTCGCCTGGAATTGGGATTGCCATTCTTTCTTTGACAGGGCAGCTAGGTTTGTTGTTTTTTCCTGAGAAAAGTTCCCCGGATCTCGTACGTCTTTCCTATTTCCCTTTTGGGCCCGCTGCATCTCTGCTTCCTGAATCAGTTTCCCCCCCAAAGAATTTTCTTTGTCCTTCTTTGCCCTTTTTCTTTATGCCCCGGTTTTTTTTCCAGTACAAGCTTGCAGTTCCCGTTTCTTTTCCTTTTTTTTGTGTTTGGGTTTTATTTTATCTTTTCCCCGCTGTTTTCCCTCGGTGATCCGTGCCCCAAAGTTTTTGTTTTTCAGCCACCCTTTTATTTTCTTGTTCCCTTTCCCCCTACTGTTTGGCATGTTGTTTCCCGGTCTCACTAGGGCTTTTGCCAAATTTCTCTTTGCTGGGTTTCCCTTTGGGGCTGGGAAAACACATGAATTTTTTCCTCAGTTCGAGCTGAATTTTTCTATTTTTTTTTCTTTCCCTTTAAGGGTTTGCACATTGAAAATTTTGTATGGTCTTCCTGCCCCCTTTGTTTTAGGGGTTTGACTTTGGGGGGAGGTGGCAAAAACAAGGGTGATTTTTATCTGGGTCGCTCCGGCTTCACCCCGCCCTCAAGGGCTCCTTTTCCAAATTTCGCCCGATGGGGGGATTTGGTTTAATCTGGGTTTTTGGGCTTTTCCCTGGGGGAAGTTTCCCTGTGGTCTTGTGGGCTTTCTTTGTAAAAATGGGCCCCCCAATGAAAGGTCGTTTTTTCAAGCCCAAAAATTTTGTTAAAAAAAATTCTCCATTTAATTTTTTTCTCCAGTGCCATGTTTTTGCCCAAATCATTTCTTTTTTGTGTTGTCTGTCCCCCCCTTTGGGATTCATGTCCCCCCTTTTGTATTTTTAGATCCCTCTTTTGGGGCTTTGTCCATGATGGTTTTGGACTTTTTCGAAGGGAAATTTTCTTTATCTTCTAAATCCCGTGTATTTTTTGGAGCGTAGCACCCGAACGATGGTAACCCTTTCTGCCTTTTGTTGAAACGGGCTGTGAGGAAACCGTGGTGACAAATGGTTCCCAGGGAAACAAATGCTTGGTTGCTTAAGGGGCTAAACAGCACGCTTCCATTTTTGTGGGGTGGCCTTCTTCTGGCCCAAAATTTTGATGTTTCTCCCCCCACTCGCAACTTTGTCGCCCGGTTTTCCCTTCCATCTGGGCTCGCACAAGGGAAAAGGGTCTTTAGGTTTTTACCTTATTTCTCTACTCACCTTCTGTTTTAAAACCCCCTTTTATTTCAGGGTTCTGAGGGCCCCAAAGGCCCACCGGTTTTTGGGGGGGGGTTAAAAGGGTTGGGGGGGGGGTGGGGGGCCCCGGGCTTTTCCAGGGGGAAAGGGGGGGGGTTTTTCCCGGGGGGGAGGGGGTTTCCCCCGGGGGGGTGAGGGTTGGAAGTTTCCAGGGCAGGGGGGAAAAGGAAGGGTAGTTAGGGGGGGAAAACCAACCCCCAACCCCCGGGGGGGGTGGAAGGGGAGGGGGTTTAGGGTTTAAGGGAAGGGGGGGCATGGGAGGGGAAAAAACCGGTTTAAAGGGCCAAGGGCCCCCCCCCAAAAGGGCCGGGGGGGTATTTAAGGGGGGGGAAGGGGCCCCTTCCCCCCGGGGATGGGTTCACCCCGGGACCCGGGGGGGGGGGGGGGGGTCAAGCCCCCAGGGTTTCCCCCCCCTTTCCTTTCCGGGGGCCCTTTTTCCCGGTTTTTGTTGGGTTTAAAAAGGTTTTCCACCTGGTTTCCCCCAAAACTTTTCCCCAACGCACTTTTTTCACCGGAGGAAATCTTAAAAAATGTCCTTTTTAAGAGGATCTTTGGGGAACCCCTTTTCCCAAAAAGAGTTTTTTAGTGAAAGGGGGTTCCAAGGGCCCCCAATGGGGCCGGGTTCTGTTTTTTCGCCCTTTTCCCCCCCTTTTTTTAGTGGTTTTGTAGGAGGAAGGCCCCAAGGGGGGCTTAACCGTACCCAAACCCAAAAAGACTGTACACCTTCCAAAATGGAGCCTGGGGCAATTTTAAAGGCTCAAAAATTTTTGGTTTGGCCTTCCCCAGGGATGATTCTGGATTCCTTCGGAAGTTACCTAGTTTTTTTATCTTCCAATTTTTTTCCCCTTTACAAAGTGTTTAAAAGTCTGGGCAAATCCTTTTAATTTTTTGGCATGGGAAAACCAAATTTTGTTTTCTTTTTCCCAGGTTCTTGAAGGTTTAAAGGGGGCCCAAGGTTTTTGGTTTTTTAACCCTTTTCGTTTCTAAGTGGTTTGTTTTTAAAATTCCCCAAAAGGGCTTTTCCGGGAATATTTCCCCCGCCTTTTCTTCCTAAAACTCAGCCGGGCCAAAGGGGAAAAAACGGAAAAAATGTATATATAACCAAATTAGTTCTGTTTGGGTAAAAAACCCTCCAAATTTTTGATTTTTTACAAACTTTATTTTGGAAATTTTCCCCAACTTTTAATTGGTTTTTAACCCGGTTGATCAATCTATACTTTTAATTTGAAAAAAATTTTTTAATTTTCCCTTAAATTAAAAATCATTTTAAGGTTTTTAAATTTTTTGTTTTTGGGTTTTTTCCCCAAAAAATTTAAATTTTGGGGACGAAAAGGTTTTTAAATTACCAAAACGGAAAAAACCGGGGAAAATTTTATATTTTTCCCCGTTTGTAAGGGGAAAAATCCACTTTTAACCCAAGGGGGGGAAAATCCTTAAAAGTTAAAATGGGGGAAATTTTTAAAAAAACTAACGTACAAAAGTTTTTCTTTTTCCAATTTTTTCCCCCTTTTACAATTTTTAAAACCCCCTGTTTTTTTGGGGGGTTTTTTCCCCAAAACCAAAAAATTTTTGGAAGGGTTTTAAAGTGCCCAAAATTTTTGTTTTTTTCCCCAGTGAGTTTTCCCAACCCCCGGGGAAACCCTCCCGTGGGGTTTCATTTCCAAAATCAACGCCAAAGCTCAAAACATAATCAAAAAATACAAAAACCCCTAAAAAGGTTTAAAAAAAAGGGGTTTTAAGGGGAAAAACTTTCCCTTTAAATTGGTTTGTAAAGAAAAAATCCCCCAAAAAAACCAAAAAAATAACAAAAAAATAAATTTAAAAAAGAAAAAGGGGCCAATTAAGGGCAAGAACCCCTCTTTTTGACAAAAAAAAAGAAAAGGAAAAAAAAAAAAGCAATAAAATTCTTACTGAATCACAAAAGGGCCTTCCCTCAAGAAGATAGCGTGAAACAACGGGGTTTTATTATTACTAGGTTAATTTTAAAAAGGGCGAAACTTTCCCCATGTAGTGGAAGATACCGGGCTTTGCAAAGTTGATCCGGGGCTGCTACCTGCCTGTGACTAAAATAAACCCGGCCCCCACACGCACAAAAGCAGCGCATTTAGTGTCAGTTTTTTTTCTAACCACTTCAGTTGCATCGTGTGCGCGCGCCGCCCCGCGGTGTATTCGTGTGTGCTGTTTGTTGTTGGTGTGTGTGTTGTGTGGTGTGTGGTGTTGGGTGTTTGGGGTTTTGTGTGTGTGTGTGTGTTTTGGGGGTGTTTGTGTGGGAGTGTTGTGTGTGTGTGCGTGTGGGGTTTCCCACTGATACACAGGGGGACACGTTGTCTCTGATTTTGTGTTGGTTTTAATTTTACGTCTGTTCACAAAAAAGTAACATAAGACCACAAAATACCCTTGGGGAGTGAGTGAGGGGTGTGTGTGTGTTGTGGTGTGTGTTGTGTGTGTGGGGTTGTGTGTGTGTTGGGTGTGGTGTTTTGTTGACCCTGTGTGTGTGACCATGGTGTGTGGTGTGAGACCCTGTTGTGACCATGTGTGTTGACCTGTGTGTGTGTGTGTGTGTGGTAGCATGTGTGTGACCAGTGTGTGTGACCATGTGTTGTGGTGTTGGGGGTGTGGTGAGACCTGTGTGGGACCCCGTGTGTGTGTGTGTGTTGTGTGTTGTGTGTGCGTGTGTGGTGTGTGTGTGTTCGTGGTGTGGTGTGTGTGTGGTGTGTGTTGTTGGTGTGTGTGGTGTGGGTGTGTGTGTGTGTGGTGTGTTCTTTTGGTGGGCGTGTGTGTGTTTGTGTGTGTTGTTGCGGCGGGCGTGCGTGGTGGTGTGTGTGTGTGTGGTGTGTTGTGTGGTGTGTGGTTGGGTGTGTGTTGGACCATGTGTGTGGACCTTGTGTGTGTGAACCATGTGGTTCTTGTTGGGGGGGTGGTGTTTTGTGTGTTGGTGTGTGTTTTGTGTGTGTGTGGTGGCGGGTTTGTGTGTGTTTCCAAGTGTGTGTTCCCTGTGGTTCTTGTGGGTGTGTTGTGTGTGTTGGTTTCTTGTTGGGGTGTGTGTGGTTGCGGCGGCGTGCTGCGGCGTGCTGCGTGCGCTTTTGTGTGTGTGTGTGTGTGTTGTGTGTGTGTGTGTTGGTTTGACCCTGTGTGGTGCCATGTGTGTTGGAAACCTGTGTTTCTTGGTGGTTTTGGGGTGGTGGGGTGTGTGTGTGTGTGTGTGTGGTGTGTGTGGTGTGTTCAAATTCATTTTTCTCTTTTCAAAGTTGTGATATTAGACAGGGGGGGGGGGGGGGGGGGGGGGGGGGGGGGAGAGGGGAGAAGGAGGGAGTGTATGAGTGTCAAAGGAGGAGGGTGTATTTGGTACTGTACAGGAGAAGGAATTTCAGGGGATCAATGCATGCGAAATTATAAATAAAATTTAAAAATAAAAAATATGTTAAAAAACAACCAAAAATAATAAATTTTTTAAAACACATTACTAACCTTTTGAACTACAATAAACAACAAGAAAATGCAATTCTAACAATGTCTAACAAAATCAGTAATTCCAATAAAAAAAATGTAAATGAAATTTCAAGTACTGAATTTCACGTGAAAAAAACCCAAACCTATCAATGTGTGTACCCCCCTCCCCTGCCCTCATAATAAACCCAAGAAGCAACTCCCCCCCCCCCCTCCCCCTACCCCCCCCCTACCCCCCAAGAAAAAGCTCAACCCTTAACAACAGGAGCGAGAAACACCCCAACAACAGCCAAAAACCAAGTACAAACACAATATCTCTTGCCCCCCCCCCCCCCCCCCCCCCACCCCCCCCCACCCCCCCCCCCCCACCTCCCCCCCCCCCCCCCCCCCCCCCCCCCCCCCCCCCCCCCCCCCCCCCCCCCCCCCCATCCCTCTGCCCCTCTATAAAACAAACAAGATAAACAATAGGAATGCAACAACTGTGAAACAGGAGCATATAGCAAAGAAAAAAGGATAATGATTTTCTTTTTAATCTAACAAGCTCGAAAAAATTATTTCTGGACTAGAGCGTCTTTAAAAGTCCAAAGCAATCACAATAACAAACCAAATGGACTATACATCAGGATCTAAAAAAAGTCGTACATAAGTGACAGACTGCTAAATATTGCTGATGGAGAGGATGCCATCAAAACGGGAATGTGCCCTTTTAAACTGCGGCATGTTAATATATGATCTGCTGTTATATTATTACCGCATATGCAAAAAGCATTTCCAGCATATTTTGTCTTGAAGCAATTCAATTTCCATCTACAAGCTAAGGAAACAATCTGCTTTGAACAGTATACATCATGTTCTCGTATTTTGACGAATGACTCAAATTTACGTAATTCTTTGTGTGCGTCTAGACAACCAAGTCTCCTTTCCTCACACTGAAATAACTTTTGTTGTGATTTTATTACAATATGATAACAATCTTGTAACGAAAAGGGGAGTACTTATTGTGTCACCTCTGATGAACCCTTCCTCCTTTTTTTGCAAGAATGTCAACTTTTTCATTTTAGTAAAAACCACTGTGGGATGGAATCCAACAGAAATTATTTCTGAGCCGTTTAATGATAACAGATGAATCAAATGGCACATTTCAATGACGACTTCAGATTAACATTTGGTTGCAAAGAACTAATTGAATAAATTACTGATTTGGAGTCTACACAAAAAAGTATTTGAAAGATTGTTTTAGAAAACTGGTGAGAAAATTTAGGGCCATCAATTTGCGATAAGTTCTGCTGAAAATAATGATATGCCCTCTCCAAGATTAAATTGGTTTTCAGTTTTTAGATCTGGTATGATATAAGCAGCACCAGATTTATTATCTAATACTGAGCCATCTGTGAATACTTTTTTAATGATTAGGGTATGTGTCTTCCAAATTAATTTTGGCATGAGAAGTATACTAAATTGATGTTGTCCTTTTTCTCTGGATCAATATAATTGATGTCAAAACTTGCTCGTTTGAGTTCCCAAAATGATTAGGGGTAATGACATCCTGTTGTGCAACATTTTCTGTTGGCTCCAACCCAGCGTTTTGTAAAAATGTTTGATGTGTATGTTCTCAATGTAGTTTGTGATGATATAGATATATATATATATATATATATATATATATATATATTTATATATATATACTATTATATATATATATATATATATATATATTATATATTATATAGTGTGTGTGTGTGCTTCCTGGATGGATGCTTGATTGTGTAGTGGCGTGTAGAAGTAGCAGTAGTAGTAGCCGAATGTAGTTGTCGCAGTAGATGATGATGATGATGTTATATCATCATACGCGTTAACTACGTGTACTAGTCTAGTAGTGAAAGGCTCCTTACTGTCTCGAGAGACGATGGCTGACCTTCTTTTTTTGGGCACATCAGTCTTGTTTGGAGCAGCAATGTCTGGAGAGGCTCAGCAGGACGATCCTGCATGGCAGACTCTGCCACAGCTGTTGCACACAATAATCATAGGGCGCCGGACTGACGGGCCTTTTTGGCTGTCCCTTCTTCCCGTACT
>CM054152.1:23029309-23035388 GCA_028751875.1 Rapana venosa | reverse complement strand
AAAAGGTAACAGGTTTTAACGTGTGCGCAAGATGTTCTGGCGTGCGTTCGTACACGGACCTCGGTTTATAGTCTCATCCGAAGGACTTTTGGGGGAAGTGAGTCGGCACTGGTGTTTACTCCAAGGAAAAAATTCCTCTTGAACGGGATTCGAACCTGGTCAGCAGATCACGAGAGCAATGCACATCACTCTAACCACCAGGCTCTGCCGTCCCCTTCTCATCCAATGTGTTTCACTATGATTCCTAAGAGTAGTGAGTGACAGAGACACAATGCATGTTCTGGGTGATTGCCCCGAGTTAATCTGAGGACCGTGTCTGTACTTCAAAACCCTGGTAGTGAGTGACAGAGACACAATGCATATTCTGGTAGGAGGACAGAGACACAATGCATATTCTGGGTAGTGTGTGACAGAGACACAATGCATATTCTGGGTGATTGCCGGAGTGTTAAACCCTCGTATCTCCATATATATCTGGTTTTTAGATAAACACACAGAGTCCAGCAAAAGCACTTTTTTTTATCCGTAGACAACAAAAAAGCTCATTTCTCGGGCTATTCTTTCTTTCTTTTTCTTTTTTCTTTCATTTGGGGTTGTTGTTGTTTTTGGAAGCAAATCTCTCATGGAAAAAAGTCGTATCTAGATCTACACTTGTTGCAAACGAGTAAGAAAAAAACAAAAACGAAAGTTACAAATTACGTGATGTGTTTTTGAGTGTTGTGAAAATTTTGGAAGAAGAAGAAAGAAAAAAGAACGTAAGTTAAATTGTTTGACATAGATTAAATATGTTCATATTATAAGAGAGAGAGAGAGAGAGAGAGAGAGAGAGAGAGAGAGAGAAGAGAGAGGAGAGAGAGATGTTTTCAGTGCCCCATAAGCTGCACTCTGGATATAACTGTATTGACAAAGAACGCAGGCTGTCTATTTTCATACTGTAACAAACCATCGCAAAACTGATTCCTAGATATCTTACTTGAAAATAACAACCAAAAGTACATGCACATCTATCTATCTATCTGTCCCGTAGTCTGACGACCGTGGACTTGACTTGACTTATGCCTCTTGGTTCCTTGGGGAACATAGGGCTGCAACAACACCCCTCCAACGAACTCGGTTTTGGGAGATCCTCTTCAGCTCGGCCCATGTCATTCCGGCTGCCTTCGTTTCTTCGTCAACACTTCTGCGCCAGGTCTGCTTTGGTCGACCAACTTTCCGCTTCCCTTGTGGATTCCAGTCAAGGGCCTGTCTGGTGACATTTGACGCAGGCTTGCGGAGTGTATGGCCGATCCATCCCCACTTCCTTTGTTTAATGATGGACTCGATTGGGTTTTGTCTGGTCCTGTCCCACAGTTGTTTGTTGGATATGACTTCCGGCCACCTGATGTTGAGGATGTACCTGAGGCATTTGTTGGTAAAAGACTGGAGTTGTGGGTGTTGGTTTTTGTTACCCGCCAGGTTTCTGAGCCATAAAGTAGACCGATTTGACATTGGTGTTGTAGATCCGAAGCTTATTTTGAAATGAGAGGGCTGTTGACCTCCAAATGGCCGAAGGGTGTTGAAGCGTGACGGCTTTGTTGATTCGGCACTTGATGTCTTCATCTGTTCCCCCATCTTTACTGACGACACTGCCCAGGTAAATAAACTTGCTGACTTCTTTGATGGTTTCTTGCTGCAGTCGCACTGGGTCATGTGTTTTGTTGTTCACCCTCATGATCTCCGTCTTCCCGATGTTGATTTGGAGGCCAGTCTTTTCAGCTTCGTCAGCAACACGACAAAGCTTCTCTGTGCGTCTTGTTGCCTGTGGGAGAGAAGGCTGATGTCATCTGCGAAGTCCAGGTCTTCCAGCTGCTTCATGAGGTCCACTGTATGCCGGTTCTCCTGCCTGCTGTGGCTTGCCGCATTATCCAGTCAACCACCAACAGGAAGATGGTTGGCGACAACAACAGCCCTGACGAACACCGGTCTGTACGAGAAGGCTTCCGTCAGTTTCCCTCATGGATGACTTGACAGGTGGCATCTTCATATAGCTGCTGGATGATGGTGATGAACTTTGGTGGAAAGCCATAGTGATGCATCAGTTTCCAAATGACATCTCTGTCGACGCTGTCAAATGCCTTCTGGAAGTCGACAAAGACTGAATATAGGGGGGTCTGCCACTCCAGGGACTGCTCAATGATGATGCGCATTGTGGCGATTTGATCTGTGCATGATCTGTCTTGCCTAAAGCCTGCTGTTCATCCCGAAGTGTCTGTCCAGTGCTGTCTTCAGTCTGTCTAGCATGATCCTTGTCAGTACTTTCCCTGGGATGGACATAGCATGATTCCTCTCCAGTTGTTGCAGGAGGACAGTCCCCTTTCTTTGGCAGCTTAACGAGATGGCCTTTCTTCCAGTCTTCTGGTACACTCTCTTGCTCCCAGATCTTGTATAGGAGTGGGTATAACATCTCAGTGAAGTTTGGATGTCCGCCTTCAGTGCTTCAGGTGGTATACCGTCTGGGCCTGCTGCTTTGCCTGATTTGAGTGATTTGATGGCTTTGGTGATCTCATTCTTGGTAGGGGGCCGTGTTGATGCCAAGGATTTCAGTAGGTGGGGGATGTCAGGCGGCATGGGTGGTGCAGTCTGTTGAGCGTTTCTTTGAAGTGCTCTGCCCATCTTGCACTCTGGTCCTCCTCGCCTGGAATGGTATTGCCATTCTTATCTTTGACAGGGCAGCTAGGTTTGTTGTTTTTTTCCTGAGAGAGTTCTCGTGATCTCGTACAGTCTCTTCATATTTCTTTGGCCTGCTGCAGTCTCTGCTTTCCTGAGTCAGTTCCTCAATGAATTTTCTCTTGTCTCTTCTTGCATTTCTCTTTACTGCCCGGTTTTTGTCCCAGTTCATGCTTGCAGTTCCTGTTTCTTTTCTGATTTTGTGTTTGGTTGATCTGATCTTTCAGCTGTTTTCTCTCGGTGATCAGTGCCCATGTTTCTGTTGTCAGCCACTCCTTGTATTTTCTTGTTCTCTTTCCCAGTACTGTTGGCATGTTGTCTTCCAGTCTCACGTAGACTCTGCCATTGCTCTTCGACTGTTTCCTCTGGCAGCTGGGAAAGCACACTGAAGTTGTTCCTCAGTTCGAGCCTGAATTCTTCTATTTTTTCTCTTTCCTTCAGGCTTTGCACATTGAACTTGTGTGATGGTCTTCCTGCCCGGTCGATGTAGGCTTTTGAGCTTGGTCTTGAGGATGGCAACAACAAGATGATTGTCTGATGCTGCATCTGCTCCGCGCTTCACCCTGACATCATGCAGGCTCCTTCTCCACTTTCGCCCGATGTGATGTGGTCAATCTGTTTTCTGTCTTGCCATCGGGGAAGTCCATGTGGTCTTGTGGACTTTCTTGTGAGGAAAGATGTGTGCCTCCAATGACCAGGTCGTTAAACATGCAAAATTCTGTTAAAAGTTCTCCATTTTCATTTTGTTCTCCAGTGCCATGTCTGCCCATGATCAGTTCCTGTTTGTGTTGTCTGTCCCCACTTTGGCATTCATGTCTCCCATTAGTATTTTTAGATCCCTCTTTGTGCTTTGTCCATGATGGTCTGGACTTGTTCGAAGAAGTTTTCTTTATCTTCTAACTCTGCTGTATTTGTTGGAGCGTACACTGAACGATGGTAACCTTTCTGCCTTTTGAGTTGAAACGTGCTGTGAGGATCCGTGGTGACACTGGTTCCCAGGACAGCAGTGCTTGCGTTGCTTCAGGTCTCATCAGCAGCGCTACTCCATGTGTGTGGGGCTGGCCTTCTTCCTGTCCAGAGTAGATGATAGTGTCTCCACTCGCAAGCTTTGTCTGCCCGGTTCCATTCCATCTGGTCTCGCACAGGCCAAGGATCTTTAGGTTGTACCTGTGCATTTCTCTACTCACCTGTGCTGTTTTACCGGTTTCATACAGGGTTCTGATGTTCCAGGTCCCTATCCTGGTTGTTGACTTGGTTGTTAAAAGAGTTGTCGGCGCACTGGCTCCGAAGGCTTTCACCAGCACGCGTCATAGGCTCTACCAGAGAGGACTCTTCCCCAACCATGTCGCTCGTAAGAGGTATCGTTGCAGTTTCAGTAACAGAGTGGTTTTTAAGTGAATGGGTCGTTAGCCCAATGCACAACCCCCAACCTGGAGGACCAGGGTGCATCGTTTAGTCTGGCTCCTCTCCCCCAGACCTGTTGAGCATGGTTGAACCTGTCAGAGGCCGAAGCCCCCGCCCACATAGCTCTGGGGGTCATTGAAGCACGCAAGCCATCCCACCACGACAAGGTGATACACCATCGGGACAGGACGACCGTGGGGGCACCCTCAAAGACTCAACAACCAGTTCCCTCCATTCCTCTCTCTGTTCTGCCTTTCTCAGGGTTTTGTTGAGTTCTAGGCCTGTCCATTCGCTGATGTTATCCTCCCAGCTCTTCCTTGATCTGCCTCTTCTTCTTCCTCCTTGGACAGTGCCTCGTAAAACTGTCTTTGCAAGTCCTTTGGATCTTGTGACATGCCCATACCATTTAAGTTTACGTTTTTTTCACGATCGTTAGAAGGTTTCTCATAGGTCCAATGGTTTGCTGGATTCTGTTTAAGCACGCTTTCGTTGCTTATGTGGTCTTTGTAGGAGATGCCAAGGAGTCTCCGAAAGCATCTCATCTCCACCGCCTGTACTCTTCTCTCCAAATCTGCAGTCAGGGTCCATGATTCACAGGCATACAGAAATATGGATATGACAAGGGAGCGCATTAGTCTGATCTTGGAGATAAGTGAGATATTTTTATCTCTCCAGATGGTGTTTAGTTTTGACAAAGCTGTTATTGTCTGTGCAGTCCTGCATACTACTTCTGGCTTGGATCCCTGGTCTGATACAATGGCTCCCAGGTACTTGAAGCTTTGAACTGTTTCCAGCTTCTGGTCATTAACCCTGATATCAGTGCTAATGCCGTTGGTGTTATTAGTCATCAGTTTGGTCTTCTCTGCACTGATTTCCATGCCGACATATCTGACGCAAAAGGGCTCATGACAGTCACAAAGGGAAAAAACCGAAAACCTTGTATATCCTAAACTTGTCTGTATCTGTTGGGTAAAAACCTCCTATCTTCATATTTTTCTCAACTACATCGAATATCTTCAACATTTAATGTTGATCAAAGTGTTGATCAAAACTGAACTGTATTCGAAAAGATATTAATCTTTCAATCTAAATTATATCAATTGTACAGAGTTTTTAACACTTTTCTTGTTATTGTTTTCCTTCAAAACTCTTAAAATTTGAGATACGAGGTTTTTGAGTTACATCGACTAAACAGCCACAGGGAATTAAGTGTTGATTTTCCCCAGGCTTGTGAAGTCATTGAGTCACTCACCGCAAGGAAAACTCCGTACAGTGAGTGTGTCATAGACAAAATCATCGCTCTACAAGTCTCCATACCCCTGACATACCCCTACCACCGGCCATGAATGATGCGCTCTTCCACAACAAATATGTGAGGGTTTTAACGTGCATGTAAGATGCTATGCGGCGTGCGTTCGCACAGGGGACCTCAGTGTTTCAGTCTAAAAACTCACCGACAAACATCATACAAACAAAAAATACAAGAAACCACTAATGAAGAAAAGAAGAAAGGACGCGATAAGGGGAAACAAGTTATACCACTCTTATTGATTGCAAAGAAAGAAGAAGCAACCAAACCAAAAAAAAGCAAGAAAATATTACCAACACATGAAAAAGAAAGCAATGAAGGCACAGAATCAATACTAAGACAAAAGAAAGAAAGAAAGAAAGAAAGAAAGACAGACAGACAGACAGAAAGAAAGAAAGAAAGAACAGGTAAGTTAGACACAAAAAGATGGTGAGGAAGTGAAAAAAAATGCAAGAAAGACAGAAGAGACAATTACGGCAAAAGAAAGAAAAACAAAGAAAAACTAACGACCAAACAGCTTCAAAATACTACTGCTAGCTGCAATGGGGAAAAAAGTACATGAAAATCAACAACAGCTACCATAAATTCTTATTCCGAAATATCACCTCTTTTTTTCTTTTTTAAAGTCATATAAATTTTAAAAGAATAATTTTTAAAAAC
>CM054152.1:23004309-23019309 GCA_028751875.1 Rapana venosa | reverse complement strand
GAGGGGAGGGGGGAGAGAGGGGGAAGCGAGGGGGGAGAGAGGGGGAGAGAGAGATGGGAGAGAGAGGAGAGAGGGGGGAGAGAGAGAGGGGAGAGAGAGAATGATAATGAATAATTCTTTTATTTCGAGGATAATGAATAAGCGCTCATGTGCTTTTTTACATCCAGTCCGGAGAGAGAGGGGGAGGGGGAGCAGAGAGAGAGAGAGAGAGAGAGAGAGAGAGAGAGAGAGAGAGAGAGAGAGAGAGAGAGAGAGAGAGAGAGAGAGAAAGAGAGAGAGAGAAAGAGAGAGAGTGACTAGGCTCTGAACTCTGAAATGGTTTAATTGCACATCGGCCTTAGGCCACAATACAACACAGAGAGATAAAGGGGAAAAAATGATAATATCTGATTTTAACATCACCTATCTGTGTACAATCTCTATTTGGATTAAACTCACAGAGAGAGAGAGACAATGACAATGACAATGACAAATTCTTTTACTTCGAAGATAATGAATAAGCGCTCATGTGCTTTTTTCCATCCAGTCCCCGCCCGTAGGGATACATCTTAATAATAACCCAATACTCATACTCTCACACAGTAGAAACAAAGGGAAATAACCCTTTTCAAAAACAACAGCAACAAACAAACAAATAAAAGAAAACCCTAACCAAAACAAAAAAACCCAACCAAATAAACAAAAGAAAAAACGAACAAAAAGAAAAAAAACAGAAAAAAAAAGAAAAAGAGAAAAAGCAAACAGCAACAACAAAACCCAAGAAAGAAAAAAATACAACCAAACCTATAAAGTCATAAAAATAAACATCTACACATTGTAGAATGGTACACATAGTTGTTACACGTAACTATAAGATATTGAAATAGGGCACACACAGACACAGAGAGAGAGGTAACAGTCTCCTATCTATCCATGCTGCCAAAAACCAAAACCAAACAAAGAAACAAACAAAAAGAATGTCATTAAACGTCGTCCTTGTAAACAATGACCTTGCTGACTTGTCTTCATCCCTTTGGGGGGAGCAGTGAAACGGGTGCTACCATTAACCAATTCATTATTGACGAGGCCGTTGACATTTCATGGCTTCTTGGCCATTAAACCAAGAATAAAGAACTCTCCTCCCCACCCCACCTCACTACCACCACCACCACCACCACCCGTACCTGGATTCGTCACTTACTGGTCCCCACGTGTAACAAATCCAGGTTAGTGGCGGTACTGCCTTCAGATCAGAGTGGAAGGTGGCTGGGGTGGGTGAGTTGGGTGGGGGGGGGGGGGGGCGAGGGGAAGGGAGGGGAAGGGGGAGCTGGAGGAGGAACCCACTTGTCACATTCATGGATGTTGGTCACATGGAACCCAATATCGCTGTGATCTTGACACTGCCTTCAGATCAGAGTGAGAGGGGGGGGGGGTTGAGGGAGGGGGGAGGGTAATGGCTTGGGTGGATGGGGGGGGGGGGGGGAAGGGGGGGGGGAGGAGGAAACCACCGTCACATTTCAAGAACCAAAAATGGTTTTATTAACAAGTCAATTTAGTTTCTAAACTTCTGTTAAACTTTAAAAGAAATTTTTTTCAAAGGTGTTTTCATATTAAATCATCAAATAACAGCATGTGCATGAATATTGCCTCTGAGAGAGAGAGAGAGAGAGAGAGAGAGAGAGAGAGATGAGAGAGAGAGGAGAGAGAGAGAGAGAGAGGAGAGAGAGAGGGTGTGTGTGTGTGTTGTGCATAGTTTTCTATAAATTACCGGGCAAAGAATAAGTGTGAGCTGTGATAGGTGAAGGGGACATAGTGTTAAAACATTTTTTTTTAAATTAAAATGGTTTTGTCATGTTTTTCTTTTTAATGTAAAGTTACTTGTGATATTTGTTTTGATTGTGCTGATGATGTGTTTCATCAGATGTGTTTTAATTACTGTTGTGTTGTGGGTTTGCTTTGCTACTCTTAACCTTTACTGGTGTGTGCGTGCGCACGCGCATGCGTGTGCGTGTGTGTGTGTGTGGATGGGTGGGTGCGGGGGGTGTGTGTGTGACGTAGATTGTTGTCGGCTTTTAAAATACTGTTATTTCTTAATCTGTATTGTTTAATAATGCATGCTGTTTAATTATAAGTTTAAAATGCCACTCATAATTTCTCTAGTTGAGACATTAAAGTAGTCTTGAGTCTTGAGGTCATAATCATGTAACGGTAATTTCAAGCATCAGCAGTTTCTTTGACAGTATAGTTCAAGTAACTGGAACCAACGGTGACTTGAAAGGGCTGGGTGCAAGTCTCTGGCCTGGTTAATGCTCAACTATGAAATGACAGTAAACGTAGTGATCAGTTGCAGACATGGAAAAAAAAATAATAATCGGTGGCGCTGCTCTTGTGGTTACGCGCTCTCCCCGGGGTAGAGCAGCCCTGAATTTCACGCAGATAAATCTGCTGTGACTTAAACGTGGTATGAAAATCTATTGAAGATGCAAATCCCTGTCACGCTTTCTCAAACCAAAGCGCCATCAATGGGCATCATTATCCCTCACCTATCACCATCGATCATTTCTCACAATGTATGCAGTAAATTGGGGACGGGATAGCTCAGCGGTCAGAGCACTCGCTTTCCCCCAGCCAAGGTTAAGCAGCATCCAGCGTGGTGTCCAATTGGATGGGTGACCGTTTGCGCGCGTCGACTTCAGTACAGTCCCCCAGTTCACCCAGCTGTAAATGGGTACCTGCCTCTTTAAGGTCAAGAAAGGCAAAGCAGCGAGGGAGAGGAGATGGGCGCCGCCCTCAATATGCCGGCCCCTTGAAAAGTGAGGGAGGCACCGTGGTCGAGTGGTTTAGGCGGTCAACTCGTGATCCAGAGGTCGCGGGTTCGATCCCCGCTCGGCTCGGTGTTGTGTCCTTGGGAAAGACACTTTACTCCTATTTTCCTCACTCCACCCAGGTGTACAAGTGGGTACCAGCTCTGCTGGGGAAGTATCTGGCGACAGACTAGCGTCCTGTCACAGGGGTGGTGAAAAACCATCAGTTCGCTTAACGCTACAGAAACCGGGATAAGCTCCGGCTCTATGGGCCTTCTGGCTCGAAAGAACATACTTTTGAAAAGTGAGGTCTGTGACGCCTCGCTCCCCTACGACCTTATGGGTTATAGGAAACCTTTACCTTTTATGCAGTAGCATACACCCCTCGTTCATTCTGTGGAGCCTCTCTTTCCCTCTGGTCTTAGTTAAGGTGATTTGAGTTTCGATCTCTCCGGCATTTGCTTTAAATTCATGTCTGTGGGTAGTTCGTGAGAAAAACCTTCATACTTTATAGCAGCCTGTGCTCCTCTTTGATTTAAAGAGAGAGAGAAATCCTCTGAAGTCGAAGTATGGCTGCCTGTATGGCGAGATACTTGAAAGATGGAGAGGTACTTGAAAAACAAACCAATCATACATGCAGATTTCTCATTCAGAGCGTTACTTAATCGCCCACAGTGATTCTCAGTTGGGGTGAGTGAATCAGAGTGCCATGATTTTTATATTCCTGGGTGAAGTCCAGGGTGTTAAGCTGGGGAATGTCCAAGAAAAACATAATTTGAAGATGTATGGTAGACTGCCGTTAGAGGGACGTGGTGATGATCACCATCAGGGGTTTGGGCGTCTCACTCATTCTTCTTCTCCTCCTCCTCTTCCTCATCCTTCATTGTCTTCTTCGTGGTCGTCGTCGTGGTCGTCGTCTTCTTCGTCGTCATCGACGTCGTCGTCCTCATCGTCGAACACTCAGACAGCAACTATTGTTGTCTTGTCATATGAGCGAAAATGTGTTGCGCAGCGGTTCAGCGACTGACAAGTCAGGCCCAGCGCATCCGACTTTCGTGTTGGAGAGAAATGTTATGTTTTAAATATTTCTGGAGAAAAAAGGCAGAAGAACTGACCAAGAAGAAAGAAAATAGATAAGAAGGAGGTAACCGGAAGAAAAAGGAAAAAGGAAGAAACAGAGTTAAGTGAGATTACCAAAAAAATGTATTTTTCAGAATATGTTATATTCAGGTTCAGCCTGTTTTGCTAGAAATGTAAGTCCTACAGAGATTAACATAAATTGAAAAGGTCCATACAATTGCAATTAAATGCTATATCAATGTTGCACTAAAAATTCCAAAGAAATTTGTATACAGAGCCGTTACCCACTATATTGTTAAAAATGCAGTCAGATGTATCAAATATTGGCTAAAATTGTTGAAAATGGACAGCACACGCCTTCCAAAGCAGGTATATGCCCTGTTAACAAATTTAGACTAAAAGGGTAAAATGTGCTGGGCTTCTCGGGTAAGAAACTTACTGTTTAATAATAATAGTATATGGAATTTATATAGCGCTGAATCTTGTAAAGCAACAAATCAAAGCCCTCAGAAATTTTTTTTTTAATTAATGGGTGTGTATGGGTTTTTTAATTTTGTCATCTGTTCCCACTGGCACACAATGGCCTACTCTTTCGAACAGCGGAACAGGTTTTAAGGTGTGCCCAAGATGTTCTGCATGGTTTGCACAGGGGCCTCGGTTTATAGTCTCCTCCGAAGGACTTTTACCTGTTTACCCTGGGGTTTGAATATGCCTAGCCGCAACAGGGTGTTGGCTGTGAACATTCATTTATTTCTTTGTTCAAACAATGCCTGACAGATACATACATGCAAAAATGGGAAATTTCTGTACTACAAAAAGATATGTATTCTTATCATAGATCATTCAAGACTATTTTCCAGGGTGAAAAACACTTTGTAGATATAAAATGCCTCACAGATTGCATTGTCAAACTTCGTTTAGAAATATTACCATTGAAGGCATCAGCACAGAGATCTTTTCTCTTAAAGGAAGAGGACACATTATGCAATTATTGTCAGGAAGTAGAAGATTCTGTACATCAAGTTAAGACAGAAATATCTCAAGAATACTGGAGTACAATTCTTGTTCAGCTGACAAAGTGCGAAAACAGGACTGAAACAAGAAAACTAGGAATCTACCTGTTCCATGTGTTGAAAAAACGCTCTGGCTTTATAGACAGCAAAGAGTAGGGCTTCTGATGAAGCAAAAGGTGGACAACAATGTTATTTTGAATATATCTTTCTTTGGTGGTGAAGGAAGGTTCGGGAGGGGGATGTTAGGACACTGGCACTCCATTCTCAAAGGAATGATGTGAGGCCATGCAGGGGTGTTATGGTAACACTTTTTATTTTTATCTACCAAACAACACACACCTGAAACAAACATAAGATTCAGGTAACTACTCTATCCATATTTAACTAAGTACTCATAATGAATGAAAGGCACACACAGCAAATAGCTATATCATTGTCTAGACCAATATAAGAAAACTAAATTCCTTTCATCACTGTACCAAAATACCAAGTTAATCATAGGAAACCAAAAGAGAGTATACAGCTGTAATAGACAACCAAAACTACAAAATGACCAGGAAAACCATTTCCTCAATACTCTCAACTGACATTATCCTAATAATGTCAACAGAACTTAGTCTATACTAAGATCTTTCACAACTCTTCCCAAACTCATCAATGAAGATCAGACAGGATTTTTGCCTAACAGATATATAGGAGATAATATAAGATTGTTGTATGATCTGATTAATTACCTAAAAATGAAAAACCTTCCAGGTATGTTAATTTCCATTGATTTTGAAAAGGCTTTTGATTCATTAAGTTGGCAGTTCATTTCAAAGGTATTTAAAGCATTTGGATTTGGAAAAGATATACTTCGTTGGATTTCAACCTTCTACAGAAATATTAAGTCTACAGTTATAGTTAATGGACAGTGCTCCTCCTGGTTTAATATCCACAGAGGATGCAGACAGGGTGACCCTATATCTCCATATTTATTTATTCTCTCAGCAGAAATTCTAGCAATTATGATAAGAGAAAACCGAAACATCAAAGGTATTTATATTAATGACACAGAATACAAGTTGTCACAGTTCGCTGATGACACACAGCTAATAAATAAAGGTGACAGCATATCATTTGAACAGTCCATGAAAACTTTAGATTTATTTGGAAAAGTGACTGGACTGTTTATGAATATAGAGAAAACTAAAGTAATATGGCTTGGGAGCAAAACATTTTCTGATGTAAGGTATATGACCCATTTAAGGTTAGACTGGAACCCAAAACAGTTTAAGATACTCGGAATATGGTTTACACCAGACTTGTCACAATGTGAAAAACTAAACTATGATAACAAAATTACAGAAATAAGATCTCTATTCAACATCTGGATAAAAAGGAATATTACACCTATTGGTAGAGTGGCAGTGCTAAAATCTTTAATTCTTTCCAGACTGATATATCTCTGGATACTGTTACCTAATCCACCAAATGATTATATGAATATACTTCAGAAGCTATGTTTTAAGTTTGTGTGGAAAAATAAGCAAGATAGAATCTCGAGAAAAACCACAATCAAACATATAAAGCATGGAGGATTGGGAATACCATCTCTAAAACAGTATATAATGGGGTTAAAACTTATATGGATAAGAAAACTTAAACTCAGGATTCATAAGTGGAGTTCTATCATTGAAGAGATTTGCCCTGTTGTCAAAGATCTGGACAAATATAGCTACTGTATACCAATTAGGGAAAGAAGTTCAAATGCATTCTGGATTGATACATTTCATGCATACAAAATGTTTAGCAGGAAAGTTCAACTTGTTGATTCTGAAAATCTTTTGACAGAAAACATATTTTACAACGAGAATGTTAAAGTTGGTGGAAACTTCTTTCAAGTGAAAGAATGGATAGACAACGATATATATCGCATTGCAGATCTAGTTGACGAAAGTGGAAATTTTTTGACATATGAACAATTTAAGAAGAAATATAATATCAAGACAAATTTTATTACATATTTAGGCTGTGTTCAAGCGATTAAAAAGTATATCAGCAAAACGGACATCAATATAAATGATAATAGATCAAATAACCTTCAAAAGGCTTTGGGTTTTATTCTGACAATTAAAAAGGGAACACGCCCTTATTATGACATTCTGGTTGCAGATAACAAACAGCCAAAGTGTTGCCATAAATGGAACAATACAATATCAGGTGATCTCAACTGGAGAAATATTTTTGACAAAGTACATAAAATAAAAGAAATTAAAATGAAGTGGTTCCAGATAAGACTGATCCACAAAATTCTAGCAACAAATAATATTCTGGAAAAAATGAAAATTGTTGAAAGCAACAAATGCACATTCTGTAATTTTGAGAAAGAAACTGTTGATCATCTATTCTATGCTTGCAGCAAAACTTCTCATTTTTGGAATGAACTACAAAGCTTTCTTCAGGAAAATTGTACCAATACACATGATCTAGTGCTGTCAAAGGAACAGATTTTGTTTGGATTTGATTCTCGATCAAAGAGTGATGAAATACTAGATGAAATATTAATCAATGCAAAATTTTTTATTTACAGATCTAGAGTACAAAAAACGGAACCTCTATTTGGGGTTTTTAGAAAATATCTGAAAAAACTATATCAAACTAAAGAGTGTATTGCTAAAACAAACATGACTTATAGTGTTTTTGCAGGTAAATGGCAATATTACAAGCAACTAATTGATGATGACTAGATACTTTCTGAAGAAACTGTTTTTGATAGCATTTATTTGTTGATATACTCAAAAATGCGATCTGTGTACTAAACCATTTCCATGTTCTTTTTTCTGTACAGTTTGTTAGGTTGTATTTAACTTATTTGAAATGTCGTATTCATAATCTGAATATATTGCAAACTCTTATATATACTTGCTTATAACATATATGTACATTTATTCTATGTTATGCAAACAAATTATCTAAAAATCATTTGTAAAAACAACAACTCATCTTTAAAAAAAAAATGTAAAAAAGAAGAAAATCTCGATTATCAAAAGTAAATTTAGAAACAGTTTGTGGGTAACAATTATGCGAATCTTTGAGTCCTATGGATTTGACCAATGTCACTTTAACATTTTACAGTGGATCGCAACAAGTGTCTTCACATAATTATTGCAGTGTGTTGTATTGATCATGACAAGTGCCAATTTTTTACATAATTATTGCAGTGTATTGTATTGATCATGACAAGTGTCACTTTTCGCATAATTATTGTATTGATCATGACAAGTGTCATTTTTCACATAATTATTGCAATGTATTGTATTGATCATGACAAGTGTCACTTTTCGCATAAGTCACTTTTCGCATAATTATTGTATTGATCATGACAAGTGTCATTTTTTACATAATTATTGCTATGTATTGTATTGATCATGACAAGTGTCATTTTTCACATAATTATTGCGGTGTATTGTATTGATTAAAAAAAATAAATAAATTAAAAAAAAAGATCTTTCACAACATTGGTCCCTATCATATCCCATGGATATTGTAGCACAAGAGAGAGAGAGAGAGAGAGAGAGAGAGGGGGGGGGGGAGTGGGGAGGCAGAGACAGAGCAGGTACAATCTAGGTGCCACAAAACTACATACAAATTAACCACTTTTGACACAAATGACTAACCATACACATAGTCACACCTACATGTCAGACTGCCTACTTTAGCAGGGCAATTACCACAGGGGCCTAGCTAGGCCTAGTACTGTACTTCATTCAAGTCTAACAAAGCTATTGGGATAGACTTCTAAGGCAAAGTTGAATTGAGATAAAAAGTTGACTGCTCAAATAGTTGAAGTCTTCAACTATTTGAGCAGTCAACTTTTTATCTCAATTCAACTTTGCCTTAGAAGTCTATCCCAATAGCTTTGTTAACAATCCATATTATTTTATCAGTGATCAATGCCATTTATCAACTTCATCTCAATATAACACATACATAAAATTTGATTAGTTACTCATAAAAATTCCACTTTTAGCATGAACATCCAGTTATAGAATAAATGCCAAGATCATACAATTAAAATAATAGTAAAAGTCTCATGACTTAAGCTAACTTTCATGTGTAAAACAGTTACACACACTTTCACTGAACCAGTCACAATAATCAATCAATAATTAAATTCAGCTAGTACACATAATCAAATTCACTTCTCAAATTAGCTTTTACCTTTAAAATCTCTTTAACCAATAACTATTGAAAAGAGAAATTCTCACTTACAGCTCAAGCAGGAGATCAAAACAGCTGTTTACCTTCTAAGTCATTCTATCAGGTTTTACCACACTACAGCATGTCTAACTTCAAGAAGAATGTACCACCAGACAGCCAGCAAGAGAATGACTTTAAAATACCATGAACACCCTGTTATATTGATTCACTTGCAGGACTACTAATTCCAACTGACTAATGAGTACATTTGGAAAGCGAAACTAACAAATCCTAATCACACATCCAAATCAGCTGACAAACAAATTTATTCACAAACTAAAATCAACCAATAGTCTGAAAACATGACAAAATCTGCTGATTCACTAGAGAAAAGGGAAAAAAGGGAAGGGTAATAGAGAGGGGAAAGGGGAGTGTAATTCATCAAGAAAGGGGCCCACAAGCCTGTTGAATAAGACCAGGTGTAGCAAGCTCTAAAATGTTTATCACATGACTGTTCCACTGGACACTCTACAACAATACCTCAAGCCATGAGAATAGAGAGGACTCCACTGTAGCTGACAAAGGGACTGTTAAGACAAAGGCTGAGCATAGGCAACACTTAGTTACAACAATGGCACAGAGTTGCCAAGCCTTCCCGCTCACAGAGACTGTTGGACACTTAATGTGAGAGAAGGTGTGACAGTACACAGGCCTCAATGAATTGCTAGGTCTCCCAGCCCACAGAGACACTTGGACACCTAAGCTGTGACAATTCCTACATGGATTGGTTGCCAAAGTTCACAGAGACATGATAGATACTAAACTGTAGAAAAGGAGTTGCCAACACAGACCTCAACTGGTTTCTTTAGAGAAAATCTCAAGTGGATTAAAAGAATTCCCAAACCACAACCATGGGTATACAAACAGACCAGAAGTTTGTCCAAACAGCATACTGTAACATAGATTGACAGAGAAATCTTAACTCTTTCAGAACTGCTAACCTCAGCAAACCATGAAGTCTAATCAGGTTGAACAATTCTTTCTAAAAGAGGGGGGGGGGGGGGGGGGGGGGGGGAAAGAGAGGAAGGAAAGGGGGGTTGTAGCTCAAACATTACAGTGCCCAAAGTGCACACTATAACAGTGGCTTATTCATGATTGTGTCTCCTATGTTATGTCTGCATTGTTATGTACTGTTTCTAAGGGCCAGAGCATATGAAATTATATTCTAAGTCTACTACTAGTTTCGTGATCCAAAGGTCGCGGGTTCGATCCCCGCTCGGCTCGGTGTTGTGTCCTTGGGAAAGACACTTTACTCCTATTTTCCTCACTCCACCCAGGTGTACAAGTGGGTACCAGCTCTGCTGGGGAAGTATCTGGCGACAGACTAGCGTCCTGTCACAGGGGTGGTGAAAAACCATCAGTTCGCTTAACGCTACAGAAACCGGGATAAGCTCCGGCTCTATGGGCCTTCTGGCTCGAAAGAACATACTTTACTCTACTACTAGTTAAAACTGTTATTGTCGTCCAAGAGAGGGCTTACTTACCATGGTAAAAAGGTAAAAGGTAAAGGTGTCCCATAACCTATGCGGTCCTAGGGGAGCAAGGCGTCAGAGACCTCACTTCTCCAGGGGCCAGCATATTGAGGGCGGCGCCCATCTCCTCTCCCTCGCTGCTTTACCTTCTCTGACCCTAAAGACAGCAGGTACCCATTTACAGCTGAGTGAACTGGGGGAACTGTACTGAAACCAAGGGGCACAAACAGTCACTCATCCAATTGGTAACCATGCTCGATGCTGCTTAACAATGGCTGGGGGGAAGCGAGGGGCTCTGACCACTGAGCTACCCTGTCCCCATGGGTCCTTCAAACTAGCTTGGATGAAAACCAACACCACAGAAAATGCTGGAGAGGGGCAAGGGTAAGCTTATAAGCTCAGCTTAAGTACACTGGAGATCACTCAAAAGTCTTCTTGCTGTCACACATGAATTATCACAAGTGAGAATGGCTGTGACACCATAAGTACACACACTGGGTGAGAACACTGTATGGAAGCTCTGTGTGTGTGTGTGTGTGTGTGTGTGTGTGTGTTGTTGTTGTTGTTTGGGGGGTTTTTTGTTTGTTTGTGTGGGTTTGTTTTGGGGGGGTGGTTGTTGTTTTTTTTTGGGGGGGTTGTTTTTTGTTTTTTTTGGTGGGGGTAGGGGGTTGAGGTTATTTTTTGCTATGCATTACCATGCTCCCCCCCCCCCCCCCCACCCACCCCCAACCATTAAGGTAGTTACGTTCCGACTTCGGGGATGGTGTCTAAACACGACACCTGTATTTATGGGGGAGGGGGGAGGATGTTTGTTTGTTTGTTTGTTTGTTTGTTTTAATATTGTCTTCCCGCACCTACCGTGCACGAAATGACCTTAGAACTCTTTCGAAAGGCGGAACGCGTTTTTATTAACGTGTGCGCGAAATGTTCTGCGGAATAATCGTTGGCTAACACGGGGGCTTTAGTATATATATATATTATATATTATATATATATATATATTTATATATATATATATATATATATATTATATATATAGTCTCATTTGAGGGACTTTATAAATTCAGTTCGATTTTCCAGACAAACTGAGGAGAAAGGGCAGGGCTGGGAATGGAAGCCAGAGGCTCACGTTTTAACCGTCCTGCCACCTTCCTTCTTGTGTGGAAGGAAGCTTTTCCATCCCATCACTGTTCAAGGCTAGATATATACACTAAATGCAAAGGTTCCTCGGCTAGAGCTCCGTCCGAGGTTAATTGTTTGCGTATGCGACTACCATGCTCCCTCCCCCCCCCCCCCCCCCCCCACCCCCCACCCCCCATTCCCCACCCCCAACCATTCAGGTAGCCACATTCCGACTTCAAGGATGATGTCTAAACACGACACCTGTATTCAGAACCTATTCAAGACTAGATATACACCGAATCCAAAGGATCGCTTTCCCCTTTATTAAGAAAGAAAAAAAATGACGATTGTTTATTCAATCATTCATTCGTTTATTTATTTTATTTAGTCATTTATTTATTTCTCTACTTATTAATTTTCTATTCATTTATTTATGTTATTCTTTCATTTCGAGGATAATGGAATAAGCATTAATGTGGATATTTTTAAATTCAGTCCCCGTGTGAATGCAGTTTTGTCAATTTTGTCAGCCGTTCCCACTGGCACACAATGGCCTACACTTCCGAAAAGCGGAACGGGTTTTAACGTGTGCGCAAGATGTTCCGCGTGGTTCGTACACGGGACCTCGGTTTATAGTCTCATCTGAAGGACTTTTGGAGGGTGTGGAGTCAGCACTGATATTAACTCAAGAGGAAAAAATAATACTCTTGAACGAGATTCGAACCCCGGTGAGCAAATCACGAGTGCAATGCGCATCACTCTAACCACCAGGCTATCCCATGACCTAGGCACTTCCCACCGATGCAGACAATCCCCCACACAATGCTTCAAAAACATACCAGTATGTTCATACAGACCGCAGCAGTTCGCTTACGTCGATAAGTCATCCAGTTTTTTGGCCAACCCTAATGCCACCTAAAATCTTTTTAAAAAATTAGCCGCAGTGTGGGGCCTTTTGTAGTGAGTGGCCATCAAGCGGCCTAAATTTGTGGCTCTCTTTGGAGGTCTGTTTCTAAAAAAAAAAAAAATTTTAACTGCAACAAAACGAGCCTGCATGTGATGAGATCGGAAGGAGAAGCGTGGGAACAACAACGAGATTGAATGCATGCACATCATAGAAGATGACACTGGAGGAAGAAGAAGAAGAAGAAGAAGAAGAAGAATCACCACCAGACAAAAGCGACAAAACTTACCTCATTTTCGGACTCGGCCGGCTCCTACCCAGAGTGAGTGTGCTGTGGGCTCAGTGGGAAGACTGGGACCACACAGTCGAGCTTCATCGACTTAACGGATGCGAGTTTGAGAGTGTTGCTCAAATTACCTGACCAACACTGCAGGTGTCTGTATCTCTCAGGCCCGGTTGACGCGGGATATTATTATGATAAGTGTAGAGTACAACCCTGTCAAGTAGTATCAAAGCATATGCACTTCTGTAGCAGCATAATTACGTCATCCCCATTACGGTTGATGGTCAAGCAGTTGCTGTTTTTTAAAGCCTCTGATTGGGTGGCCCCAGTTGTTCTGGTCTTATGGTGACCTCAGATTCGGTTTGCCCATTCACTTCTGTGCCTGTGGTGAGTTTGTGTCAAAGCCTTTGGGGTTGGAGGTTCTACGAGGGACGGTCGTTGGAGGGACGTTGTGGTGGTTGCCACCTCATGTGGGCGACTCACTCAGTCTGACTCTGCGACTGAGCTAATACTGTCGTTAGTTAGGGGCTAAGTAGATGGTGTCCTGCGTATGAGAGCTCAGAACAGGCACCACTGAACACCACCAAAGTGACCCAGCAGCAGTGCAGGGCTCCCCTGGCTGGAGGCCCCACGGCGGCCTGATATTGATGGACTCCCTGTGGACATCCGACTCTGGGGATGCGACTTAACGAATCTGGGTTTGGCTGTGGCGGGGAGATTGAGGAGATGAGCGGCGTAGGAACAGCAGTGCACGGACGTCACAGAAATTGAGGCAGCAAAAAAAAAACCACCCACAAAAAGCATGTCTCATAAACTTTCTCCAATCCAAATTTTTATTAAAAAGGAAGCAGGCGAACAAATTTCTCATCACAAAGCTCTAGAAGAAAGAATCGATAAAAAAAAAAAATCTCAGCTAGTTCTATCACACGTATCTCATCTATGCAAATACATGTCCCAAAGAGTACGCTAGTTTACTCAAAGTAAGCATTTTCTTGACTTTCATTCAAGGAAACTATTCTTCCAAGTTTTTACGCAAATCCTCAATAGACAATGCTTCAACCCTGTGGGATTCTGCTAGTGCAAACACTGTGAAGCCGTTATAAAGTCTGTAGGCTATAACTTCAGCGTGCTCTTTAAACAGTCCTTATGAAAAGGGCAGGTTTGCTGGAAGTGCATGATACTCAGTCAAATAGTCTCCCCCTACACCAAAGACTAAGATATATAACAAATGCCTTGTGATATTTAAGATAATAAGAGGAACTGTTCCCTCGATCATCCTTAAAAATATTTATTGATTCTTTGTTTCAACGGGAATTTTTTTATTATTATTCTTTTATTTCGATGATAATGGAATAATAATAATAATAATAATAATAATAATAATAAATGGAATTTATATAGCGCTGTATCTTGCACAGACAAATCAAAGCGCTTGCACTCAACTCATTCTTACACAGTCATACAACCAACAGCAAGTAAGAGTTCCAACAAGTCCAAATGCACACACACACACACACACAGGCCACACACCCTGGCAGGGTGATGGAGTCTTTTGGCTGTTGAAAAGCAGGGAGAGCTATGAAATGAAACAGGAGAGGAAAATCTTAGGTTTGAAACAAATAATTATGTCTTGAGGCCGGATTTAAAAGTGTCACAAGAAGGCCTTTGGCGAAGAGAGATAGGGAGGCCATTCCAAATCGATGGACCAGAAACAGAGAAAGAGCGACGGCCCACGGTGGACTGGCTGAATCTAGGTATTCAAAAGCACAAGGAATCTGCAGCAGAGCGAAGGGAACGAGAAGGAGTAAGCACTTATGCGCTTCTTTTCATCCAGTCCCCGTGTGTATGCAGTTTTGTCAATTTTGCCATCCGTTCCCACTGACACACAATGGCCTACTCTTCCGAAAAGCGGAACGAGTTTTAACGTGTGCGCAAGATGTTGTGCATGGGTTCGCACACGGAACCTCTTGTTATAGTCTCATCCGAAGGACTTTTGGGGAGAGTGGATGCGGCACTGATGTTAACTCCAGATGAAAAATTATCTAGAACGAGAATCGAACCCGGGTCAACAGATCATTAATTGATTAACTTAGCAATCAAC
>CM054152.1:22944309-22999309 GCA_028751875.1 Rapana venosa | reverse complement strand
TTGTAGGGGATTTTTTTTTTTAAATAACTGGAAGCATGGCATTTTAGCTACCTTGGAAGAAGTTAGGAGAGGGTTGATTGTTAAGACTTCCATAACATTGCTATGGTTGACTAAACTGTGAAATGTCTACTGTACTGAAATGTAATGCAATGTAAAAGAAGAGCCCAACTCCAAGAGAGAAGGGAGCTCTTCCCATATCATGTTGTTGACATGAGTTGTAGGTTTTATTACTTTAGTCAATTTCTATGGGTTGCTGTTGGGTTTCGGTAGTGGGTGGATCTTTGGGGTTGTTGTTGTTGTTGTTGTTGCTTTGGTTTTTTGTTTGTGTTTGGTTTGGTTTGGGTTTGTTGTTGTTGTTTTTTGTTATTGTTTGTTTTTGTTTGTTTTGGTGTGTTTTTTGTTGTTGTTGGTTATTGTTGTTTTTTGAGGGGGTTGTGGGGTTTTTGGTTTGTTGGTTGGTTTGGGGTTTTTTGTTTTTTGGGTGTTGGTTTTGTTGTTGTTTTGGTTTTGGTTTTGGTTTTTTGTTGTTGTTTTGTTGGGGGGTCCATTGTAGGGGTTTTTTGATTGCTCATTCTATTTCCATTGTTTTTTACCTTCTTTTTCTTTTCTTTCTTTTCAGATGCATTTCCTCCTTCTCACTTTCTTGATAATTCTTGTTCTTTTATTTTCTTGGTCACAGTTCTTGTTTATATTTTTTATGTGTGTGTGTTTGGTGTCACCCTCTCCTCTTCCTCTTTTTTTCTTTTCTTTCTTAATTGTTGGCTTTTTCTCTATTTTTCCTTTTCATAATTTTTGGGTTATGTTTTCTTTATTTCTTTGGGGGGGGGGGGGGGGGTTGATTGACTTATCAGTTTTGTAGTTACTTTCCCTCACTTCTCCCATTTTTGTTTCTTTTTCCCCACAACTTTTTTTATGCATCATTTTCCTTGTGGCTTTTTTGTTTATGTGCTTCCCCCCACCCCCCCTCTCCCCCATATCTGTCTCACTTTTACATCTTTATTTTCTTCATTTACTTTGTTGCGGTTGTATCAATATTTGCTTTAATGAGTTTTCCAGCTTCTGCCTAATCTTTCTCTCTTTTACATTTTTTTTATTTTCTTTGAACATTGACATTCTTTCTGTGGTATCAATATTCCCTTTGATTGCTTTTTCCAGTGTCTGCCTTCCCTTTCTCTCTTTTTCATTTTTTTTTTGTTTTTTGGTTTTCTTCATTTATTTTGTTTCTGATGTATACATATTTATGTTTCCTTTTTTCTGCTGCAGACACCAAGATGGCTTCGGTGATGTCAGGACTTTTGCCGGACACACAGGGAGTGCAGTTCACTGCCCGTCCAGCACTCCGCACTCGGGAGAGCATCGCTCCCGTGCGTTCCCATCCGGCCTCTCGTTCAGGCCGCGTCTCTTCTGTGGGTCAGTATTCTTCTTCTTCTCCTTCATCGTCGAACGCTCAGACAACAACTATTGTTGTTTGCTATATTATGAGCAAAAATACATCACACTGACATAGATCTCTGTGTGTGTGTAGAGATGCAGTTTCTTTTCGGATCTCCTTTGGTTGCTGTTATGTGTGTTCTTTCAGCTGTGAAAGAAAAAGAAGACAATAACTATTGTTGTTTGCTATAGGAGCAAGAATACATCACACTGACATTAAGCGCTTGACAAGTCAGGCCCGGCACGTTCGACTTCAGCATAAGAGTGAATTGTTATCTTTTAAGTCTTTCTGGGGGGGAAAAAAAAGCAGGAGAATGGACCAAGAAGGCAGAAAATAGACAAAAGGAGGTGACAAGAAGAAAAGGAATAAGGCAGAAATTAAGAGATTGATAGAAAAGAGGACATTTCTAGCACAGGAGTAGGTCAGTATAAGAAGCTCTGTTTGTCATTGTAGAGAAACAGGTGATGAGACAGACACACAGGTAACTAGGGTGTACTGTAAAGACTGTGTGAGGAACAGTAGGCAAGGGATGGATGATATGATGTAATCATTCAGGTGTGGGTTTGTG
This sequence comes from Rapana venosa, assembly GCA_028751875.1. NCBI lineage: Eukaryota > Metazoa > Mollusca > Gastropoda > Neogastropoda > Muricidae > Rapana > Rapana venosa. Next base: position 22,997,309 of record CM054152.1, on the reverse strand, counting down.
TGTGGTGTGTGTGTGTGTTGCTGTGTGTGGTTTGTGTGTGTGTGTCTCTCTCTCTCTCGCTCTCTCCGTCTCTTCTCTCTCCTCTCTCTCTCCTCTCTCTCTCTCTCTCTCTCTCTCTCTCCTCTCTCTCTCTCCTCTCTTCTCCTCTTCTTATGGGATTCTCACTCTCCTCTCCCCCCTCTCTTCCCCTGTCTTTAGGGGGATGTGATAATAAAATAAATAATAATAATGTATGGAATTTATATAGCGCTGAATCTTGTAAAGCAACAAATCAAAGCGCTCAGATTTGAATTCAGGCTGCTCTCCCCGGGAGAGCGGGAGAACGCGTCGCCACTTAGCGCTGCGCCACCCTTTACACCTTTTTTTTTTTTTTTTTTTTTTTTTTTTTTTCTGCAGCTGTATTTGTTTCCCTATCAGAGTGGCTTTTTTCTAAGAATTTTGCCAGGGACAACTCTCTTGTTGCCGTGGGTTTTTTTTACGTGCGCTAAATAAATTACTGTAACACACGGGACCTCGGTTTATCGTCTCATCCGAAAGACTAGCGCCCAGACCACCACTCATGGTCTAATGGATGGTGGGAAAAATTTCCGGTCCAAACGGGGTACGAACCGCCGCACACTTCAGACCCGGACTTTTCGCTTTCTAGACAGGCGCGTTACCTCTAGACCACCGATCCACCAATGATAACCTGGTTGTTAAAGCATTGTGTGATGTGCTCATGATTTGATGACCCAGGTTCGAGCTGCCACCAAGATGCCTGTTCAAGGTTTGTTTTCCTCCTGGAGTTGACACTGCTTACTGGAAAATCCTTCAGTGTTAAGACTATAAACCAGGGCCGCATGTACAAATACACGCAGAACATCTTGTGCACATGCTAAAACAAGTTCCACCTTTTGGAAGAGTAGGTCATTTGTGCTGGTGGGAACGGATGACAAATTTATTTTACAAAATTACATGCACGCATGAACTGGCTGTAAAAAAGAAAAAGGCACATGAGTGTGTATTCCATTATTTTTTAATATATTTTATTTTATTCTTTTATATCGAGGATCCTTGGAATAGAAGAATAAATATATCTCTGTGTGTGCAGAGATGAAGTTTCTTTTCTGATCTCCTTCGGTTGCTGTTATGTGTGTTCTTTCAGCTGAAAGAAAAAGAAGACATGAGGTTTTTATCTATTTGTTCAGTTCTTTTCTTGCTGAGCTGACCTCTTCAAAGCTTGAAATGAGCCGTAAAATAACTGTCATCAATAAAATGCTCCATTTTATTAAAAGCTTCATGGTCCATTGACTTTGTGTCAGTGCACTAGGAGCGTTCCATGGCTTAAACTGCCTTGCAAATGGTTTAGGATGATACAAGTGAAATTTAAAAATAGATCGAACTATTGTTATTTTGATTTCAGTTAAAAATAAGTTTTAAAGCCTAAGTAAAACTACAGTCGTATGATCACATATGCACAAACACTCACACTCACACCCTAGTGCACACACACATATACATACACACATGTGCGCACACACATGCATGCATGCACGCACGTGCACACACACACACACACACACACAAGCTCAGAACTCTTCTTCAGCATTAATTTCACTCCTCAGTACAACTTTCCAATACCTCACGTTCACAAATTCAGCCGAGCACACCTCCTCCCCAAAAAAGTCATAAAATGGTGGAAGACTTATCTGCTGCCATTCATCAACCCTTTTACTCTCTAGAAGAACAGACACACACTGACCAAATGTCTCATGAATGGCTTCTGCCTTGCTGACTAATCTCTGAACAGATCTCACATAAAAGCCACCATGCCATGTGGGTAAATACTTGTGACCGAGCACAATCTTCTACAGTAGTTCTGCTCCTAGCTGGGTTTCTATCTCTCTCTCTTTTTTGTTGTTGAAGGTTTTCATCTTTTTAGCTTCCTTTTAAGTGTCTCCTAGCAAAGAAAGGGGCTTTAGACATGGCACAAAGTTTGATAGGATAGTAGAAGCAGAAAATGCCAGGCGATCCTTAAGAGTAGTTGTAGTGCAAGGGTAGTGTAGTTCAGGTGAATGTGCTACGTACTTGGTTTATCAAGCAGCAGTTGCTCTGTTCAGTTTTGATTTGTCTTTGCTGAAATTTGATCAAAACGCTGTGGGGAGGGATGGCTGAACTTTTCAGAGATTATGTGCATTATATTCATTATTCTGTGTTTGTTTTTGCTCAGTGAAATTTGTTGTCATAGTCTTCACTTTTTTTTTGTCTTCTTTTTTTTCTTCTTCTTCTTCTTCTTCTTCTTCTTCTTCTTCTTCTCTCCTTCTTCTTCATTCCCTGGATGTGCTAAATTGTTAATCTGGTCTGGATGGTAAAGTCTGCAAGGTCTTCAGTACAATTTTGCTGTCCGTTTGTAGAATCATGTCTCTGATGGGACTCAGCCCTCCCAGCCACATGACTACAATACTAAACACTACTTTGTGCCAGTGAATGTTGTCATTGATATTTCTAACAAAGACAAAAGTTGTCCCTTTCTAATAAGCTCCCCCCACTCCTTCCCCCTCTTTTGTACAACCTTACAATATGTATGTTTCTGTACACTCATTCAACCAGACCAAAACTGTTGGCAGCTTGTTCACAGTGGAATCAAAAGCTCTCTTTCTTATCAGCATGAATCCTGGCCAGGCCATTCAACCTTGTGCAAAAATCTCCCTTTCTTTCACACATAAGTCACTACAAAGGAAAACCTGTTCGATAGGTATGCTCATGAGCTTTGGTGGGGAGGCAGCAGTGAGTTATGTCATTGGGGTCTGTGGGTTCAGCCCAGTCACCTTTTCCCAGGCATTGTTTGAAAGACTGTTGCCAAGAGCAAGCACCCTTTGCCTGCCCTTCAGTCATGGTGTGGTTACTGTTAGTTGCTTCCCTGACAGCTTGGACGCTGTTTGATTGTTATGTGAAGTCTCTTTACAGTTAGGGTGTGTGGATACATGTGTGGGGGCTGGGGGTGGTGGTTGTGGTGTGGGTGGGTTGGTTTGTGGGGGGTGGGGGGGGGTGTGCGTGCATGCACATGTGCGCGCACTCGCACACATTATACATCTTTGTTGTTGTTGTTACTTACATCAGTAGAGTGTCAAAATCCATTACTCAGTGTTCATGCATGACAACTCGTTACTATGATGAAAAATCAGTACACTATTCATAATCATCTTTAACTCCCCCCATATACGGCACACTTACAGAAGGAAATACAGACTATGTGTATACTATTAACCAGAGTGATCAGAAAATTCATCACTCGGTCAAGATTCTCAAGTCAAAACAAGGCTCACTCAGCCAACTATATTATAAACTTTTCACACTTTTGTAGGAAGATCACAGATTCAAACCTCACATTAATGATCAAGCTGATAGAAAAGAGAGCTTCTCTTTTGCAAAAAGTCTCATCTTTGGTGAACCTCATAGCTCTAGCTGAGGAACAAAAAATTCTTGTTTACTTCCAACCTTTTCCCCATCCACAAGACCTTTGAGCAGTGGTCTGGGTCCTAGTCTTTTGGATTAGACAAAAAAACAATGATTTGCATGCAACACACAAACAACATGAGTGCTGATTCCAAAATGCGCTTTGTTTTTATGTTTATTCTCATTTCTTAATAAAAACTATTGAAACCAAAGAACCCATTGCAACAAGAGTTGTCCCATGAATAATTCTATAGAGAAAAGCCACTCTCACATGGAAGCAAATATTCATACAGAAGATTTAACAGGTAGTGCTGACTCTAGTTGTGATGTGCGTTCCCTGATGGGAGCAGCCTGAATTTCATGCAGAGAAATCTGCCGTGACTTGAATGTGGTATACAATACAATAATCTATTGATATACAAGAAAAACCCCACATCTAACCATTGCATGCCAGTTTGAAACAATACCTTAAAATGAAAACATGCACACATTTTTATTGTATTCAGACTTTATCCCTAAATACAGAACATATATCCCCAAAGTCAGAATGCAGCTACCTTCATGGTGGGCAAAAATGATTGCATACTCAAAATATCACCTTTGGCAGCGGGGGGGGGGGGGGGGGGGGGGGGGGGGGATAATATTACCTTGATAATGGAATTAAAAATGATGGCTTGTGTAAAAGTGATCTCACCAGAATGCAATAGAGTTCTGTTCTAGGAACACGAGGTAAAAAATTAAAATTGAAAACTTTTGGGGAAAGTATATCAAGTCATTTAATGAATGATTTCAGTGGTTTTCTCACTTTTGTTTTTATTGCGCTGGGCAGGTTTGTTGCCTGGGGAAGGAGGAGAATATGTACCCAGAGCCAATCTGTCCACCATTGAGGTGGAGGCTCTGATGAGAGAGAAAGTTCGGAGCAAATATGACAGCCTGAAACAGGTAGGGATGTGTGCTTTTATGTGGGTTTCCTTGTAAACCTGTTGATGTGTTATTGTGAGGAGATGGTGTGTTGTGTGTGTGTGTGTGTGTGGCTGTCTGTCTCTCTGTCTCTCTGCCTCTCTGTCTGTCTGTATCTGTGTGCTTCAAAATATCCTTAAAGCCGTCTTTATGTAAAGATAAATGTGATAACAAGATGTGTGTCTAGTTTTTAATCTGATGTTGTCTGCATACACGTTGGTGCTTATTTTGTTAGTGGTTGATTTCTTTTTTAATAGTATGTGCTCATTTGTGTTTAGTTTTGTTCTCACTGTTTTAACTTATTTGTTGTTTATTGAGTATAGATATAGTTTATAAATGAACAAAGTGAGTTCACAGTAACCCATGCTTTTTCAGATACACCTTTCGATAAAAAATTTACCCATGTTATGTGTCATTCTTATGTGCATGCACACATAAACATGCACAGAAACACTGCAGGTGCAAAGACAAATGTGTGCATTTCTTTCTCTCTCTCTCTCTCTCTCTCTCTCTCTCTCTCTCTCTCTCTCTCTCTCTCTCTCTCTCTCTCTCTCTCTCTCTCTCTCTTCTCTCTTACACACACACACACACACACACACACACAAACACACACAGAGTTATATATGTGCAACCATATGTTCAGAGTGCATATTCACATACCCTCTGTAGCACTCTTCGTGAGACATTTCATTCATTAGATTTGTGGAATTGAAGAGATATAACACAAAGTCAGTTGGGTTTTTTATCTTTTTATCCAGTCCTACCTGAAACTTTGGTGATACCATGCTTACAGCTATTTTAAAATCATGATTTTGAGACTCACTGCACAAGATATTTCTGAAATACATACTTCCTTTGGCAAGGGGGAGGGGGGAAGGGGGGCACAGATATGCAAAGAGAACTTAAAAAGAAAAGCACTACAAGAAAAATATGGATAGAAAGATGATAGTTGAGAAGTTTGCAGAAAAATTGTCCAGTAAAGAAACACAGATCTGAAAAGAAAAACTTTTATTTATTTATTTATTTATTTATTTTATATCAAGGATAATGGAATAAGCACTTATTGCTTTTTTACATCTAGTCCCCGTGTGTATGTGGTTTTGTAAATTCTATCATCTAAGAAAAAGAGCACTACGACCAAAAAAAAATGAGTGGGGAGAGAATTGTTGAGAAATTTGTTGAGAAAAAAAAATCCAATAACTAAGGTAAATAAAAGAACCGCAAAAGCCACACTGACAAATAAGTAGTAATGCAATTATCAAGAGGGAAATTGAACTGTGTCTGTGACAGGCGGGGTACCATGTGTTGCTTCCCCTAGCTGGAGTTGTGCTCATGTGTTCCCTGGTTGTGCTATATATGGAAACAGATGTGCTGTATATGGAAACATTATAGATTTTACACAGCAGTACATGTTTGCTTGGCTCTGTGTTCACCCCCACTTAAGCACTATGTTTTGTGTCATGTTGCATAGTTTTGTAAGAGTGTTTTTTCATACAAAAATTCAAAATTATGTTGCTTAAAACCTTGATTAAAGAGATTATCAGCTATGCAGCAGGGTGGGAAAATAACAAAAAACATAACTCATTTTTATTATACATGATCCCGCACCTCCCAAAAAAAACCTTGGTAGTGTATTTGTTGTGATTTTGATGTTTGGGCTTTTTCCATTTCTTTTTCTTTTTTGTCTTTTTTTTTTCCCTCTCCTACCAATTTACGCCAACAGGCTTTCCAGACCTACGATGTTGATCAAAATGAAACAGTGACTAAGGGAGAATTCCGTCGTGTCTTGGAGTCATACTGTTTTCCTATGACCACCGATCAGTTTGATACCGTCATGAACAAGGTCAGTTGCTGGCATGTATGGGTTTTATCTATCTGTTGTGTACCAGTGATAAGTATCAAATGTATGGATTTTTGGCCGTGTTGTGTTGGTGTGAGATGTTAATACTGATGTTTAACTTTTGTATTCTGTGTTTGTGTTCTTATAAGTGGTGTAGGTAGGCTTTTTTTCTCCTGTGACTTCCATTTTGTTTTCTTTTCCTTTTTTTCTTGTATCTTTAAGATGCTTTTGCCTTTAGCTTTCTATGGTATAGTTTGGTTTTGTTAATTACTTCCTTCTGTCATCCTTCCTTCTCTTTTTATGTCTTCCTTCTTCTCTTTCTTCTTCTTCTTCTACTTCTTCTTCTTCTCCTTCTTCTTCTCTTCTTCTTCTTCTTCTTCTGCTCTCTCTCTCTCTCTCTCTCTCTCTCTCTCTCTCTCTCTCTCTCTCTCTCTCTCTCTCTCTCTCTCTCTCTCTCTCTCTTTTAAAACTTGCACCAACGGCATCCTTCCTTTTAAACACATCTATCATAATAATCTAACAACATGATAATAGACAACTGGCAAATATCAATCCTTTGATTTCACATTTCACCATGCCGACTTTTACCAGACAGAACACAAAAGCTCACCCATTCTCCAGATAAGACACGCTCACTTGAAAGAGGGGGGGGGGGAGGAAATAGTCAATACAGAGATCTGAGATTCAATACCAGTGGCTTGTGTTGGTGCGTGTAAGATCCCCAGTGTGTGCAACTTAATCCCGAACTGTCAAGTTGCAGGCTTTATTGTTGTTGTACCGTTTTATCGGTGTGAAGTATGTGTGCTTTTGTGAATCCGTGTGCTTTTTTTAATTTGTATTTTTTTTAACGATCAGATTTCAGTGTGAGTCCACATGCTGTGGTAGAGATTTCCTGACTCTTTATCACTCCCCTACCTGTATTTTCTATCTGTTGTATCACTGTATAAAAGTAGGCATTTTTTAAAATGTTCCTTTAGTTAAATGTGTACCTTTGAATATTTTTTTAAAAGGGGGGGGGGGGGGGGGGGGGGGGGGGCAGGGAATGTGTTACTTTTCTGCTTTGTTGTTGTTGTTTTTTTCTGTTATCTGTTCCTTTTTCACCAGTGTGATGTTTGTAGTGTTTGTGATCCAATTCATTCGCTACATCGATAGATGTAAACAAACTCAGTTATGATAGAGCGACCAAAGTTTAATGATCGTTCGTTAGCTTGACGATTGAATGCCATAGTAACAGTAAAAAGGTATGTAACTCATAAAGATGAATAATAATGACCACGTGACAGTTGTTTCCCTTGAATACAAACTAATCTATGAAACACTACATCACCTCCTTCCTCGGATGAAAAATGGTTGAAAAATTGAACGGAGATAATCAGATAATTTTCCAATAACATTTGATGGATGATATACTAACATTTGAATCTGAGATGATGATATTCTAAATAAATTGTTCAACTTCTTAATTCATCAGCTATACTTGTAACTCTTTCCTCCTTCTCCTCTCCAAGATGGTAGCAAAGTTAATGTAGACTTCCAGAAGTACATTTTCCGTCGTTGTGAACAGAAAGGTGATGTAGATGACTATTATGGGGAACTAAAACAACTGGCAGCAACCTGTGGCTTCAATGATCCAGATGCAGAAATTAAATCTCAGTTTATTGCAGGCTGCCGAAGCAACAAGGTACGTGAAAAGGGACTAGCAACTCCTGCCATGACTCTAAAAGACTTGCTTACATATGCCCGCACACTAGAGCTCACATCAAAGCAAGCTAAAACAATGGCTACATCAGCAGAAGTACATCATGTTTCTTTCCCCAAATCACATCATCATCATCGTCATCATGACCAACGTCATCAACCTTCTACCTGTCGTAACTGTGGTGGTGAATGGCCTCATCAGAGTGGACAGAGATCTTGTCCAGCATACAATAAACGCTGCAACAAATGTTCAAAGTTGCATCACTTTGCATCAGTGTGCCGTTCTAGCGGTGGTGCAATAGCAAAATCTTCACCAAAAGCACCCAGCTGGAAAAAGAAATCTAAAAAATCACACATCCACCTGGTCAACGACAGTGATGAGGATGCAGAAGAAACCAACACTATTGAGATTGATTCTACCGATCCTGATAACATAGAATATGTTTTCACAACACGTAGCTCCTGTGAACTACCACATTTTAATGTCTCCATCAATGAACACACATTCTCATTCCTGGCAGATTCTGGTGCTTCTATCAACCTGCTATCTGAACAAGACTTTGAAAAACTCAAACCAAAACCTATGCTACAGCCTTCTAGCAAGCGAGTGGCAGCATATGGCAGTAAGAATCACATTCCAGTACTTGGTGCATTCGATGCGGTTTTAAACTACAGTAACACTAGTACGACTACTACCATATTTGTGGTACCAGGCACTGAACGACCAATTCTGTCTTGGAAAACATCTCAAGCACTTAAACTATTAAGCACTGTTAACCATGTCAAGTCAGTGCATGAACAGCTGAAAGAGGAATACTCTGATCTATTCTCTGGTCTGGGTTGCCTGAATAATAAACCAGTCCATCTCCACATTGATCCAGAGGTTCAACCAGTTGCCCAACCATATCGACGTATCCCATCCTCATTAAACTTTGGTCGCTCTATCATAACTGAGTTTGTTTACATCTATCGATGTAGCGAATGAATTGGATCACAAACACTACAAACATCACATTGGCGACGAGGATGGTGAAGGAATTGGCTACAAACGTCATTTCTTCAAGCTGAATCAAGATTGAAATTATCGTATGTACTGACTCAGTTAGTCTATGATTAAGTTAAAACGAACTTTTCATGGCTACTGCACTTCCCACGTATCCTCCTTTCGACTGTTCTTCAGAAGCAAGAGCTATCCGATGGCAGAAATGGGTATCAAGACTGAAAAATATTTTTGTAGCCTATAATATTCAAAATGATCATCGGCAAAAAGCTCTTCTTCTCACCTATGCTGGTGATGACCTAAATGATATTGTGGACACTTTCACTTTCACTTTCACTGATGAACAGGTCCATCCTACTGGTGGTGAAACTCATTTTCAAAAGCTTGCTGATGCTATCACTGAACATTTCAATCCTCAAACTAATGTAGAATTCCAGAAGTGTGACATTGTCATCATGCCTTTCAAGTGCATTTGGTATCAGTTAACTTTTCACTGAGGTGTATTTTTTGTGTATGTATATAATCTACTTGGGGGGGTTCTTTGTGTTTGTGGTTTTTGCTTTGTTTTGGGAGTATTGGGGTGTGGGTGGGTTTTTGTTTGTTTGTTTGTTTTCATTACCATGCTAGATGATATACTCTTACTTTTTTTCTTTTCATTTTTTTTTATGGGGAGGTGGCAGTGGGAGGGTGGGGGAGGGGGGGGAATCATTTGCACTGTCCCTCTGTCTGGCAGTTGTTTTTTGTTTTTTTGTGTGTGTTTTTTTTGGTGTTTTTTTTGGGGGGGTTGCTTGTATTGTGTACCTTCCATCCACCTGCCTCTCTCTCTCTCTTTCACTCTGTACCTCTCTCTCTCTCTCTCTCTCTCTCTCTCTCTCTCTCTCTCTCTCTCTCTCTCTCTCTCTCTCTCTCCCTCCCTCCTCTCCCTCCCTCCCTCTCCCTCTCTCTCTCTCTCTCTCCCCTTCCTCTCCTTCCCTCTCTCTCTTCCCTCCCTCTCCCTCTCCTCTCTCTCTCTTCTCTCTCTCTCTCTCTCTCTCATGCACACACGCACACACATATTTACTCCTTTTGTAGAATCTCATTTTCTTCACATCATGTATCTGTTTTTGTTTGTATTTTAGCATGTATGTGTCTGTCTGTCTGTGTTTGTCTCTGTCTGTCTGATTCTCTGTGTGTGTGCATGCATGCATGCGTGCATACATGTGTTTATGTGTGTGTGCACACCTATGCGCACTTCCCCCATGCATGTATAATTTAACAAACATTATACAAGCCTCTATGGTTCTTTGTCTTAGTCTGCCTCAGCAATCATCTACCTGCAATCTTTCAAGAGTATACATCAAAACATTTACTGTCTTTCTTCTGTGTGTGTGGGTGCATGCATGCATGCATGCATACATGTGTTTATGTGTGTGTGCACACATATGCGCACTTCCCCCATGCATGTATAATTTAACAAACATTATACAAGCCTCTATGGTTCCAGGTGGAAAAGACACACGCAGGTGCAGTGAAATATGTCGACTTCTTACAGAAGTTTTACGGAGCTGGCAGTCCTAACCGCCTCCGACCAGTCAGGTATGATTACATATCTAGTTGATTATTTTTCTCTGTTTCATTCTTTGGCTAGAGCTCTGAGGTTCACCAATGGTCAGATTTTTGGTATGCGACCATTTTATGCCCACCATGAAGGTAGCCGCATTCTGACTTCAGAGATGTGTGCTGGGTATGTTTGCGTTTCCGTAACCCACAGAACACTGACATGAATTTTGGGATCTTTAATGTGTGTATTTGGTCTTCTGCATGTGTATATGAAGGGAATTAAGGCACTGGCAGGTCTGTACTTTTAATGCTGACCTGAGAGATTGTAAAACTCTCCACCCTTAATTCACCAGATGCTGCCAAGATTTGAACTCTCAACATATCTACTTGATGAAAAAACATTGTGGAGGATCGGTGGTCTGGAGGTAATGAATCCAGTAAAAAGAGAGAAGTTGCAAGTTCAGTCCCTGTTTGATCCTGAACTTTTCCCCATCCACTAGACCAGATGGTCTGAGTGCTAGTCTTTCAGATGAAATGATAGAATTCAGAAATTGCTAGGATCAAAACTGCTTAATTGAAACGCTTCAGAAAGTTGTTGTTGTTGTGGTTGTTGTTGTTGTCTGTGTGTGAGTGTATTTTGTTAAATCATTTTCGGCATGTACTCTTTTCAGCCCTTATGAAAGTCAGTCCCTTGTAACATCATACAAGCATACACGACACAGTTTTGTCCACATGCAGACTCAATAATATACATGAAAAAGGAATACACAACTGTTCAGTAACATAGCTAAGTTTATAGACTTGTTGTTTATGTGTTGATATTGTTTGGATGTTGGTGATGGTGGTAGTTGTGGTGGTGGTTGTTGTTGTTGTTGTTGTTGTTGTTGTTGCTCTTCTTTTTCTTCTTCTTCTTCTTCTTCTTCTTCTTCTTCTTCTTCTTCTTCTTCTTCTTCTTCTCTGCTTCTTCTTCTTGTTAAACAGGAAAAGTAGATTGTTGTATTCATTGGGGGATTGTGTTTTCTGCATTTTCAGATCAGGACCTTGTGCTCCTAGAGAGGTCAATATGGACGTCATTGAAAAACTTCTGAGAGATAAGGTAGGTGTGTACCTGTGTGTGTGTGTGTGTGTGTGTGTGTGTGTGTGTGTGTGTGTGTGTGTTGTGTGTGTGTGTAATTGGAGTGTAGTTCAATGAATGGGTATGTATGTGTGTATGAGAGAGTAACCTACATGCATACATGCATGTGTGTAACTTGGCTTGCGTGTGCCCACACACACACACAGAAGGGGAAAAAAAACACACACACACCATCACCACCACCACATTACACACACACACAAACACACAAACCATCACCACCACCACCACACCACACTACACCACACCACACCACACCCTACCCACCCCAATCACCCCAACCTACAACATCACTATCAATAACCCAAGCTACTATACAAATCAAAATGATGTTGTTGCTGTTGCTGCTACTACTACTACTATACTACTACTACTACTACTAACTACTACTACTGCTTCTGCTACTTCTGCTGCTACTGTTACTGTTGTCAAGTCAAGTCAAATTTTTATTTCCAGATGGTACATTGAATAAGCAATGTATTTGCTTTTTTTTCATCAAGCCATCTATCTAGGAAGAAAAAAAACCAACTTGATCAATATTATCTAACTACATTATTACCATAACCAATAATAATAAAACTAACTCCAAAAGAGAAATTGAAACAGAGAAGAAGAAAAAAAAAACCCAAAAAAACACGCACGCACACACACACACACACACACACTCACACTCGACCGTAAACAAAATTGGTATTGCTGTTGTTGACTGATCAAACTTGCTGTTTATGCGTCCTTCAGATCAGCCAGAACCTGAAGTCAGTGGTGCGTGGTATGCAGCTGTTTGACTACAACATGGATGGCAAGATTCAGCGACACGAATTGAGACGAGTCCTGGAGAACTACTGTTTCAAGTTCACCGACAATCAGTTTGACAAGTAAGGGAGGAGTGTTCTCTGTGCATCACGAGGTGATGGAAGGTGTGATTGGGTGGTTGGGTGGGTGGGTGGGGAGGAGGGTGGGGAGGGGGGTGGTGGTTGTGGGTGGGTATGTGTGTGTGTGTGTGGGGAGGGAGGTGTTGGGGATGGTGTTTGTGTGTGTGATTTTGTGTGTGTGTGTGGGGGGGGGGGGGGGGGGGGGGATTGTGTGTTTGTGTGTGTGGGTGTGTCTGAATCTGTGTGTGAATGGGTTGGAAAGTAAGTGGGGATATGTGAATCTACATGTATGCTTTAGGGTGTGGGTGTAATCGTACTGACACACACATACACACACTCAGACACTCGCTTACAACACCACACACACACACACACACACCACACACACACACCAACACACTGACTTACACACACACACTGACTTACACACACATACACACAAACTCACACACACACACACACACTCACCCCCACACACACACATACACACAAACTCACACACACACACACACACACACACACACACCACACACTAACACACACACACTAACACTCAGAGGATAAACCTACTGACTGTTGCAGGCTGTGGTTGAGGTACGATTTCCACCACACCCCACACACACACACACACACACACACACACACACACACACTAACACACACTAACACACACACTAACACACACACACTAACCCTCAGAGGATAAACCTACTGACTGTTGCAGGCTGTGGTTTGAGGTACGATTTCCACCACACACATACACCAACACACACACACACACACACACACACACACACACACACACACACACACACACACACACCACACACTAACACTAACACTAACACTAACACACACTAACACTAACACTAAACACACCACACTAACCCTCAGAGGATAAACCTACTGACTGTTGCAGGCTGTGGTTGAGGTACGATTTCCACCACACAGGCCTGGTGAACTACAGAGACTTTCTCCAGAGGCTGGGTGTCAATGTCAAACTGCAGGGAAAAGCCCCCGCAAATAACGCTGCTGGAGGTATGCATCTTCTTCTTTGTCATCGCTTTCTTCTTCTTCACAATTCTTCTCAGTTTTTCTTCTTCGCAGTTCTTCTTCTTCTTCGCAATTCTTCTTCTTCACAATTCTTCTTCTTTGCAATTCTTCTTCTTCGCAATTCTTCTTCTTCTTCTTTGTCTACTTTTTCTTCTTCTTCGCAATTCTTCTTCTTCCTCTTCTTTGTTGAACATTCACACAGTGACTGTTGATGTCTTTCGTATGAGTGAAAATGTGTTGTAGTGATATATCTGATATTGATTATTTGAGGGAGGCTGCCTTAGAGCAACAACAACAACAAAAACAGACAGACGTAATCATTTGTAACACACTCTGCACTAGAGATTAATGTTTTAAGACATACGTGTATATAGCTGTAATTCAGGTTATAAACTCACACAGCTGCACAGGAGTAAGAAATATCATGTACGTAAAATTTAGCAAACAAAAAAGAAAAGATGGGAAACAAAGGGTAACATCTTTTTTTCTGTAAATGGCAGTATATCTCACTGTTTTGTTCATCTTTTAGTTGTTTGGATGAGACTTTAAACTTGAGGCATTGTGAGCGCTCGCGGAACATCTTAAACACACATTTACACCCAGTTCTGCTTTTTAGAAACGTAGGCCATTTCGTACCAGTAGGAACAGATGACAAAACTACATGAAAAAAAAGAAAGTGAGAAACACAGATGTTGTGTCTACACACCATTCCCAAGGTTGGAATGCAGCTACCTTAATGGTGAGTAAAAATAAAACACACACAAAAAGGGTTGCAAACACACAATCTCCCCATTGATGAACCTCAGAGGTCTAGGCAAGGAACAAAGAAAACTAAACTACAATTTATCCTTCTTTGTTCACCCTGCAGCGCTGAAGTGGCCGACAGTGGTGTCGCAGCAGCAGCAGCAGACGGCAATCAGCCAGTTTGCCAGCACCAGGGTGCAGGAGCAGCAGAAACAGGACGAAGCCTTGCTGCAGGTCCTCAGCTTCGATCAGATTGAAATCGAGTTCAGAAGCCGGGTGAGTACTTACTTTACTTTATCTGTCCTCTTGTACCGTCTAGGGCATTGGGGGGAGAAAGAGCTTATGGTCTCTGGCAAGCTGGACAGCCTGGCTAGGTGAGTAACAAACTGAATGATTAGTTCTGACTTGTGTAAATCTCTCCTGTGGGGATGTTGGGGATCCTGTCATTGTAAATAGCATCCCCCCACTTTCTGGGCAATTTGTGCTAGGAATTTTCTTTGTTTCTGCCTTGTTTCTTTTCTTGCTGTCACCTCCATTTTTGGATATTTTTCTGCCTACTTGGTTCTTTCTCCTGCCTTTTTTTTAGAAAAACTTAAAAGATAATGATTATCTGCAATTGTCAGGCACTTGACGGCAGCACAATGCATTTTCACACTCATATGACAGACAGCAAAAGTTGCTGTCTGAGCATTTGATGAAGAAGAAGAATTTGTTTAGAAAATCCTTAATTTCTATGGAATCAAGTTGTTACGCTTATTCCTAAAAAGACTAGTTTTGGGGAAGAAAAAAAAACAGTTTTGAAAGCGCCAGAGAGAAGTTATGATGATAGATGCCCTACACTGATACAGAACAACACAGAAACATCATCCCACTATGGCACATTATACCACAGTACAAACACACCAAAACAATACAAATCACAATTCAAACCCCACAGCTGTCATTTTCCCTCACTTTCAGCTGCTCTCAGCTGCTATCCATTTCGTCCCATCCAACCCAACTGGTACTAGTTATAGCAGGAACTGACCACACTTGGACTTGGTAAAAGGAAGAGGACACGCTAATGTTAACACTGGGCCTTGGACCCTTGACTGAGTTATGCTGGATTTGCACACTGTGACCCACAACAAGCGCAGCTGCTGCGACTCTGCTGCATGACACTGCTGCTTTCAGATGCGGGACAACTACCAGCGCCTGAAGAAAGCTTTCATGGCCATCGACAAGCACCTGGACGGCTTTGTGTCCATCGAAGATCTGCGCGCCGTCCTGTCCAACTTTACCCTGCCCATGTCTGACCAGCTCTTCACACAACTCATGGCAAGGTCAGTACAGCGTTGGTCTGTCTGTCAGTTGTTTTACCTGGTTTTTCAACCACTTGAGTGATTGATCGATGCTGTTTGGAAATGTGTTCCGCAAGGAGTTTAAAGTGCATGGGTGTGGGTGTGGGTGTTTATTTATTTTATTTATTTATTTTTTCTTTTATATCGAGGATAATGGAATAAGCACTCGTGCTTTTTTACATCCAGTCCCCGTGTGTATGCGATTTTGTGAATTTTGTCATCTGTTCCCACCGGGACACAATGGCCTACTCTTTCGAAAAGCAGAACAGGATTTAACGTGTGCGCAAGATGTTCTGCGTGCGTTCACACACGGGGCCTCGGTTTATAGTCTCATCCAAAGGACTTTAACTTTCAGCTCGATTTTTTTGTCAAACTGGGAAGAAAGGGCGAGGCTGGGAATCGAATCCACAACCTCATGGTTCACTTGTTGGCAGGCGAACGTCTTAACCATCCTGTGTGTGCATGTGTGAGATTTCTCTTTTTATTTTTGTGTTTAATTTTGTTATTGTTGTTGCAATTGTTATTGCTTTAATGACTATCATGGCCATGATGATGATGGTAATGATCATGACAGTTGTGACAGTCAGCGCTACCATCGACATTGTTGTCACCACCACCACCATCATCATCATCATCAGTATCATCATTACCACCACCTCCACCACCACAACCACCACCACCACCACCATCATCATCATCATCATCATCATCATCATCATCATCACTATTGGGTTGGGGTTTTTGTTGTTGTTGTTTTGTTTGTTGTTGTGTTGTTGTTGTTTTTGGGGGGGTATTTGTTGGTGGTTTTTTTTATCATCACCACTGTTGATGTCATTGTTACTGTTGTTACGTGTCACCAGGTGTGGGGCGAAAGGCTCTCACCGTGTGGCATGGGAACTGTTTCTGGACAAGTTCCAGAGTCCTGTTGCTGTCGGCAATGGTCAGACCATTCCCATCCAGCCCAACCACAAGTAAGGCTGTGTGAAAGAAAGATGGTTTTGATTTGTTTCCCTTGAAAGATTTCCAGTATGTATATATGTGTGTGTGTGTGTAGGGGGATTGTTGTTGTTGTAAGTGGGGGGGGGGGGGGGGAGAGAGTGTGTGTGTGTGTGTATGTGTGCGCATGTATGTGTTTGTGTGTGTGGCATGCGTTCATGCGTGTGCAATCGTGCTGTTTACTTGTAAAAGTTTATGGAGTGACACTGCTAAGGACTGTGGTATGCTTAAGTTAGATTTGCAGCATAAAGAAACCATTCTACTTTTTTTTGGTAGGAAAAATCTTGTTTGAACACAAGACATTTTTAATTGTACTGAAACACATAAGTACAAGCAAAAGATTGTCTGTATACAAGCTTCCTCCTGTTGTTTCAATGCATCGAACCCTCAACCCTGACAGGTTCAACCCAGTGATGGAAACTCAGCAGACGGTCAACTGGGACACCATCTGGAGGCAGCTGTACAAACACGTGCAGACCCACTACCCTTCCATGAAACAGGCTTTCCTGCAGTTTGACAAAGTAAGTAGTCTGGACAAAGAACGCTTTGTTCAAGTCAAGTCAAAGTCAAAAACACTTCAATCATCCCATGAAGGGCAATTACAATACTGACAGGCAGATTGATACACATCAAAATCTCAAAGACACAAAAAGCTATATTTCCTATTGGTTAAAACATTCCAAAATGAATGTTCATCTAACAGAAAAAGTATATTCCATAAATAGTCTGCTGTTGTCATCTAAAGTTAACAGTTTCTACTTGGGAATATTCTCATTCAGCTTGAACTAAGTGTTTTGGGGGTTTTATATTCACTTTTGGACACAATATATAGCAATGTATGATTCTAAATCCTTTAATTTATATTTCTTAATCATTTTACCTTTTTTTTTGACTGAATGGCTGGTTTTGAATGTGCTTCAAATATAGAAAATATCATGATGTTAAATTGTATCCTTTTGTTTTATTCATAATATAGATAATAGCTTTGTGAATTAACTTTGTTTTCTTGGGGGGGGGGGGGGGGAAGGAACAAAATAAATGCAGCCAAAGCGTGGTTCTACAAGTGACTTCTGGAAGTCAAACAGTCAGACAGAACAAATGAAACATTCTTGATTAACACTGAAAGCAAAGACAAATGTTGGCTGAAATTAATAAGTGCAGGCTGAGATATGTTGGTCAAGCAAACAGAAACACACAAACAAATCTGTTGACGACATTTATGCAAAAGTAAAGTTGAGGGCAGAAAGAAAAGAGGCAGTCTGCCAACAACCTGTATTGCCAACATCACTGAGATCAGTGGTCTGGGAGGGCTACAGGAGAGATCATAAAACTCAGCAGAGACAGAGAGAGATGGCAAACCATGATGGCATTGTGTGGAGCTCCTACCATTGACAGTAGCAATGGAGACAAGTGACAGTTCTTTCAAATTCAATGTTTATTCTGATCATGACGCAGAGGTCTGTAGTGGGAAAGCTTTTGTAGGGTCCAGTTTGATCCAAACTGAAAGAACCTTTGCCTAATGCTGACTTAAACAGCATTTTTGGGTTTGTTTTTTTAATTTAGTTCTTTGATTTTGTATGGCAACAGAACCGAGACGGCAAAGTGACGAAGAAGGAGTTTCGCCAGATTGTGGAGAAGTTCACCTTTCGTCTGGAAGACATCCAGTTCAAGGAGATGATGACCCAGTTAAAACTGGGTCAGGGTACCCGGGTCTCCTACCATGACTTCCTGGCCCTGTTCGAGGAGAAAGAATCCTTGAAGGTGAGGAGTTACATAGTAATGTGTTGTAACATAGGTGAGGTTTAGGTGAGGAGCCACATAGTAATATGTTGTAACATAGGTGAGGTTTAGGTGAGGAGTTACATAGTAATGTGTTGTAACATGGGTGAGGTTTAGGTGAGGAGTTACATAGTAATGTGTTGTAACATGGGTGAGGTTTAGGTGAGGAGTTACATAGTAATATGTTGTTACATAGGTGAGGTTTAGGTGAGGAATTACTTATCAATATGTTGTAACATGGATGAGGTTTAGTTGAGGAATTACTTATCAATATGTTGTAACATGGGTGAAGTTTAGGTGAGGAATTACATAGCAATATATTGTAACATGGGTGAGGTTACTGTGAGGGATTACTTATCAATGTGGAGTCAAATGGGTGAGATTTTATGAATATTCTTTCTTTCTTCTTTTTTTTTCATTAGGTGTGTGTGTGTGTCTCTGTCTGTCTGTGTCTGTATGCATGTGTGTCTGTCTGTCTGTGTCTGTGTGCATGTGTGTGTGTGTCTGTCTGTCTGTCTGTCTGTGTGCATGTTGTGTGTGTGTTTGTCTGTCTGTCTGTGTCTGTCTGTGCATGTGTGTGTATCTGTCTTGTTTGTCTGTCTGTCTTCTATGTGAATAACTCAAAGAGCTTGTAGTCTGGGTCAAGGTATTTTGTGAGCTACGCTAACATTTCTTGAGAGTTGATTTTTTTTTTATTGGGGTTGTTTGTTTCAGGAAGGACACAAGTGGCTGAAGTCTGTCCACAGATACAATGACAAACCCAAACCTGCCATCATGGCCTGGGAAACTGTGAGTTTAAGGAAGAGACTTGGTCTTCTTCTTCTTCTTCTTCTCTCTCTCTCTCTCTCTCTCTCTCTCTCTCTCTCTCTCTCTCTCTCTCTCTCTCTCTCTCTCTCTCTCTCTCTCTCTCTCTCTCTCTCTCTCTCTCTCTCTCTCTCTCTCTCTCTCCCCTCTCCCTCTCTCCCTCTCTCTCCTCTCTCCCTCTTCTGACTGGATGTAAAAAAGCACATGAGTGCTTATTCATTATCCTCAAAATAACAGAATTTGTCATTGTCTCTCCCTCCCTCCCTCTCTCTCTCTCTCTCTCTCTCTCTCTCTCTCTCTCTCTCTCTCTCTCTCTTTCTCTCTCTCTCTCTCTCTCTCTCTCTCTCTCTCTCTCTCTCTCTCTCTCTCTCTCTCTCTCTCTCTCTCTCTCTCTCTCTCTCTCTCTCTCTCTCTCACTCTCTCTCTGCATCTTTGCCTGCTTACATGCATGCACAAATAATGCAAGCACACACATATATCTGCAGTCATCATTAGGTGGTGATAATCTTTTAAAACTGTACTTTTATCATCGATATTATCTTTGATAGTGATGGTGATAATGATAATAGTTAAAGATAATGATGACAACGGTGTGAGGATGATGATGGTAGTAAATGATGATGGTAGATTAGGATGTTGATTTCCATGATGAGAGATGATGATGACAATAAATGATGGTGATGATGACAATAGATGAGATGGTGATAGCTGATGATGGTAGATGATAATGATGATGATGGTTGATATACGATGGTGATTATGATAGATGATGATGACAACAATGATAGATGATGACAATGATGATGGATAATGATGGTAATAGATGATGATGATCGACGATGATGACAGTAGATGGTGATGATGATAATGATGATGATCAACGATGATGACAGTAGATGGTGATGATGATAATGATGATGATAGACGATGATGACAGTAGATGGTGACGATGATAATGACGATGAATTTTCAGGTGGAGGACCTGCTGCAAGAGAAGATAACTGAGTACTGGAAGAATGTGGCGGAGAATCTGATCCTTTACGACAGAGAGGCCAAAGGTTACGTCACGCCCAAACAGCTGAAGCGCGTCATTGATCGCCAAGTGTTGCCTGTCTCAGATGATCATTTTGCTCAGTCAGTAATAATAATAATAATATTGATAGTGATGATGATGATGTGATGATGATGGTGGTGGTGGTGGTGATGATGATGATGGTGGTGGTGGTGGTGATGGTGGTGGTGGTGATGATGATGATGAAAAAAGGTGACGATGATGGCAATGGTGATGAAAAAAGATGATAAGGAGGATATGATCATAAATAGTGACTACATAGCAGTACAAAAATACAACCAATTTTTTTTTTTTTTTAAATTCAGAAAAAAAAGAAACACAATCATGAAGATCTCCTGTAATGTAGCTGATCTATTTTCTCTAAGCAAAACTTATTAAAGCACAGTAACTAAAGTGTATGCAAAAGCTGTCTTCTTTGATTTTTTTTTCTTTTTTGCCAGAAACAGCTGACATGGTAATCAAACTGATTATTGACTGATTTTGCTGCGGACAGCTGATTATTGACTGATTTTACTGCAGGCAGCTGATTATTGACTGATTTTGCTGCAGACACCCATGTGTCTTCCTCTTATTATGTCTGTATCAGATTGTTGTTGTTGTTGTTTTTTTTGGGGGGTGTTTATCATTTCTAAGTTAGATGTATGCATGTGAATGCAAACTTCTTTTTTTTCTTGTTTTGTCCTGTTATTCTAAACCTGTAGGACCCCTTTGTATGCATGGGAGGATAGATCAAGAAAATGTTTAGCAGTGGTTGTTCTTGTTGCTTTTTCTGCTATTCTTTTACAGTTTTTATTATAGTATTCATAATTATCCTCTCCAAAACCACCATCACCATCATTGTGCTTATCATTAACATTGTAGTTGTTTGTTATGTAAGATGATGATGATGCCATTGTAGTTGTTGCTATGTAAAATGATGATAATAACAAAATTATAGTTGTTAATATAAAATAATGATTATGATGATAATAACAATATGGCTGTTGCTATATAAAATGATGATGATGATAACAACACTATAGTTATTATGTAAGATTATGATGATGATAGTAACATTAAGTCGTTGCTTTATAAAATGATGATGATGATGACAACACCAACAAGTTTTATTTACTTCTACATCATACACCTCATGAAAGACTTTACTCCTAGTATCACTTTACTGTTCACTGGTCCCGTAACCCGCCAGGGTCGTGGGGGCGCTGCATGGTGGACGAACGGTGGACCAGCTGGCTCCACTTAGCGCGGTCGTGGGCAAGTGCCTGGGTGACACTGAAGTCCTCCCCTGTCCAATCACGGATGTCGTCGGCCCACTTTCTCCTCTGTCTGCCCGTCTTCTCTTCCCCTGGACTGTTCCTTGCGGATGGTCTTTGCAAGTCCTTCTGAGCGTGTTACGTGCCCATACCATCTGAGTTTCCTCTTTTTCGCCGTGGTCAGTAGGTCTTCATAGTCCCGCACCTGTTGAGTGATCATTCTGCGGACTTCATTGTTGGTGACATGGTCCTTTGTATGAGATGCCAAGGAGCCTTCTGAGGCATCTCATTTCTACTGCTTGGATCCTCCTTTGTAGGTCTGCATTCAGTGTCCATGCCTCACATGCGTAAGCATGATTGAGGTGACTAGCGCGGTTAGTAACTTTACCTTGGTTCCGAGAGGGATGTTTCTGTCTCTCCATATGGTCTTCAGTCTTGCCATTGCTGCTGCTGTTTGTGCCCCTCTTGCTAGGATTTCGGTCTTCGATCCCTCCTCACTTATGATGGCTCCAAGGTACTTGAAATGGTCAACTGTCTCCAGTTCTTTTCCGCTGAGAGTGATCTTGGTGGTGATTGGCTGGGCACTGTTTGTCATGAGCTTGGTTTTCTTGGCACTGATTTCCATGCCGTATCGTGAGGCTATTTCGTCCAATTTCTTCACTAGGTTGGCCAGTTCCTCTTCATTTCCTGCCAGACCGTCAATGTCATCGGCAAACCTGAGGTTGGTGATTGTTCGCCCTCCAATGCTGACTGTGCCTGTGTGGTCTTCCAAGGCGTCAGTCATGATGCGTTCGAGGAAAATGTTAAATAGTGTCGGCGACAGCAGACATCCCTGTCGGACCCCAACTGAGGTACGGAACCATTCCCCTACCGTGCCCTGTACGAGTACTGCACTGGTGGCCTTTGAGTAGAGTTCCTTGATGGTGTGGATCAGCTTCTGGCCCATGTTGAATTTGTTCATGGTGGCCCACAGAGCGTCATGCCATACTCTATCGAAGGCCTTCTTAAAATCAATGAAGACGTGGAAGATGTCTTGTTGATGCTGGCTGTCAACAAGACATCAACTCCTAGTATACCTATACTATAAAAAAGGTAAAGGTATCTCATAACCTATGTGTACATAAGAGATCAAGGCATCAGAGACCTCACTTCTCTAGGGGCCAGCATATTGAGAGCAGCGCCCATCTCCTCTCCCTCACTGCTTTACCTTCGCTGACCCTAAAGAAGGCAGGTACCCATTTACAGCTGGGCGAACGGTACTGAAGCCAAAGCATGCAAACAGTCACCCATCCAAGTGGTAACCACACTCAATGCTGCTTAACATTGGCTGGAGGAAAGCGAGTGCTCTGACCACTGAGCTATCCCGCCCCTGTTCCCGTACTATGGTAACAACAAAACACTGATCTCTCTATGCGTGCAGCATGCTGGAACGCTGTGAAGATCGACGGGAGGGTAAGGTCAACTACGTAGAGTTCCTGACCAAGTTGAAGGTCGACGTACGACCCGGTGACCTTGTAGGTCTCAGCACTCAGATTATGGACAGCAGTGGGCGTGCGGAGATGAGACGACAGACGGATCAGCATGTCAGGTTTGGACATATGTATAGGAATACATGGAAGTTATTTATTATTGCATCTGTTAGGGCTTTTGGTGGTGGTGGTGGTGTGTGAGTGTGTGTGTATATGTATGTGTTAGTGCATGTTGTGTGTGTGTGTGTGTTTTTTTAAGTCTTGAGTATTCAGACTTTTTATTGTTGCTTTTTGTTGTTGTTGTTGTCGTTGGAATGATGGACTGATTATCAGTTTTGTCTGTCTTAGAATTTTCTTTTTTTATAAAAGCTGTATGTCTGTCTATCTGCCAGTGTGTGTGTGTGTGTGTGTGTGTGTGTGTGTGTGTGTGTGTATGTGTGTGTGTGTGTGTGTCCTCTCTCTCATGCTTGCTTGCTCTCTTTATATACAGGATAGCCTGCTGGCTCTAGCATTGCACTTGTGATCTGCTAACCTGGGTTTGAATCTCCTTTAAGGGGGCTTTTCCCCCTGAAGTTAACATCAGTGCCAGCTCCCCTCCCCTCCAAAAGTCCTTTGGATGAGACTATAAACCAAGGCCCCATGTGCAAATGCATTCAGAACATCTTACACGCACAATAAAACCTGTTCCCCCTTTCAAAAGAGTAGGCCATCAGTGGGAATGGATGACAAAATTTACAAAACCGCATACACATGGGGATTGGATTTTTTTTTAAAAAGATTTTTAAAAATAAAAACAGTACATGAGCTCTTATTTCATTATCCTCAAAATAGAAGAATAAGACAAATAAATAAATAAGTAAACAATTCTGTCTGCAGAAGAAGAATAAAATGAATGAATAAATAAATAAATACTTCTCTCTGCATACAAAAGAAGAATAAAATGAATTAATAAATAAAATACTTCTGACTGCAGAAAAAGAATAAAATGAATTATAAAATGCTTCTGTCTGCAGAAGAAGAATAAAATGAATGAATAAATGAAATACTTCTGTCTGCAGTAAAAGAATAAAATGAATTATAAAATGCTTCTGTCTGCATACAAAAGCAGAATAAAATGAATTAATAAATAAAATACTTCTGTCTGCAGAAAAAGAATAAAATGAATTATAAAATGCTTCTGTCTGCATACAAAAGAAGAATAAAATGAATTAATAAATAAAATACTTCTGTCTGCAGAAAAAGAATAAAATGAATTATAAAATGCTTCTGTCTGCATACAAAAGAAGAATAAAATGAATTAATAAATAAAATACTTCTGTCTGCAGAAAAAGAATAAAATGAATTATAAAATGCTTCTGTCTGCAGAAGAAAGAATAAAACAAATAAATAAATAAAGTACCTCTCTCTCTCTCTCTCTCTCTCTCTCTCTCTCTCTCTCTCTCTCTCTTCTCTCTCTCTCTCTCTCTCTCTCTCTCTCTCTCTCTCTCTGCCTGCAGACAAAAGAAGAATAAAAACGAAATGAATAAAAACCGATAAAATACTTCGTCTCTCTGCAGACAAAGAGCGATCGACGAGAACGCGGTGTTGCGAACCAACAACATGTCAGCGGAGGAGGTGATCATACGCATCAAGGACAAAATGTCCCAGCTCACTCCGGAAATCCGTAAGGCTTTCCTGGCTTTCGACAAGCGGGGCAAAGGCAGGATAACCAAGCGACAGTTCCGAGAGGTAGGTCTTCGGCTTTGGTCGTCTTGGATAGGGGTATTGTGCTGGCTCTTAGTGCTCAACAGTGTTTGTTTCGATGTTTACTGGTGTGGTTATTGCACGGGTTGAGGGTATTGTATTAGGTCTTAGTGTTTGAAAGTCTTTTGTTTTGATATGTACTGGTGTGGTTATTGCATGCCGGGTACGTTTGTGTTATTTAGACTATTGAGCTTTGTTTGCTTGTCTGCTGTTTTGTGGGAGGTGATGTATTCATGATTGTGATGTACTGTGTTAAGTTGTGTTGTACTGTTTTGTGTTGCATTGTACTGTTGTGTTGTGTTATGTCATATTTCCTTGTATTGTGTTGTGTGGTATTGTATTGGAATGCTTTGTGTCAAATTGTGTTGTACTCCATGGCAATGTGTTGCATTCTATTACACTGCATTGTGTTGGGTTGTATTGTATTGCATTATGTTGCATTATATTGCATTATGTTGCATCACATGGCAATATGTTGCATTCATTTCGGTGTTGTATTGCATTGTGGTGTGGTGTATTGTATTGCATTGTGTTGCATTGCATGGTGTTGTATTGCATTGTATTGCATTGCATTTTGTTGCAGTCCATTGCATTGTGTTATGTTGCATTGCATTGTATTTACATTGCATACCATTTATTGTCATGCCATGGCAGAATATCTGTGTATGAAACTGATGTTTACTTAGGGGAGAGCATATGTAGCCATGTGCCACTCTACCTCCACCCATCCTTTTTTCCTTTTGTTTTTGTATAGACAAATGCAAGTTGTTGTTTTTTCAGAATTTTGCCAGGGATAACTCTCTTCTTGTAGAGGGCTTCATTTCATGTTAAAATGACCAATGCACTCATAGCATCGTTTACCAATTCACCCAAAAGACTGGTATCCAGACCCCCCTCCCCCTCTCAACCCCCTCACCCCCCCCCCCCCCTTCCCATCCATCCCTTATCATGGCTTCAAATAGGATTTGGACCACAACCATCTTAATTTTTAAGGAATGTGTTTTACCCGCTAGATACTCAACTTTGGTGATTTATATGCGTGTTAATGTTTCACGCTTTCATTCTTCCACTCACTCTCACATAAACAATAATTGTCTAAACCATCTTGTAATGAATGGGCATTAAACTAATGAGAAGAGAATAAGAAGAATCTCACAGTAACTCTTCTACCAGATTTTAATCAACACAATTCTCAATCCTTTTGAACACACCTGCTGATGAATTCTAAAAGTTTTTTTCTGAGCGATTTACGTCTGTCCTCACGTCTGTCCTCATCTGTGCAGATTTTAGCGGATCTGGGCATGCTGGTGACAGACGATCAATTTGAAGAGCTGATGTCGCGTCTGCACCTTCACAACGGTCACATGGAATACATTGACTTTGTCCTCAACTTCGGTGACCCGCGACCTCCAGATTCCGGTTTCATCACTCGCTCCGGCAATCACCACGTCAACCCTATCCGCGGTGACCAGTTTGGAATGACAGCTGACGAAGTGGAAACTAAACTCAGGGCCAAGTTGCGAGAAAACTTTGCGGTGAGTACCGGTCGTGCTGAAAATTGTTCTGTTTGGTATATGTGATTGTAATGTCAGAATTGGTTTTTTTTAACTGTTCTGTGAGTAGCATTTGTGCTGGAAAGTATTCTGTTTAGTGTGTTTTCCTGATATGTCACAATTATTGCGTAAAGAGGAAGTTTGAAAACGAGATAAAAAGATTCATTTGTGTTTCTATTTAAAGGATAAAGGCTGAATGTTTTCTCTTGTAAAATGATGTTGGAAAGGAGAGAGAAATGTTTTAATCTGTAAGTTGGTACATGTATACTTTTTACCTGTCTTTGGTCAAATAAACTGTGTTTTGAGTTGTTTTGTCTTTCTGTCTCTTTCTGGGTCTCTGTGTATGTGTGTCTGTCTGTCTGTGTTTTGATATTCTTTTCCTGCTTCTGGTTGCTTTTCTGTTATATTCTCACTTTTATTGAAGATATGTGTGCATATAAACCCTTATTCCTTTGTTCATTTCCACTTCATGTTTCAACTGCTTTTTTCTTTCTTTTTCCTTTTAACAGAATTTACGTGGGGCTTTCTACAAATTTGACGACAACCACTCAGGCTGCCTGACGAAGGCAAACTTCCGTCGCATGCTGGACTCCTTCATGTTTTTCATGTCTGACAGCGAGTACGAGAAACTGTGTGAGCGGCATGGAATTACACGCTCCACGCGCATCTCCTACCGCGAGTTTCTGGATCGCTTTGAAGTGCGTGACACAGCAGAAGGTCACAAGTGGCTGAATTCTGTCCACAGGTACAGAAATAGACTTGGGTTGGGTTACATTGGGTATGTTTGTAACTTGACTTGACTTGACTTTACTTGACCTGACCTGACTTGACCTGACCTGACCTGACTTTGCCCTCATCTCCCTGAGGAATGAATGGGGTACCACACTGAAACTTTTAGATATTGTGTTGTAGGGTAAATTAAAACTGGTTTAGCCTCTGCAAGTTGTGTGTAGTTATTACATTTCGTTATAATGGATTCTATAACAAAGTGGTTAAGAACTTTTGACTTCAATCCCGTGAGTCCATGAAGTCCTCGGTTTGAATCTCAGCAACATCTGGTGAATTAAGGGTGGGGATTTTTACGACCTCCCAGATCAAATTTAAGTGCACACATGCCATTGCCTTAGTTCCCTTCATATATATATATACATGTGCATAACATCAAATATGCATGTTGAAGATTCTGTAATGCATGTCAACAGTCAATGGGTTATGGAAACACACAAATACCCAGCATGCAACCTGTACATTGATATGAGCTGCTCTGAAGTCGGAATGTGTCAGCTGAAGCCAGTGGGCAGACCTCTAGAAAAGTCACAAGCACAGGAGAAGACCTGGCTCTATGCACCACGCCCAATAAGGGAATGCAGAGAGAGAGAGAGAGAGAAAGAGAGAGAGAGAGAGAGAGAGAGAGAGAGATATGCCCATACCCCTTGCTTGCTTGGGTGGGAATGTGTAGTTACACATCTCTCTCAACAATAGTTGTTGTCTGAGCATTTGACAAAGAAGAAGAAGAATACATAATTAGTTATTCCTGAAAGAGAGAATTGAAAGATGCTTTTTGATTTTTAATGTGGGGTTTTTTAACAGATTTTTTTGCAGGAAAGAAGTTAATGTTTGTGTGCTGATTTGTCAGGTTCAACGAAACATTCCCACCCAAACCTCTGACAGCGGAGGAGGCACACCAGGTTTTGAAGGCCAAAGCATACAGGCAATGGGCTGACCTGGCCAAGGTGAGTATGTGTGTGTGTGTGTGTGTGTGTGTGTGTGTGTGTGTGTGTGTGTGTGTGTGTGTGTGTGTGTGTGTGTGTTGTGTGTGTGTGTGTGTGTGAGTGAGTGAGTGTATGTGTGTGTGTGTGTGTGAGTGAGTGAGTGAGTGTATGTGTGTGTGTGTCTGGTGTGTGTGTGTGTGTGTGTGTGTGTGTAGACTCTGTGTAGACTGTGTGTAGACTGTGTAGACTCTTTGTGTGTGTACCTGCATGTGTGCCTGTGTATGTGCCTGCCTGTCTGTCTGTGTCTCTGTATCTGTCTGTATTTCTGTCAGTCTGTGCATGGATGCATGCATGCATACATGTGTGTTTGCATTGTGTGAAAGGGGGTGGATTAGCCTACTAGTTCAAGTATCATACTCATGACATATGAGTAACTAGGGGTGTGGGTTAGAATCTATGCTAAGGTATTTGTTCAAGGACAATTCACCCTGGAGTTTCCTTGATATTGACTCCACTACCATGAAAACCCTTCAGATTAGACTATAAGTTCAAGTTCCATATGTTAACGAAAGCATGCAGGACATCTTGCATGCATTATAAAGTTACTTCTTCCTTCTACTGAAAAGTAGGCCAGCTATGGCCGGGTGGAATGGATGACATGAACATACCCAGCATGCACCCTACTACCTGGAAAGGGACGGACTCCGCTGTTAATTTAATTGTCCATGATGCATTGCTTGAACCAAAAATGTCATAGCAGTCCCGTGAGGACTCCCCGAGGAGTAATGGGATTTCTCTGTTTGAGATAATGAAGTATTTGGAATTGGAAATGGGAGAAGTCATTCAGGAGAATGATGACAAGATCAAGACGAGAAGGTGCTTTTGTGACTGAGTTGGGGTTTTTTGTTGTTTCTTCTAGGCCTTCCGGCAGATCGACAGCAAGGGCAATGGCATTATTTCAAAGAGGGAGCTGAGGGACCTCCTGTACAAGTTCGTCATGCCCATGACAGACACAGAGTTCAAGAGTCTGTGGGCAAGGTAAATCTGGCTCACTTTCTGTTGGAGTTTGTTTCTCTTTTTTTTTCCCCATTTTTTTCTCTTTCTTTCTTCCTGTTGTTTTTTCTATATGTTTATTTTCCATTTTTCTTTCTTTATCTATTCTTTTCATTTTTATTTTCTTTCTTTTTCTTTTCCTTTTCTTCTATTGTTTTTTTTGTTTTGTTTTTGGAAGGGGGGTGTTTTGGTAGGGTTTTTTTTTTTGTTTTTTTCTTTGGGGGGGGTTGTTGTTGTTGTTGTTTGGCGGGGTGGGGGGCTTGCTTGTCATGTTTACAAATGCCAATACCGTCTTTTACAGATGTATATAGCAAAGTAGTTTTAGCATTGTAATGTGTGTGTGTGTGTGTAATTCTTTTTCCATGACAGAGAAATTTAGTTTGAATGTTTGCGAGAGTTAAACTTTAGTTTCTCATGGGCATTATTTCTTTCCCATGTACACAATTTCTGCAGCACATGAAATATCATCTTTACACCCAAATGATTCCTTTCCATCAACCTACATTATTTTATTTTTACATGCCACTGAAATCACTGTATCACTTCATCTGAATGTTGTTGGTTTTTCATTCAACACTAAAACACTTCCACCACACATGATTTATACACAACACTATCCATCACTTTATCATGCCACATCCAAAACATAACCTGTTTCTTCCGTCTAAAATCACTAAATGTGTATAGACGTTAAACTGAAGAGAGATATATATATAGATATAGATAGATAGATAGATAGATAGATAGAGATAGATAGATAGATAGATAGATATATAGATAGATATATATATAGATATATATATATATATAACACCTGTTTCTTTCACAATTGTTCAACTCTTTAACGCGCTTCCCTCACACACGGTCCCAAGGTACGACGAAGAAGGGAAAGGCTTCATCTCGCACGGTGACTTCCTGGAGCACCTGGGAGGACCTGAACACGCTCCAGGAGACTACGCCGGACCCAGCCAGAGGATCATCGAGGGCAGCCGGTTCCACATCGACCTGCACAACAGCCTGCAGCAGGAGCGGCACGAAGACATCACCCAGAAACAGGCCAACCTCACCTCGCACATGACCGCCACTGAGGTCATCCGACAGCTGAAGTGAGCTGATGGGGTTTCCAAGGAGGGAAGGGTGGTGGGGGGGAGTTTGTGTGTTTGTGTGTGTGGGGGGGGGGGGGGGGGGTTGGGGTGGGGGGGGGGGGTTGGGGGGGGGGGGGTTGGGGTGGGAGGGGGGGGTTGGGGGGGGGTGGGGGTGGGAGGGGGGGTTGGGGGTGGGAGGGGGGGTTGGGTTGGGAGGGGGGGTTGGGGGGGGGGGGGGGGTTGGGGGGGGGGGGGGGGGTTGGGTTGGGAGGGGGGGTTGGGTTGGGAGGGTGGGGGGTTGGGTTGGGAGGGGGGGGGGGGTTGGGGTTGGGAGGGGGGGGTTGGGTTGGGAGGGTTGGGTTGGAAGGGGGGAGTGGGGGTGGGAGGGGGGTGTTGGGGGGAGGGGGGGGTGTTTGGTGTGTGTGGTGATTGTGTGTTTGTGTGTCTGTGCATGAGAGAGAGAGCAGGGAGGGAGAGAGAGAGAGAGGAAGAGAGAGAGAGAGAATCTGTGTCTGTAAGACCGTTTTTTTCATTATATATGATTTGTTTTCTTTTTTGTTATAAATTTCATTTTGTCATGTATACTTGTTCTTTTCAAATGTACTTTTTGATCTGGCATTCTAATTCAATGTTAGCATTTTTCAGAGACTAAGAATATGAGTCCGCCATCTTCATAATGTTCTCTTAAGTTATCAAGAGAGGGCTATTTGGTTTGCCTGATTCTTTTTGTATTGTATTGTGCTGTTGTTGCCATTGTTGTTGTTGCTGCTGTTGTTGTTGTTAATGAAGATGCTGCTTCCTTTTGTTGTCAGGGACAAGATAAGGGACAGTTATGCAGACATGTATAAAGCCTTCTGTAAATACGACACCCAGAACAAAGGCTCTTTGTCTGTGGACGACATTCAGAAAGTGCTGGTGGAGCAGAACTTCTACATCACTGACAATGAGTTCTTCCTCCTGCTGGACATGTAAGCTGCAGGCTTGCTTTGCTTTGTTGTTTGTTTTAGTTAGTGGGCGTTGAGAGTGTACAGTAATGTGTGTGTGTGTGTGTGTGTGTGTGTGTGTGTGTGTGTGTTTGTGGTGTGTGTGTGTGTGTATGTGTGTGAAAGTAGGGCATGTATATATACGCAAATGCAGAGAAGACGTGTGTGCACACACTCGAGAGTGCATGTGTACCTACCCACATTTGCCTGCGTGCTGTTCATGCATGTGTGCATGCATATGTATATGCACAAACACGCACATGCACACACACATGCATGCATGCACGCACGCACATACACACACAACAACAACAATAACAACAACATGCTAATTTAGGTTGTTGTTTTTCGTGTACTCCTTGATTCAAGTTAGATGAAAAGACTCTTTGAAAGCTGGTATAAAAGAACATCTGCAGGACCCTACTGAAAAGAGTTTGATTGTGTGTGTGTGTGTGTGTGTGCATATGTTTCAACACACACACACACACACACACACACACACACACACACACACACTGTGGTAGCTGTTTCACAACATGTCCACAGCTATTGTATGCAGGACTGCAGACCACACAAATAACCCACACTCCTGATCAAATCATTGGAAAATTACTAAAAAATGGTGGTGAAAATGTTGTACTTTTTCTGCTATCCAATACCCCCACACTCTGTGTAAGGTTGAATTGAGCCTCTGAGCTGCCTGTTTGAGAGGATTCATCCCCCCTGGAGGCAATATTGGTTGTGAGTCTATTTCCATGCCAGGCTTTTGGATAAAACATGAGCAAAGTTCCATGTCTGAATACACCTACAGGGGGGGAAGGATAGTCCTTTGATCAGAGCATTGTGCTCGCAATTTGATAGCTGGGGTTTGAGCCTGGTGGGTACAAGCTGCCACCTAGATGCCTGTTCAAGGGGATATTTCCCCTGGAGGAACAAAAAAACCCAAAAAAAATGCACATTTAACATCTTGTCGTCCACAGTAAAAACTCGCTCACCTTCCACAGAAGAGAAGGCCAACTATGGCTTATAACATGGGTGGCATAAACATACCCAGCATGCAGCTTTTGACTTGGAGAAGAATAGGCTGAACCAGATTCAACATGCTCAAGACACACAAGCTCAAAACATTCACAGAATTAAGCAATCTTTTTTGTTTGTTTTGTTACTTGATTAGAGATCCAAGGTTCACCAATGGTGAGATTTCATATATGCGACTATTTTTAGCCCACCTTTAAGGTAGCCACATACCAACTTCAGGGGATGAATGAAGGGATAATTCAAGTCAAGTGACATCTGCAGACGTATGATGAAATGTGTTCCTGTGTGCAGGATCGGCATGCGCACCGACAAGTCTCGGCTCAACTACAAGCAATTCTTGGCAGCATTCGAGGACGGGCGCAAGTCCAGTTACGGACACAGGCCAACGGAAGTGCGCGTGGAGGAGTACCTCAACATCACGCCAGAAGAGGCTGAGAACAAACTGAAGCAGAAGCTGGAGAAGAACATTGACGATGTGACCAGGGTAAAAATCTTTTTTTTTTCATTTCTGTTTTGTGACTTTTCTTTTGGGGTTTTTTCTGTTGTCTATTCACTGTCATGTCTATTCACTATTCACTGTCATGCATTTTAGATTTTTTTTTTTAAGCAAAGGTAGAGCGTATGTAGAGAAAAAAGACAGGGAAGTCAAGAATAGTTGGTTAATGTGTTCATAGAACATAACTGACAGGGTTTTTTCAAGGGGTGAAGAAATGGGGAAGGTGGTGGCCCATGGGAAAGGGTGGGAAGAAATGTTAAAACTGCTGATTGTTTGGTGAGTTCAGTACTCCTTAGCCTGTGGATGTGATCTTATCACTTTATAGTTGCACAATGATAAAAAACTGAAAATCTGATCTCAAGAAAAGAAAAAAAAATTGCTTGGTGAGTAAGTGTGCAATACATGTATGTTCAAGTGTGTGAGAAGATCTATGTATCATTTTTAAAATGAGTGTCTTCATGCAACGCAATGGGTGATGGTTGTTTGTTTTTTTAGTAATAAAAGTTCTGTCATTCTTGGATATGCATTTGCATCAGACTGAAATAAAGCCATTTGATTTTGGCTCTGTAAGCTGTATTCTATCCTCATTTTTTTAATTTTTGAATGCTACATGCAGTGTACATGTCGGTGAGTGCATGTGTGCTATACACAAGCTTGACACTCTGTAGCTTTTTGCTTTCAACAAATTTTTTACAGGCCTAAAAATGCCCATCACTTTCTGTCCTGTAGACTCTTGCTGCCTTTGACAAAGATCAGACAGGCAAGATCAAGGTGGACGAACTGCGAAGAATCCTTGACCTTTACTGCTTCCGTTTGACCAGTGACCAGTGGCGCAAGGTCAAAGCCGGACTGTCCATTGACCCAGGAAACAATGTGGACTATGCTGTCTTCCTTAGGAATTATGTGGGAACTGAGGTGAGGCACTTTACTGTTGCATTGCTATATTTGTACTGTCTTCTATGAAAGAAGTTCGTTAGTTTGTTCTTTGTTTGCTTATTTTAGAAGTTGTAGCATTTTTTTTTTGTCCTCGGCTAGAATTCCAAAGTTTACCCATGTTGATATTTTTTTTTCCTGTATGCTATTTTTTGTCCTCCATTAAGGTAGTGGCATTCTGACTTCAGGGAGATTGTAAAACGAAAACTTCATCTTCCGTTTGTAAAGTATTTGTGGGTTCCACAATTCAGGTACAGTTGTTGAAAAATGTGAGAGAAAATGGGTAGATTATGCATTGATGGCACTGATTATCAAACACATGTCTTGCTGTAGCGTATCAAGGAAGGAAAAGTAGGGACCAAAACTTATTTAGTGAGATCTGGCAAAATTCTTCTCTACAAAGCATTCCAGATGTTGTCATTAAAGTTTGGGGTTTTTTTACTTTTTTTTTTTTAATCCAAAAATAGAACGACTCTACCCTCCATTCATGAGACATTTGGTTCTTCTAACATGTTTAAAACGTTCATCATGCCCGTATTACCCAGAACTGTCGTTCCATTTCAGCATTGCCGATACGAACAAGCGGTGCAGGCGTTGCAGAACGCTCCCCCCATCCCAGTGTACCAGCTGGTGACGGTGGACGAGGTGCAGGAGAAGATTCAGGAGGCAGCTCGCTGCTACCACCAGAACATGCTGCGGGACTTCAACGAGGCCGACTACGCTGGCATTGGCTCCGTCTCTCAGGACGTGTTCCGAGAGGTGTTGAACAAGCACGTCATCAGGCTAAATGATGATCAAGTGAGTGGCATGTTTTTTTTCGGGGTTTTGGTTTTTTTTAGGTGAAGCAGGGGTGGGGGAGAAGGAGGGGTGGGGGTGGGGTTATGTATGTATCTGAAGGTGCTGAAAAGAATATTGTTTGCAGTCTTTGCGTCACCCATCCACACATGTGTATGCATGCCTGTGCGCACATACACATACGCACGCATGCATGTACGCACACACGCATACACAGACACACATAAGCACACACATGCAGGCATGCATAATATATGCACACGTGCACACATGGTGGTGGCTCAAAAACTTGTACCATCAGATCATAAGCTCAATGCTCTTAGCACTGGGTTATCCTGCCTCCTATGAATGGGATTTTAATACATGCACTTACATAGATTACCTTGGTCCATGGTCTCCTCCAAAGGACCGGCAGATGACTCAATGGTTGATTCAAACCAATACCCTCAGATCATTTCTTCATGACTCTGTCTCTCTAACAGCTGAGTTATCTTGACTTACTTGACTTATACCTCTTGGTTCCTTGGGGAACATAGGGCTGCAACAACACCCCTCCAACGAACTCAGTTTTGGGAGATCCTCTTCAGCTCGGCCCATGTCATTCTGGCTGCCTTCGTTTCTTTGTCAATGAGTTATCTTGCTGCCCATGGAATGGAATGGAATGGAATTTTTCTCATGGAAATGGCTTTTTTCTCATCTGTCTTCTTCCACTTATTTTTCTTTGCTTTTTATTCCTTGGCTAGAGCTCCAAAGTTCTCCAGTGGTGAGATTTGTGCAGTTGCATCTGTTTTTTCCCTCCATTTAGATAGCCACATTCCAACTTTGGGAATGGTGTCTAAACGTGACACCTGTGTGGATGCGGAAGGGGGAGGGGGTGCTTGTCATCCGTTCCTACCAGCACACAACGGCCTACTCTTCTGAAAGGCGGAACAGCTTTTTAACATGTGCGCAAGATGTTCTGCATGCGTTCACACACAGCGCCTCGGTTTATAGTCTCATCCGAAGGACTTTGACATTCAGTTCAATTTTTTTTGGTCAAGCTGGCGGAAAAAAAAAGGGCAAGGTTGGAAATTGAACCCAGAACCTCACGGTTGACTTATTGTTAGGCGAATGTCTTAACCATCCTGCCACCTTCCTTCCTATCACTGATTTCAGTTTTCAAAGGGACAGATCGAATGACGGCAGTCTTATCATCTTCTGGTGATGTGTCATTATGAAGGAAGGTGGCAGGATGGTTAATATGTTTGCCTGCCAACAAGTAAGCCGTGAGGTTCTGGGTTCAATTTCCAGCCTCGCCCTTTCTTCCCAGTTTGACCAAAAAATCGAACTGAATGTCAAAGTCCTTCGGATGAGACTATAAACCGAGGCCCCGTGTGCAAACGCATGCAGAACATCTTGCGCACATGTTAAATCCTGTTCCGCTGTTCAAAAGAGAAGGCCATTGTGTGCCGGTGGGAACAGATGACAAAATGTAAAAAAACACATACACACGCATAATAAAAAAAATTTTAAATGTCATCTGAGCGCTTTGATTTGTTAATTTACAAGATTCAGCGCTATATATATTCCATACATTATTATTATTATTATTATTATTATTCCAGTTTGAAAGGGTGTGGAACCTGGCCCCAGTGAACGAGTTCAACAACCTCAGCTACCGCGAGTTCCTGGCTGCCTACACAGACGAAGTGCAGATGCCTTCTCCTCCCAAGACGGCCAACCCTGACATGGTCCATCGATCCTACACCTCCATGTCCATGCGACCTGGCTCCAGGGTGAGTAGGCCTCGGTTTTTTGTTGTTGTTTGTGTTGTTGGTGTTGTTGTTGTTGTTGTTGGATATTTCCCACCTTAACACACTGAGGATCATCCAAAACATTCGCTGTGTCTCACTCACACACTTGGAAACCATTGAGATTGTACCAGTGCATCACTTCACTTCACTGGTC
Organism: Rapana venosa; assembly: GCA_028751875.1. Lineage (NCBI taxonomy): Eukaryota > Metazoa > Mollusca > Gastropoda > Neogastropoda > Muricidae > Rapana > Rapana venosa. The sequence goes on along the minus strand of CM054152.1, from coordinate 22,960,982 downwards.
CCGTAACCCGCCAGGGTCGTGGGGGCGCTGCATGGTGGACGAACGGTGGACCAGCTGGCTCCACTTAGCGCGGTCGTGGGCAAGTGCCTGGGTGACACTGAAGTCCTCCCCTGTCCAAACACGGATGTCGTCGGCCCACTTTCTCCTCTGTCTGCCCCGTCTTCTCTTCCCCTGGACTGTTCCTTGCAGGATGGTCTTTGCAAGTCCTTCTGAGCGTGTTACGTGCCCATACCATCTGAGTTTCCTCTTTTTCGCCGTGGTCAGTAGGTCTTCATAACCCCGCACCTGTTGAGTGATCATTCTGCGGACTTCATTGTTGGTGACATGGTCCTTGTATGAGATGCCAAGGAGCCTTCTGAGGCATCTCATTTCTACTGCTTGGATCCTCCTTTGTAGGTCTGCGTTTAGTGTCCATGCCTCACATGCGTAAAGCATGATTGAGGTGACTAGCGCGTTTAGTAACTTTACCTTGGTTCCGAGAGGGATGTTTCTGTCTCTCCATATGGTCTTCAGTCTTGCCATTGCTGCTGCTGTTTGTGCCGCTCTTGCTAGGATTTTGGTCTTCGATCCCTCCTCACTTATGATGGCTCCAAGGTACTTGAAATGGTCAACTGTCTCCAGTTCTTTTCCGCTGAGAGTGATCTTGGTGGTGATTGGCTGGGCACTGTTTGTCATGAGCTTGGTTTTCTCGGCACTGATTTCCATGCCGTATCGGGAGGATATTTCGTCCAGTTTCTTCACTAGGTTGGCCAGTTCCTCTTCATTTCCTGCCAGACCGTCAATGTCATCGGCAAACCTGAGGTTGGTGATTGTTCGCCCTCCAATGCTGACTGTGCCTGTGTGGTCTTCCAAGGCGTCAGTCATGATGCGTTCGAGGAAAATGTTAAATAGTGTCGGCGACAGCAGACATCCCTGTCGGACCCCAACTGAGGTACGGAACCATTCCCCTACCGTGCCCTGTACGAGTACTGCACTGGTGGCCTTTGAGTAGAGTTCCTTGATGGTGTGGATCAGCTTCTGGCCCATGTTGAATTTGTTCATGGTGGCCCACAGAGCGTCATGCCATACTCTATCGAAGGCCTTCTTAAAATCAATGAAGACGTGGAAGATGTCTTGTTGATGCTGGCTGTATTTCTCACACAGAACCCTCAGGTTGAATATCTGTTCTGTGGTGCTTCTATTTGGGTGGAAACCGGCCTGCTCTTCGGCGATGATCTCTTCTGCCTGTGGTTTCAGCCTGTTCAGGATCACTTTCAGCATGACTTTACTGGCATGACTTATGAGGCTGATTGTTCTGTAGTTTTGGCACTGCTGGAGATTTCCTTTCTTGGGGAGAGTTATGATGAGTGATTGGGTCCATGGTGTAGGCCACTCTCCGGTCTGCCAGATCTTGTTGCAGATACTTGTAAGGATGTCTGTCACTGCTTCTCCCCCGGGTTGGATCAGCTCTGCTGGGATGTTGTCGATTCCTGCTGATTTTCCTTTCTTCAGCGATCTAATTGCTACTTCTACTTCCTCGCATAGAATTGGGAAGTTGTCTTTATTCGATGAGGCTTGGCTTGCAAGAACGCTGGGGTCGCCTAGCGTCTGATGATTGTAGAGTTCGGAACAGTATTCCGTCCATCTGCCAACGATTTCCTTCTTTTCTGTTAGGCAATTCCCTTCTTTGTCCTGGATGTTACTGACTCTTGCCTGTTTCTGTTTGGTGAGCTCTTTCACAATCTGGTATGCTCTTCTGCTATTATTCTTTGTCAGGCTCTCTTCGATTTCTGTACATTGTTTCTCTATCCATTCCTCCTTGGTCTTCTTTATGTCTAACCAGTGCATACACACTGGTTAAGAAGTTTGTATGTATAACTCTGTATCTTGCCTTTTTGCGTGTATGTGTGTGTGAGTGTGTGTGTGTGTGTGTGTGTGTGTGTGTGTGTGTGTGTGTGTGTGTGTGTGTGTGTGTGTATGTGTGTGCGTGAGAGTGTGTATGTGTGAGTGTGTGGTGTGTGTGTGTGTGTGTGTGTGTGTGTGTGTGTGTGTGTGTGTGTGTGTGTGTGTGTGTGTGTGTGTGTGTGTGCTCAACTAGAGCTCTGAAGTTCGCCAATGGTGATATTTTGTATATGTGACCCTTTTTACCCACCACTCAGACAGGCGGATTCCAACTTTGGGGATTGTTGCCATCATAAGCATCCATATGACTTCGGAGAATGCTCTGGGTATAAGCTTTGACTTCACTGGCAAGGTTTTCTTATCTTTACCAAAGGCTGTTTAGTAAAGGGTTGTAGGTGTCCCACCTCACTCATATGTCAGTAGATTGGACCTGCTTTCACGGGTTAAGATGGGTTTTAACATTTATGTTTATTATACATGTGTGTGTGTGTGTGTGTGTGTGTGTGTGTGTGTGTGTGTGTGTGTGTGTGTGTGTGGTGTGTGTGTGTGTGTGTGTGTGTGAATGAGGATGAGAGAGAGAGTGAGAGAGAGAGAGCATAACAACCTATTTTCACTTATATTGTTGATGGTTTGCTTTTTTTTTTCCTTTGCATTCCTGGGCTAGAGCTGCAAGCTCCACCAATGGTGAAATAATTACATATAGCCACATTCCAACTTCAGGGATACAGTTGGCAGTGGGATCAACCTTATAGTTTAGTTGAACCTACCAATTTTGCCAGAACAGTTGGGATGCACCTCCCTGCTCTTTCCAATTTTCAATTGTCATGGGTTCTTTTGATGTTTACAAGCCCGTAAGCATACAGGCCCAACTGGTTAAGAGTCTCTTCAAAAAGACCTGACATTCAGTTCAATTTTCCTGTCAAACTGGGAAGAAAGGGCAAGGCCGGGAATCGAACCCAGAACCTCCAGGTTTACTTATTAGGCAGGTGAACGACTCAATCATCCTGCCACTTTCCTTCTCATTCATAAAGCTATTTTGGTTGGGGGTTTTTTTTGGGGGGGTGGAGAGTCATTCCTCAACTAGAGCTCCGAGGTTCACCAATGGTGAAATTTTGTGTATTGTGACCATTTTTTTCCCACCACGAAGGTAGCCGCATTCTGACTTCGGGGATATTTATAGGTGTAAAACTGTCGTGTGTGTGGCAGATGAATCTTCAGCAGCGTCCTGCCAGCCAGATGTCACGACCCTTTTCCCGCGCCAGCTCTCGCTGCTCCACACCCATGGTGAACGCGGAGTCTGCAGAACACATGCTGAAGGCCAAAGTGTTCCGACACTGGAAGGACATCCAGCGCTACTGCCGCAACATGGACAAGGACAACAGTGGCACTATCAGCGTGTCCGAGTTCAGTGGTCAGTATTGTGTGGTTTTTGTTGTATGGGTGCTTTGGGTAGTTTGTGGTACTTAGTGTTGTTTTTTTGTGGCACTATCAGCGTGTCTGAGTTCAGTGGTCAGTATTGTGTGGTTTTTGTTGTATGGGTGCTTTGGGTAGTTTGTGGTACTTAGTGTTGTTTTTTTGTGGCACTATCAGCGTGTCTGAGTTCAGTGGTCAGTATTGTGTGGTTTTTGTTGTATGGGTGCTTTGGGTAGTTTGTATCACTTAGTTGTTTTTTTGTGGCACTATCAGCGTGTCTGAATTCAGTGGTCAGTATTATGTGGTTTTTGTTTTATGGATGGTTTGGGTAAGTTTGTGGTACTTAGTTGTTGTTTTTTTGTGTGTGTGGTTAGAGTCTTTAGTGAGTTGTACTTGTCTAGGACAGGCTGCTTGATAAATTCAGTGCAGTGTTGAAATGACTTTTTGAAGGAGTTAAGGAAGAAGTCATTGATTTATCTCTCTTTATGTTTTTCAGGATATTTTCTGTTAGTTTGTTTTCAGACCTTGATTGTTTTGATCATATGAGAGTCATCAGCTGAGGCTGGTGACTCGGCTTCTCCCTTAACTCCTTGAGGAGTTGCTGGGGACTGAATGTTTCAGGCAAGCCATCTGGGGCAAGTTGAAGCTGGCAGAGCTCATTGCTCTCTCTAAAGTAGTGGGGTGCATGCTGGGCATGTTTGTGCCATCCATACCGCTAGCCTTAGTTGTCACTTCCTTTTATTTGTTTTATTATTTGTTTTCCATTCCTGGGCTAGAGCTTTGAGGTTCACCAATGGTGAGATTTTGTGTATGAGACCATTTTTGTCCACCATGAAGGTAGCTGCATTCAGGCTTAGGTGAATACCTTTTCTTAACAAGTGCATGGGGTTTTCTTTACATATAATTATGTGGGCTGTTCTGCTTGTGTTTGTGCATAGGACTTTTGTTTATAGTCTCTCATTCAAAGGACTTCTGGGAAATTAGAATTGCTAGTGTTAATTCATGGGGCAAGGTCCCCATGATCAGATGCCTGTGCAAAGACTTGGCCTTGCACCCTTGGTTACTTTCAGATCACAAGTTTGACATTATAACCACTAGACTATCCCCCCCCCCCCCCCCCCCCCCTCCCAGGTTGGCAACATAGAATTCCCAATGGATAGATTATCCGGTACATTACTTATTGTTAAATTTCAAGAGTTAATAAATAACACCACACCTACCAATGTCTGTGCACAGATTTGCTGAACCAGTACAACATTGACATGCCCCCGCAAGATTTCGACAGCATCGTCACCAAATATGACCTCAAAGAAAATGGCCGGTTCTGCTACGGAGAGTTCATCCGGCACTTCATGATTTCCATGAAACCCAAGGACGGGCCAGCGCTTACTGCCAGGAAAAAGCTGCAGCCGCTCAAAGTTCCTGTAAGTTGGCTAAGATGTGTGTGTGTGTGTGTGTGTGTGTGTGTGTGTGTGTGTGTGTGTGTGTGTGTGTGTGTGTGTGTGTGTGTGTGTTCGTTCCTCTGCTAGAGCTCCAAGGTTTACCAATGGTGAGATTTTTATGTATCTAAAGGAGATCTTGTGAAGAGTTACCTGACTGCCATTTTGAGTATAAGGAACATAATTTTGTGCAGTCTTTTAATCATTTTGATTATACATGTGGTTTTCTTCCATGAGCAAATTCATGTAAATGTATCTGTGCTAGCAAATGTTAGTGTGTAGTTAATGATGGTGTTGAGATTTGTTGGAAATCTCTAATTCGCCTTTTCTCCTAAACCAATTCTGCATTCACAAAAGCAGGTTGTGTGTGTTCAAGTGGACTTTTTAAAGATGTGTATTTGCATCTACATGTTATTATGTTCATTGGCAAAATAAATCGGTAAAATGTTTTTAGCTCTGAGAAATGTAAGCTGCCTTTGAATTCTTCATTCAACCCTTTGGCTGCATTAGCAGTGAGGTAATTTGTCACCAAACTATCAGGTTTTCTGTAAGCTCAAACTTGATCGTTTGGAAAATAATCAATTTGGAAAAAAATTCATGTTTTATAGTTTTAGAATAAATGGTATGTCCTAGGCTGCTAAAGGGTGAACTACAATATATGATGTAAAAAAAGACAGAATAAAGGGAAAATAGGGGGGGGGGGGGGGGGGGAGCATCATTTTAAAGTTTAAGATCAGAAACAGGATGAAAACAGTTGGGATTAAGAGGCTTTTCCAAGCAGACACAAAACAGTTAAAAAAAAAACCCAAAAACCAACAACAACGAACAAACAAAAACCAACTGATCAATACGAAGGGAAACAATCTAGCAGAGGATTCTTCAGAAGCTTCATCATCATCATCAATGCCTTTGTGCCTTATTGGTACGTAAGGCAGCAGCAAATGTTCTCCACTCCTGTCTGTCCTGGGCCAGCTTCCGAAGCTTCAGAAGCTTACATCCTATCTTTTCCCTCCAGATGGAGACGGAGGAGGACCAGGCAGAGGGGAGCGATCTGATGAGCCGGGTCAGGGAACTGGTCTCCGGCCACTGGAAGGACATGCGCAGAGAGTTCAAGACTGTGGACAAGGATGGCCAGGGGACCGTCAACGAATTGGAATTTCGACGAATTTTGAGGCAGTTCTGTGCCAATCTTTCTGAGGAGGAGTTTGATACAGTCGTCACCACCTTCGACCACACAGCAAACGGTCAAGTGTCTTACAATGACTTTGTCAAACGGTTCATTTACTGATTGGATTTTTTTTTAGCGCATACTTTTCTTGGATAATGTTTCAAGTGTTGTATTTAGGTTGTTAGGTTTACTGGGCGCCTGTTTTTGGAAACTGTCTCTTGTATTAAAGGCGATTCCTCCTTTTTCCTGTTCTTTGTCTTTAAATCTTGGGAGGTTTGATTTTCTATATCTTTTTTTTTATATTGTTTTCTTCAGTGTTTTGAAATAGTTAATTTTTACTTTTTGGTATTTTGAAATTGTTGATTCTCCTTTTTATTTTGTAACATTATGAACAGTTTGTGGTTTTAGTTTTTATACACTCCTAGTTTGGTTGTTTTTTTCTTTGACATTATTTTTCTTGAAAGATTTATCATTTTTGAAGGATTTGTCAATATTCTAAAGGCCTTATCAGAATATTGTTGTGTGTGCAAGTTTAAGCGTAATTGAATCTGTAAAAATAGATTTGAATACTTGTGACAAGCTTGGCTTGGTAAAATGCATTTACAAGTGGTTCGGCCACTAAACATAAAAATGATTCTTTGTATGAACTTCAGTGTTTCGCATTTTCGGTGGAGTATGGGTATTATTGTAATTATTTTCAATCAGAGCCTAACAAACCACTGAGGGCCATACAGAATGTTAGGACTGGGGAGAGGGTAAGTCTTGGGTTTTTTCGTACAGCATGAAGAGCCTCTTCTTTTCTTCCTGTATTGAGATCGACCATGCGATATGTTGCCGTCCAGTGTCATATTGACAGTGTATGCAAGTCTTTGATTGAAATATCTTCAGTGGGGTCTTAATATCTCATGTGAGCATACAGTACAAAGCATAATATAATGAAGAGTTGATTTTTTTCAGTGGTTTATTAGTTCACAGAGTATTACATTTTTTTATGTTAGGTTTCTTGGAAAGATCTAAGTAAGTCTTCTGTTCAGAATGGTATTATCTGTTGCAGAGATTTTTTTTTAAAAAGAGGAAGTGTTAGGATGTGAACGTGTGTGCGCTTGGAGAGGGAAGGGGTTTAAAGTGTGCATGTGCACATCTTTGTGCTGTACCATTCCATCCAACCATGAAGCATTAAAGTTTAAACCCATGATATAAAGCAACAAGCCTTAACTGCATCACACTATGTACATGTCTGTAATCACAACTTTAAAGCAATATATCTCCTTTTTTTTTTTTCAAAAGCATTGTGACATTCTTTGATATTACAATCGGCACTATAGTACCCAAGCAGAAACAGATAATTGCTCAGCCATTATATTTATCTTTTATGAAAAAAAGACAAATCAAGCACAAATAGAGATGTGTGTGTGCGCGTGTTTGTGTGTGTGTGTGTGCGTGTGTGTGTGTGTGTTTGGAAATTTGAATGCAAGATCATTTTGTATGTGTGTTTGAATAATTGAATGCATTATCATTTGTTCTTCTGGTGAGCAGTTTCAAAAACTTGTTCAAAATTCTTTCCCATGCACATTCACTTGTCAGGAAGGCAATGAACCATCTTGTTACTGACCCCAAAAATTCTGGATTATATGTTGTAAATCCAATTTTGTACAGAAACTGTCCTCTTTCCTCCATTTGAATTCATCTGTTCTAACCACAAAAAAGCATCTTTTGGTGTGTTTGATATATACTTTAAGGAGAAAGTTATCTTTGTATATAAGAAAAAATAGGGAACACGTGTTGAAATTTTCTGGACTCGTTTTAAACAGACAATAATGTGTGAAATTGTAAACACATAGTCATTTCATTGTTTCTTTCACACTTTGGTTTTTGTTATCTCCATCTCAACATAGGAGAAAAAAATGAAGTGTATTATGTCTTTATCGGTGTTTCTGGGTAGTGTGTTCACAAACGGTTCTCTTCTTCATGCTAACTACCTTTGTTTTATGCTTTGTCTGTAACTTCTACATCAACTGTGATACTGATTGTAACATGTTTACTTTATTCCTATAGCTTTGCAAAATATTAGAGTTATGGAAGTTTTCAATAGATTGGTCTGTCTCCTGGTTTTGTCCTGAAGATTTAATAGTAGAATTTTATGTTATTTTACATTGGTTTCTGTCTCAAACAGTAATGACAGGTTTATATGCGTATTTCTACACAGTATTATTGATATGAATTAATTTACACTTTTTGTTCTTCTTCATGAAAAAAAAGAAACTTCCATATTACCAACATTTCAGCATTACTTCTGTATGATGGTATGCAACAGTCACATCCAGCATGTTGAACAAGGAGCAGTATTATAACAACCAAAAAAACTTAATATCCTGGTTCAGCATTATCGTTAAAAGCTAGGCGGGCATCAGAATGTAAATCAGGAAAAGATACATGGAGTGAAATGAACCTCACTGATGCTGCTTGATTATCTGATGTTACCTCACATCATTTTTGTATGTTTCTCAGCCCATTTAATCTGTTTCTGCAATTACCTTTGAAGAATTCAACAGTATTTATAATAAAACCATGAAAAAATGCTTGAAACCAAAACAAAACTCACTTGGTACAAGAGATGACATTATGCAAGACAATTACTAAGATTCTGTATTGAGAATGTTACAGCGCGAGGCTTATTGAGGTCAGTTTGATGCAATGCAGAACCATAAAACACGATGCTGTGGCATATGAATATTTTTTTATCATTTCTTATTGTTGAAACACTCTTGTTCCAGTGTTTTAGTTGCCTGGTGCTGAAGAATCTTGCATTTATCGCAACCCAACTACACTGGACCATAAAAAAAACAACACTCAAAGGACGCTCTTCTCTAACACACAGCATAGCAGAATAAAAACGATTACCACACATGAAATTTTCTGCTCAAAGTTAAGGTCGGTTTGTTGTGAATCTATGCATTCAGTCTGAGTGCTTGATGGAGTTGGAAACCTGCATATGCAGAAGAAGAAAAAAGTACACTGTTAATTGATAGGTCAAAATAAACATTGCATTTCGTCAATCATCTACCCTGTCACATTTTTGCTAAGGGCATTTTTATCACAGGTTTCATCAATACATATCAAAAAATTATATGAATTGTGCAGTCTGTCATGTTTCATCAGTCGTCGACTGAATGTGCCACAGATACTTACTACCTGTTACTTTGAATTCATGAATAAATTAGATGTGTTGTGACTGTACATTGCCTTTTGTTATATGGATTATTTCATATGTGTGCAATGATAATGTATGCTTCAGGAGTTTTTATTCACAAATCTATAGACATAACTCCTTACATAACTTTTGCACTGAAGTTGTCTTTTCATTAATACTGCTGACAGGTAAATATGGATCTGTGATATTTTTATTGCCTTTTTGAGATACTGCTGAAATAAAGTAGTCACTGTATGATATTCATTGTTTTATATTTATTGTGGGTTTTTTTATCATATATACATTTAGTAAACAGACCCTCTGTCTAGATTTCTTGTAAGTGTTGGTATTTGTAATGTTTTTGTGATATGTAACAGACTTTACCATCCAGATTTTTATAAGAATTATCGTCCCATCAATTTGTCAACAGTAGATGATCAGCCACAAACATTTCCAAATGTAAAGTGCCTTCTACTTTTGTTTCTGTGGGCGCCTTTTCTCCATCCCAAGTGTAGGACAAAATATTTATCAATACTTGAATGTGATTACAGAATTCACTTCTTTCATCTTTTTGTCAAAGAAAAACCAAAAACTACAACTGAAAGCTTTTCTTGTACCAAATATCAAATGTCTGATTTTTTCCCCCATGCTGTATTTTGTACTTGTTTTACTTATCTACCACTGTTTTCTATATAAATAAATGTCCAAATTCTATGGAATATGTGTGGATATCTGTGACAGCTTGGATGTGTATGCCCTGAAGGTAATGCAACTTGAGGTGTAAGTTGCATGAACTCTGTGTATGTGTGAGACAGAGAATAAAGAGCGCATACCATGTATATTCTCTACACATTGACATTAACACAAACTACTAGTCCTAGTCACTCCTTTCTGCAATTTCTCTCTCTCTCTGGGGGGGAGAAACGGGATAGCTTAGTGGTTAGAACATTGTGCTCACAATCTGATGACCCGGGTTTGATTCCCGTTCAAGGGGATATTTTCCCCTGGAGTTAACATCAGTGCAGACTCTGCTCTCCCCTCAAGTCCTTCGGATGAGACTATAAATTGAGGCCCGTTGTGCGAACACAGGCAGAACATCTTGCACACACATTAACTGGAATTCCGTAAGAATAGGCCATTGTGTGCCGTGGGAACAGATGACAGAATTTACAAATCCGCATACACAAGGGGACTGGATGTAAAAAAAAGCACATGAGAGCTTATTCCGTTATCCTCAATATAAAAGAATAAAATTGAATGTAAAAAAAATAAATTCCCTAACCATACAGGGTGCATAGTGCCTGGTCTTTTCTTGTGCATGTGACTTTGCAGGAGGTCTGCCCGCTTTCCTCAACCAACACATTCTGACTTCAGAGCAGCTCATTTCATTATACAGGTTGCTGGGCATGTTCGTTTATCCATAACCTACCGAATGCCAGCACGAGTTACTGGATCTTTAGGGTGCATATTTCACTTTCTGCACGTGTCTATACATGACGGGAGCTTGAACTTGGGAGATCATAAGATAAAGAATCCTCCTCACCCTCAATTCCTCAGACATTGCTGCCAAGATTCAAACCCATGACTTCATGGACCTACAGGATGAAGTCAAATGATCTTAACCACTCAAATAAAGCATTGGTCATTCTGCATATCATATCAAGATCATTTCTCTCTCATTACTTTCGAGGTTTTTTAAAAATAAGATATTGTTATACACATCAGTTTCTTACAACTTTAAAATAACTCAGTTTTTTTTCAACTGCTTCACAACTGTTTAATACAAAAAGATAAGATGTCAAACCAATGGTAAAAGAAAGAGAAAACAAACATGACACTAATTGCTGTCAAGAAATCTGAGGTATTCCACTCTCTTACAATCCATTCAAATTCATTGTCTTTTCCTTGTTTCATGTGTTTGACTGGAAAACTATTTTTGATAAAGCCAGGATGTTGTGCAGACAGCCACTTTCTTTCTTTGTCAAGACAGCCACGATTTTTTTGAAGACAGCCATATCAATACAAAGTAAAACCTAGTTTTTGAACATGTGGATTTCTTGTTAAGGTGCTTCCTATCTACGATAACAGTTGTATTCATTGGCATATCTTATACAAAAATCCTTTTCTAGATCTCAGGTAAATCTTGAAACAATGCTAAGCTCTGCCCCCATTTCTATTCTGCTTCCAGCATTCATAATTAATCCTTGAAGCCAGAATGTGAATAACAGTGAGCAAGATGGTCGCATAAGCAAATACCGTCTAAAAGTCATCCTATTGCTTCTTGTTAGCTTTTGTAATCCTAATTGTTAGTTTTTGTAATCCTAAATCCATTCATTGTATTTTTTCTTTAACCATTTTGTTTACTGTTTATCTTCTTCAGAAAGTGCTTGCGATCATAAACCTGACAGCTTGTGGAGAATAAGTAACATGTCAACATGTGCGCAGGAGAAAATTCTTTTTCAGTTCATGGCAGTTTGAGTACACTACCCCTTTTCATTATCTACAAATGTGGCTTCTTTCCATGTTTTGCTTTGTTTTTTATTTGGGTGGAACCAATCTGGATCCATTAATCAACTCCACTGAAGTTTTAAAAACATTTGAACAGTTTAATTGCACACCTACGTTGCATTTATCATAATAAGCTATGATGTTTGTAGGCAAGCATATAGCAGCTACAAATCATTAATAATGGTAATGATAATGATGATGATGATAATGATGATGATGATAAAAGTAATGAAGATGATAGATAAATACATGAATGAACTATTTCAAAAGCACTATTGCTGGAACTGTATATATTGATGATAATATGCAGAAAATAAGCAGAAAGTAACAAAACACAGAACAGAGAACAGACCCATTCCACTCAAAGATCTCAATAAAATCACCCTCACAACCTTTCAGACATTACAAGCACTCCAATTTTTTTTTCTTAAAAAACACTATGGTTTATTGCTTCCATAAAAATCACACATGTATTTCCATAGGCACTCACATTTCAGTGTCCACATCTTAAAAATTGTGATTGTTTTCATAAACGATTCACAATCAAAATGAAGTTGTCTTCATCAACTCACCCATGCATGCGCATACACACAATTTTTAAGACATGACACTTTTTAGTGGGATGCTCACAAATGATATGAAATATTCTAACGGATAGTGAGATACTCGCTTTCGTTGAGAATTATCAGATCTCTAATATTCATGACAATATCATCTGTTCTCTAACATGCACATACCTTCATTCTCTCACTTTGCAATAATTCAATCAAAAATTTCACTTGCAAATTTTTTTTTTTTTTTTTTGGTACCTCAAACTGTCAAACATTTTTTGGCTTTACACAAATGTCCCTAACACCTCTCTCTCTCTCTCTCTCTCTTTCAAAACCCCTTTTTTATCACTCCACTAAACACTTTTCTTTTACTTCATTTCCTGAAACACATTTTTATGGTCACTTTCTCTTGAAACTTTTTTTTCAACACATTTTAAAAATATTTCTCTCTCAAACCAAGTTTTAATCACTCCATCCCATAAAACACATTTTTCTTTCACTCCATCCCCCCCAAAAAAGGGAAAAAAAGCGTTATTCCTTCATCACTGTTGTCTCTGGAACATACTTTTCTTCTGTTGTTCTCTCATACTTTTCTCTACCATTCTATTTCACAGGACTGATATTTTCCTTTGTTATTCGGTCTACCACAACCATCAGTTTCATTCAATCTCACACAACCCATTAACTCATTCACATCTCATACCACCATCATTCTGATTTACGCACATCTACGTTTTCTCAATGTTATTTCAATTCCCATACAAGCGTGCACACCATCTTTTAATACTAGCAAGTAGAACACACTCATTCACACACTCTTCTCCCTCACATCCAGGCAGTACGCACTTCATCAAGATTTTTTCAGGGACTTGCGAATCAGCGCTTGTCTCTGAAAACAGACAACAGAAATGGACATGAATGAAAAACTGCTAATGTTTTTCTTTGATTATTGACAGGCAAAACAAACAAACAAATGAAACTCACTGACACTGACAAGAAAAAGTGTAACTGATAGAATATATCCAAACTATTGTTTGTTCACTGCCCTTTCTTTCCTTCTCATGTCTTTTCCGTGTTTGTTTTTGTTTTATTTTTTAGACATCGGAAATCAACAAGGAATGAAACTAAAAAGAATGCATCCATAACAGGAAATATGGACATTACCCCTCCTATATAAAAATTAACATCAACATTTAACAGTTCCACAGAGGACCCGACAGGTTATGGTCTACCATTTCCATAAATCTAGCCCACTGATTTGCATGAACAGCTTTCCGCTAACATTCTTACCAAGAACATGCAATGGATGAATCTGCTTTGACTTTCGATATGACTTAAACAAAATTTATCTCTTTTAATAAAACATCTACTTTTCGTCCAAAACAAAGATATTTTCAAGACAAAAACTTTTTTCTTTTTTAATTTTAAAAAATTATTTTTTTAAAAGATATTTTCAACACAGATACATATAGAATGGACAAAGAAAGCATAATATTAAATCTATAAACGAGATTCTAATCATAATTATCAAACCTGAATGTTAACTCATCAAAAATTCTGGCAGACATCAATCCCTGTTACTGATGGCGGTAACAATGGTGGTGTCTATAAAAACAGTTTTTTTGGGGGGTGGTTTAAAACGCCACCATGGTATGATGATAAACAGCAATCTAAACGAACACAAATTCAACACAAATCTCCTAAAACAGACACCACCTACCTGTTTGTGGGCTTCTGTCACTGCCAACTTTTTGGGTGGGCGTATATCTTCTGAACCAAAACCAGGGACCCATAGGCTGTGGTTCCGTTCTGGAAAAAAAATATATTGAGAATTATACAGACTATGCACATTCCAGGATTCAAAGTAGAGGGCCTAAAGGCACCCTAAATTTAAAATTAAAAAAAAAACCAACCCTAACAAACAAACAAAAAACCCCACTTATTACCCTCTCATTTCTTTTCCTCAATGACATAGGCCAGCCAACCTACCAGGCCTCGGAAATCTTGTTATTTCATTGTGTACTGACTGCGCTGATCAATATGTCAACTGAAGCAAGAGACAAATTGGGATTTTCTAATAACATGGCAAGTGATCACTTCTTCTCTTTCAGTTCTTGAATCTTTGATCTCATTTTCTCTTCCAGTCTTTTCATACCTACCGATTGATACCAAGCAGGAACCCAACAAATCTTCTCCGAGTGTTGCTTAACACCCAATAAGCCAGTGCTAAAAAAAGAAGCATTCTATTTATAATCTGGAGATAAAAAGAAAATTTTCCCTGTAGGAGAGACAAATTGGGATTTTCTAATAACATGGCAATTTTCCCTGTAGGAAAATTTTACCAATCAGATTAAAAAAATCTTCCCTGTAGGAAAATGTTACCAATCAGATTGTTTCGATCACCATTCTTTTCCTTCTCTCATAGTATCCTTAATCAAGTTTCTAAAGCTTTGCATCATGTTTCCTTTGCTCATAGTATCCTGATTCAAACCTCCAAAACTTTGTATCTTTTTTAAAAACCCATGCAGTCAGGGGACGTAACTCTTCCATGCGGATTACTTCCCTTCTCTGCTTGACATCCCCAGTCATCACTAGTATGCCTAGTATAGGTAGCAAGTGAAGGGGACCAGTGTATCAACAATGGGTATCAGCTTTCATGAAAGGGCGGGACTAGCCTAGCAGCCCTCAGCCTAAGGCACTTCACTTTTTTCTCTTTTCTTTAAAAAAAAAAAAAATTTCTTGTTCGTGGATTTCCATGAATTCGTGGAGATGTACCATGCCTGTCTTCAGAAGTAAAGCAGAAACTAATTTTTGTTTGTTTGCTTTTTGTGGTTTGTTGGTATGTTTTTTTTGAGGGGGGGGGGGGGGTGTTGCTTTATGTGCGTGTTTTTTGGGTTGTTTTTTTCAATTTTGCTTGTTTGTTGGCGGGGAGAGGATTGCTGTTGGGGAAGGGGGGAGGTGCTGTTGGGGGTAGTGGTTGGGTGGGTAAGTGTTTGGGGTTGGTTAGTGGTCTTCTATATGTGCATTTAAAAAAAAAATTTTGAAGGGGGGGGACAATTTGTTTTAGTAAAAGAGCCATACTGCAGATCCGTTTGACGATGAGACTGTTCAAACTGACTGCTTCAGTCAGTAATCTCACAATCTCTTCTTTCTTCTCCATTCCCAGATTTCCTTACAATAGAACTATACTTTGCCCCCCCCCCCCCCCCAAAACCCGACCGATGCTTACAATGCACTGGTTACACTTACAGCCCACTGGTTTCTAATTAATATAATTCTATCAAAATATGCAGCATCTATATTATACTACTATTCTAAACAACTGTTTGAGATTGAGTGGTCAAATAAATATGATTTGTAACTTACCCAAACAGAGCTGAACATCTTTAACTTCCAGAGTGTTTGACTTTCGATGTTTAGCCATCTGGCAAGCTGTGTTGACAACGCTCTCAATGAAGTTGTCTGCTATGGTCAGCAATGCCTGATCACATGTGAAAAAAATTACAATTAAATACATTCTTATAAAGTTAAAAGTTAACATTCAAAAAGCTTTGCAAGTTTTGATATATCTATCTTTGATTAAAAAATTTATTAAAAATAATCAAATGTGTACTCTGTGACTGCTTTACTGTATACTTCAGTCACAATTTATATAAGCACATTCTTTAACTAAGAAAAAAAGTGTACTCTTCAGATAAAGCAACACTAAATTAATACAAACTTTATGAGATTTTACATAAAATTATTAAAAATCCTGAACACTCACATTATACCAGTTACTACTATCAAAACTAATATAGACAATCTTGCACACATTTTAAATCCCATTACACCTTTTGAAGAGGAGTTGGCCATTACATGTGACAGGAATAAATGAAAGCAAAAAACAAAAAAATGCCCCAACACAATGGTGTTCTGCTTACTAATTTAGACATTGGAAATGTGACAACTTTAATTAATCCAATGGTGGGAAATATGTGCAGAAATTGTTTTTAATGCTGTAATGGTGACCCTAGGTGTTCCAGCTGAGGAACAAACAAAAGGAAAATGCGCGCGCACACACACACACACACAGGTCTGTAGACTGTATACACACATACTTTACATGTGTACACACACACAACACACACACAAGTACACATACACCACACATGTACACACACCACACATGTACACACACACACTAAACAAACCACACACCCAACACACACTCTCTCTCTCTCTCTCTCTCTCTGTGCCCACCTCTTCAACATCATCATCCAACTGTTCAAGAGGATCCACCTCTTTCACCAGTTCCTGCAGACGTCTGCGGTCAATGACACCCCCTCCTGTGGCCCCTCCAACTGCCTGTGTTGGAAGGGATGACACTCTAACCCCACCGGTCTGTGCTTGAGTTATGGAACCCATATTGCTGGTGGCGGTCACTTCGTTGGCCACGCTCTTGTTTACGCTCATTATCAATTCCTGCAATTGAACAAGACATTTATAATCAAGAGTTATAATTTGGGTACAGAATGCTTGGG
>CM054152.1:22881809-22941809 GCA_028751875.1 Rapana venosa | reverse complement strand
GGTCAGTGCCTGAGCTAAGATTAGCTCCTTAGGGGTCAAGTAGGCTACCAGTAAGAGCAGCAGGAAATGGGGGAAAACGACTGCCGTGCGTTTCTTTACTCGATTATTGTCCCAAAGGCCACACTCATCCAACTGCCAGGAGTTAGGCAAAAATTCTTTATCGCTTTCACTGCGCCTTTTAAAAATATGTACCAGTATCTGAAAGGGGACTCGTAGATCAAGGTTCTCCCACTTCATACCTCAAAAATCAGGCTCTCCGAATGTTCACAAGTTAGGCTACTGTAGCCTACGTCCAATGGCAAAGCACACAAACATCGAGACTGTTTTGCTTTCAGTGTTTAAAGTATTTTTTTAATTGACTAATACGCAGCTAAATTGCATCCCATAACGCCTAAACATGGCCAGGTGGTTACCATAAAGATGAAGTGTGGTGCAAGTATTTAGAAATTTAACAGTGTGTCATTATTTACAGAAAATACGTCCACTAGCCATACCCTACCTTCGAAGTCCTGTCTGTGCGACCGCTTAGGAAAACGGAAATGACGTTTTACTCTTCACCACTATAAAAACGACAACTGTGTATATAGCTTTCCCATCTATATACACAGCATGAACAAAAGTAGCCCAGTGCAAATATCCTACATCTATATACACAGCATGAACAAAAGTAGCCCACTAGTTAGGCTAATCATCAATGCGCTTCACTGAGAACAAACTATACCTATAGAAAACAAAAACAATCATTATTCTTTTATCACTGATTCGTGAACTTCATGACTATATCAATAAAAATTTAACTGGCGACATACCACGAACAAACCACTGGTCTCAAACGTGGATCAAGTCAAGTAATGCACTACAGTGCAATAGACTCAAGTAGTAAAAGTATCCTGCACACACGAAGAAAGCAAAGTTTGACCAATCAAGAGCCCTTTTTCTTAATGTTTTCTCGGTTCTATAAACCAACTAAATTCTTCTTTAGTAAACCATAATTATGGGAGGTTAAGTAAAGTCAAGTCAAATCAAAATGATCTTTATTGAGGGTAAAAGATTAAGTTTATACAACTTTTTTCATCCTGTCCTCACAAAAGAAAATCAAGAAAATTGACATAAAATTAAAAGCATTCAAAACACAATGTTTCACCATGCTGAAGACAAAATCTAGGGATTTTTAAATATATAAATCCAGACTAACAAAACATGACAAAGCAATCAAGACAGTATAACATAAGCTCAAGTCATACAGACAAACGAAAGAAAAAAATTAAACAAACAAAAAACCCCAACAAACATGCCTCCGTTGTTTTCACGTGTGTGTTTACTTTAGCTCTTTCTCATAAAGTGTGTGTGTGTGTTATCTTCAGTTTGTCTATTCACGTTTAGTGACTTTAAACAAGGAAAAAAGGAAGAAAACAAACAAACAAAAAACCTCTTATTCTTTATAACTCATTCATGTCTAGTGTTTTTGGTGCAAGTGAGAGACTTAACATACGCAGCCGTTTTCAATGTTGTGTCAGTACTTCTTTTTCTTGTGCACGCCATGTAATGAAAACACACTGACGATGAGTATATGCTTACAAGTTCTATGTCTTGTCTGTTTACAAATGAGCAGCATTTGCCAGCTAAGTAACAGTTTTTGATAAGCAAAAAATCAGAGTAAGTTTCTGGAAAGAAGATGTGAGACCTCTCTCTCTCTCTCTCTCTCTCTCTCTCATTCAGCCTGCTAGCCTATCTGGAGAGGGATGGGGCCCACCAGTTCAGCATGTCCGTGGCACACTGCCTAAAAAGATTCAGAACAGGGCTACAACTACTTGGAATGAAGGGAGAAGTCAGCTAAATGTCATAATATATTGTTGTTGTTGTTTTTAATATAAAGTCGTTTCCGCTTGGTAATATTAGTGTGTGTGTGTGTGTGTGTGTGTGTGTGTGTGTGTGTGTGTGCACGAACACTGTAAACCAAGTAAAGCTTTTAATAACTGGGAAACATTCCAGTATTTTGTATGAAACACACCATAGCAGAGTCTCAGAGGAGTTAGTTAGGGACTATTTCAACCAACCACCACCATCAAGCAGCTCACACACACACACACACACACACACACAAGAATGCTTATTCCATTATCCTCGATATAAAAGAATAATATAAAAAAAAATTAAGGTACCAAATTAGTCGCACAGATGCTGTTTACATACCCTTTGTTATCATGATCTAGACATGGATTTAACGAGGATTTGGAAGACAGTACAGTGATTCTCGGTACACCAGTAAAAAAAATTGAGACCTTAATAACAATATTGCCTATTTTAATCTTTATCTATCGATTTACGTAATGAAGTTTTTTTGGGTTTTTTTTAGCGATGGAAAAGCCAGTAGAAAGACTATAAATCTATCTTGTTACCGAAACGAAGAAAAAACTCATCAGTCTATGTGAATATTCGTGCGTATGCGATTTTAGGTTTGATATGTTGGTTTTTAAAATAAAATAAAAAGAAAATGAATGTTTTGGAGAAAAAAATCACCCATCTCTAAATGTGAAATTTCATGACAAAAAAGCAATGAACAGATTTCATATCTTAATCTATAATCGATATCCTGGTTTTGTTCTTCAACATCAACTCAACTACTATTTTGTGAGTCAAGTTCTGACCCTTGCCTGTGAATTGATTTTGATAAATAAAAAAATACTGAGCTTTTGAATCTCAGTTCTGTCCTGTCAGCAATTCTTTAAACATTTTGAATAATATTACTAACAGTAACTAGCTGTTCCAACATCTATTCTCATGCAATTAAGTTACCGTCTACATGCCAAGGAAAGGATTTGTTTTGCACAGTACATGCTACTTTTTAATGTTTTAACAAAATATTCCTATTTTCTTATTTTTTAAATTCTTAATTTATTCTTTTATTCCAAGGAAAATGGAATAAGCACTTATATGCTTTATATACATCCAATCCCCGTGTGCATGCCGATTTGTAAATTTGTCATCTGTTCCCACATTGTCCTACTCTTCCAAAATGTGGAACATGTTTTACATGTGTGCAAGATGATCTGTGCGGGTTTGCACCATGAGCTTTGGTTTAAAGTCTCATCTCAAGGACTTTGCGGGGAGGGTGAGGGGATGGAGTCTGCACCGATATTAACTCCAAGGGGAAAAATCATTGAACATCGTTCGAACCTGGGCCATCAGATTGCATGCGCGATGCACAACGCCCTCACCATCAGGCTGTCCCGTCCCCACAATATTGTTTAAAAATAAGCAGTTTGTAAAGTGGTTGGACTAGTGTTGGTCCAAGGGAATTTTTGGACAAGATGATAAATTTAGATTGTTGCTTTCTCTTTGTGTGTGTGTGGGGGGGGGGGGGGGGGGGGTATTTTCTTGACCAGGTATGAATCTGTAGACCATTTTGTTTAATTTTGTAATAACGCTAAGTCTTCAAAATCTCCAGTTCTTAATAAATTTATACAGATAAACTCTGCGTGTGCACGTGAGTGTGTGTGTGTGTATGTTTTCTTGACCAAGTATCAGTCTGTAGACCATTTGTTTAATTTGGTAATAACTTTGTAAGTCTTCAAAATCTCCAGTTTTTAATAAATACAGATAAACTCTGCATGTGTGCGTGTTCTTGACCAAGTATTAGTCTGTAGACTATTTGTTTAATTTGGTAATAACTTGTTAAGTCTTTTTAAAAAATCTCCAATTCTTAATAGATACAAATAAACTGTGTGCTTGTGTGTTCATGTGCATGTTGAGAGAAGAAATCGTTTTACTTGCAATACCTTCAGGAATAGAAAATATATCCGAGTAATCATTAAATCGTTATGCTGTATAGTACGTTTCTACTGGAACCGATTGTTATATCTCAAGAAAAAATTTCTTTGCTCAACATTTTATAGTAAAAAAAACCCAACCCAAATCTTTGAAACTCAAAACTATTTATTTGAGGTGGATGCCCCTTCTACCTATTTAGTTAGTAAATAATAGAATGCTGCACTTTTGAGACAAACAGTCCATTTGTAGAAACCAAAAGTACAGTGATCAGATGTCTAGTTCATGTTTTCAATTTTTTTTTTTAAAATTTTAAAAGAGCTGTAATTTGTTTAGAACCCAGTGCTGGGCACCAGTTGTATCAAATTTCCTCGCCTTATATCTGTTTAATATCCACAAGGGAAGCGGAAAGTTGGTCGACCAAAACAGACCTGGTGCAAAAGTGTTGGCGAGGAAACGAAGGCAGCCGGAATGACATGGGCCAAGCTGAAGAGGATCTCCCAAAACCGAGTTCGTTGGAGGGGTGTTGTTGCAGCCCTATGTTCCTCAAGGAACCAAGAGGAACAAGTCAAGTAAGTCAAGTATATCCGTTTAACAGCAACTCGAGTCAAACAAAGTGCCAAATCTTTGTTGCAGCATATCGGCTTCTTGTAGATTTTTCTTTGGGGGGGAGGAGGAAGGGATGGGGGGGGGGGGGGGGGGGATTCAGCTCCAGACTCTTGCTAGTTATTGCCTGCAGGTAATTTTATCCCTTAAATCCAATGAAACCAGGATGTAGTGACAACACCAGCCATTCCACAAAATTCATCATCCCTAGGTTAAAAGAAAAGAGTGAAAAATAATATGAACACTTCAAGGTAAATATAGGTAAAAGGTAAAGGAGTCCCATAACCTATAAGGTCGTAGGGGAGCGAGGCGTCAGAGACCTCACTTCTCTAGGGCCAGCATATTGAGGGCGGTGCCCATCTCCTCTCCCTCGCTGCTTTACCTTCCCTGGCCCTAAAGAGGGCAGGTACCCATTTACAGCTGGGTGAACTGGAGGAACTGTACTGAAGCCAAGGCGCGCAAACGGTCACCCATCCAACTGGTAACCACGCTCGACGCTGCTTAACTTGGCTGGGGGAAAGCGAGTGCTCCGACCACTGAGCTATCCCGTCCCCAAGGTAAATATACAAAACAAAAATGCCAGAGGGCAAATGATGCTGTAGAATGCACATCCTGTGCCCATCCCAGCATTTACAATTCACTACCTGGTCGTCAGAACAAAACAGTACACACAAAAAGTCATAACGCATTAAAAGAAAATATTTGCAAGATTTGCAGAAGAATGGTCTGGGAAGGAAAGAAAAAGGGACAGCAAAAAGTGAGAAATAGAAAAGAGGACTTTTTAGGGCAAAATTTCTAAAAGATGTGGATGCTCTTTATAGTGAAAGAGCTTCGAGCATCCCCAAGGAGGAATTTGGGCATCAAAGCAGCAAACTATTCAAATTTGATAGTAATAACACTTGCACAGGCAGACCCAGTCTCCATATATCTAACGATACATTTGAAAGTGAATTTTGCATCACTTTGCATCAGATTAATTCCATCCTTTGGTGAAATTAGATTTACAGTGTGTAATGTATGCTTGAATGTACTAAAGAGTACACCTCTTGTCCATGCAGGTTTATTTCTGACAGGCATTTGAACACATTTGAATATGTGCAAGAGTAGTTTATGTATGGGCTGACCGAGTACATTTGATGTAAGGAATGAGAGAGAGAGATACATGCAGAGAGAGAGAGAGAGAGAAGTACAAATAAAAGGTGTGTATATATGCTTCCGAGGTCTTGTGCACATACTCTATATTTGTAAAATCAGTCATTCGAAAAATAGAACTCGTGAACAAGTTTGTTTTAATTTTGTTTATGATTTTGTGCTTCTTTGCATTTCTTTTCATCATCATATTTTGACCATGTTCTGAAGTTTCATTTTGTTTTATTTCAGCTGCGAGCCGGCTACCCAACCCTACTTCAGCTGAAGGGGGAGGTAGGCTTTTCCCAATGCTCTGACCAGCAGTGACAATGACCAACTGACTTGTTTGCTTTTGAATTTCCACACAATCATTTTGACATATTTCATACCACACTGACATGTACATTCCCAAAAGCTTTTAAAACACACATGTGACAATAAACTTAATTCCAGCACCAGAAAGCACAAGCATTCAGATTAAATGCAAAACATCAGTTTTAAGTCAGTTGGGTAGTCGAGTGGTGTGTGCTCACCTGATTTTTAAAAAAATAAAAATTCATCAACTTTGTACATGGCCGTTATGGAATACATGCAAAATGGATGCAATACTGGTTACAGCAAACTTATCTTTTTGGCTGATCCTTTAGAAAAATAAAAATTAAAAAAGCAACTTTTTTCCACTAATTCAGAGGGGCAAATGTAGATTTTATCACATATGATACAGATAAATAGGATGGTAAAAATATCCACACTTTTGCACATTTCCAGTTGGGATTCTAGAACAAGATTTAAGTTCAGGACAACAAAAAAGGTCCTTTTTTACGAAGTGTACTAACACAGCAAGGAAACAACTGAAAATATTTGCAACCCCAAAACATAAAACTTAACACGCTACTAAATATTGAAACACCAAATGCCTCTAAAACATAATTAAACATGTCAATTTAAATGCATCATATAATTCATTTAAAAAATAAATAAAAAAGAGGGGGGGAGGGGGAATGTCATTGTTTGGAAGAAAATTATTGGGAAAGTTTTATTGGGTCACACTTAGTAGCATTATAGTAGCACTACCATGCTGTTTATGCAAAGAAGAAAAAAAAAGTTAAGTCAAGCATTCAATGGTGGAAGAGAAACCATACACACATATCCCTTACAGCTGGGGAATAGATCAGCCCAAGACAGGCAAATGCTTCCTGAGCAAAACCATTAAGTCACTACAACCTTTAAACAATGATGTCAGGCTATGTTGGAATAATGATCTATAGGTACAGTGGGCAATACAGCTTACCATCTACAATATAAAAAAAAGAAGAAAAAAGAACAAGGGTATCAGCATTAACTCTTCCATTTGTGCTCAGTTAAGTACAAGAAAACTAAGCTAAATGTTTCAATGCGAAATGTCAAACATGTGAGCAACAAGACAAAGTGGATAGGGCAAGGGCTTTAAAAGACTTGCTGTTCACCAGCATTCCATGCTGAAATGTACATTTTTCTTCAATTTGAATAAAGAGATTTAAAGTAAAATACCATTAATACAGCCAAGAGTTTTGTACAACTGCTTGTGAATAGTTTACAACCAACCACCAAGATAAAAAAACAAAAAACCCACACATGCTAAATTTTCTAGTTTAACACGACCCAGGTTTCATGACAGCACAAAAAAGCAAAAGCAAGAAAAGCTGAACAAAAAACCCAGTCTATACCACACAGTATTATCACAGTGATCTGCTGGAATACATTATGTTAGCGTTTGCTTCACTGGAAGTTTAATACACACATTTGAAGTTAAGTTCCATACTTGCAGCAAATAAAGCAACAAATGGGCATAACAGATATAGGTACAGATGGACAAATGCCAGAAAGCAGATAAGAAATCATGCAGCAATGAGCACTGATCAATATTAAATCTTTCACTTTAATCCTGCCAATACAACCCTATTTCTAAAATTGTTAGCTGGGGTCTTCAACCTTTTTTCCCCCACTTATTTTTTCTTTCATTCTTTTCTTCTCTCATCTTTTTCTGTTACTCTTCTTTGAGCTTTTTGGGGGGGTTCTTTTTACATTATGGAGCCTCTGACCGCTTTTTCTCACTTTTTCTTATCACATTTGAAAACAAAAACAAAAGGCAGTGATAGAATACATTTTTGCAGACAATCGCAATCAAAGACTACTGTAAAAGATGCAGATTAGGTAGTCTATCAATGGACAGAGTCATGTGACCAGGTTATGACCCAGACCAATGGCAAAGCAAAAGACAAGGAAATAAGGTAACAGCACAATACTATATGCCTGCAATCTTCTACACGCTATAGAATGAAAGGCCAAAAAAATATTCTTATGCCAGATTTTGTTTTGTTAAATAGTAATAAACGGGGAAAAAGCCATTTTCCCATGCAAGGTACATACTTTTTTTTTAAAATCAAGAAATTGTGCTTTAAGTCACATTCCAGTACTTCCTCCACTTCTATCCTTCCAAAAAGAAAAGCAAATTTTTGTGTAGTTCATGTTGGTTACAACTGCAAAGCCAGCAATTTAAGAGATTTCTTTCAACCAAACACACACAGAACTTCATGTTATGTTATTTCATTAAGTGCCAGTTTTCACTTCACACCACCACATACACGCATACAAGGGTATACAATTTTTATGCTGGCGGAACAATTATAGCATATACTGGTGGTGACAAGTACCCAATCCCCACCCCCCACACACACATACACAGTGACACATACGTCTAATATCACTTTAAGTGAACAGACGTAAAATTGAAGACACACAGTGACACACAGACACATACTCAATCCAGGATTCAAGAGGATTTTTCCTCTTAACATTGGTGCCGACTCCACTCCCCCCCACCCCCCCAAAAAAAGAGTCCTTCAGATGAGACTATAAACCAAGGTCCCATGTGGAATTGTGCACAGAACACATTAACACCTGTTCCACTTTTTGGAAGAGTAGGCCATTGTGTGTCAGTGGGAATTGACAATTTACAAAACTGCATACATATGGGGACTGGATGTAAAAAAGTATATGAGTGCATATTCCATTATCCCTGAAATAAAATAAAAATAAATTCCAACTGACCTGTACATTCCACCCCTCCTGTTTAATAGCACCCCTTTTCTGTAACACACCCTCATCGTCTCCCAGTACCTTTCTTCCATGATTATTCCATCTTGCATTCTAAAACTGGTACCCCCTACTATTTTGAAATACTTTTCCTAAAACGCCCCCCCCCCCCCCCCCCACTACAAATGATTAATCATGCATTCTAAAACCATAAATCTGTTTTTGAATAAACTTTCTAAAAATGCTTTCCACCCTCCCCTGAAACTAATCAGAAATTGATTACCTGTCCCCTATCCCCGGTACAATAATTATGAAGACAAACTTTATTACTTTATATTATCTCAAATACCCTAGAAATTCATCCCCATCCTTCGTCATTGCACCTCTTTCCACATCCCTTACATACCACAGCATTCTAGCCCCACACCCCCCTTCCTAGCACCCTTTACCCTAAAAATCTTCAACACACCTCCTCCTACATACCCTAACAGTAATATTTCACTATGGTATTACATCATTATATCGCTTCAGTTGGAATGCAGCTCCCTTAGCAGAGGGTAAAAATGGTCTCATATGCAAAAGTCTGACCATTGGTGAACCTTCCGAGCTCTAGCTGAGGAACGAAAAAAATATTGGTATTTGATCACGATCCTTTTAAAATTTTCATTTCAGTGCATTTAAATTTGATCATTACTGTTCCTTACATTTTGGGGATTTTTAGAGCATGTGTAAAGAAGTCCTTTGCTTATCTGCTTATTCTCTATAAAGAAATTCAATTCATTTCAATTCAACCCAAAAGAAAAAAATTTTAGCCACTGTGTCACCACATACCAAATATCCACCTGCCTTTTGTGTCCACATGTGGGGGCCAGGGTTAGTTGAGGTTAATGTTATTGTTAAAGAGTTAAAAAGCATGCAAGGGTTGTCTGTCAATTGATCGGTCTGAATGTTAGAATGCATGTGGACACAATAGCACACAGACAAATGGTATGTAGCTATAGACAGTGGTATATTATTTCATCTTTATAACCCCACCAACCATGAAGGCCATACATAGTTTGCAAAACTAAGAAGTTATCAATCAAAATCAACAGTCTTAACAGCTGAGGATTTGCATTGGACTTTAGTGTCCACAAATTTCCAATTTTGCTATCCCCAATGATTTCAGGTTTAAATTTTTGAACAAGTTCTATCCCTTTTTTTTTAAAGCCCAAAAGAAACCATGCAAGAAAATCAGCCTATCAGCCAGCCCTCTATCTTGCTATCCCCACTGCTCTATGTGCATCCATACCCCTCCTACACACCCCTTTCCCTTCCTCGATTCTCCTTCCAATTTAGATATTTAATCTTTTCCCAATTGGTAACCTGCTAAAGGGTAACCAACCGTTTACTAACCCTTTCCTCTGAATCACCCGCTACTGGGTTACAGTGGTGTACAAATGTGCACAGTGGACTGTGAAAGAGGGGCTCTCTCCCTTAACATAGGGATAGTGTTAATGAGCCTACCCCCCTCCCCATATAAAAAAATGGGAGGGAGAGGGGGGAATTATGATAGAAGTATCAAAATAACCAAAAGACTGGGATCTTTAGGAAGGAAAACCACTGAAGAGCGTTTAGGTGGGGATGGGGGGGGGGGGGGGGGGGGGGGGGGGGGCAGCACCACTATGCACAGGAACATTTCTATCAAGGCAACATTGTTCTAAATACATAAATTGATTAACAGAAGCAAATTGCACCATCAGGAAAAATATATTGGCAATTCAATGTCAAGATAAAACTGAAAATCAGTAACTAGCATTTAAATATGGTGCTCTTTTTCATTCAAATTCTAGACCACAAAATAATTACAGGTTTACTTTTGTCAAACATTTACATATGCACAATTTCTTTATAGAGACACTGGTAAGAAAAAAATTGTGGCTTCACTGTGGCTTGATTTTATCATGCGAGCACATGTTGATCATGCGCGAACATAATGGCCATGTCTTTCTATCAAAATTTTTCAAAAGGAAAGGAATGCATTCATGGTCTTAACATGCTAATTTGTGATATAGCGAGTAGATTGTGCTGTTTGTGGCCAACCATGCTAGAGAAGTATGAATGTGTACTCACTGGCCACAGCATAAATAAATAGCACTTGAACAGTAGAAGGATGCAGTGAGAGGCTGAGATGGGAAGAGGAGATCATGCCAGGTCTTTTCCCCTGATAGTGAGCGAGTGTAATTTTTTCGCCTGGTGTGAGAGGTCACCAGGAAATCTTTCCACTCAGAAGTTAAAAAGAATGTCTTCATGAGGTTTTCATGCAATTTTTTATGTTTGCATGGTATCGGGATTTGCTAGAGGGCGCTCTTTGGCCAGACACTGCTGACTTCAGCCCTCTAGGTTTTTGTCAGGGTTACCCCCCTTATCTATCTCTGTTACTCAGGGAGGAGCCCAGGGGGCAGAGCTTTTACCGCGGCTCTTGATCGCGTGATGTGATGTGCCCCTCATAGGTCATATGGGGTATTTCATGGAGACCACAGAGTCACCGGCTGTCCCGCCCCGTCCTGATGGGAGAATCGCCAGTTGGTCAAGGACTGCTTTAATAATAATAAATGGAACTTATATAGCGCTATATCTTGCAAAGACAAATCAAAGCGCATAAAATGGAAACATGCTATGCAGAGCTCAGTCCCCATCCCGGTATTTCCAATATCACCTAAGCGAAACACTTCTGATGGTATGATTATTTCAATACAGGACCATTTCTGGCCCCTCATGAACAATGAAAGGGGAATACCCAGCAATGACAAAACAAAACAATCCCACAGAAGTGAAAAAAAATAAACAAACAAAAAACAATGAATGAAAAGGGAAAGACAGAAGAAAAAAAAATCAGAAATAAAAAAGAGTGACTAAAAAGGATATTTTTGAACACAAAATCTTCAGACATACTGAAGGAGTTCCTGACAACCAGCATCAAATGAATGAATGGATGAACGATGAATAATTTTCTGACAACATGATTTCTTCACACCCGTAAGTGTAATAGCGTCACTAAGTCTCTGTACACATGTTACAAGTTTGTCCTGCTTTTGCAGTTAACCCCCTATCCACCACCCGGGTACCCACCTGGTTGAGGATGATCGCCTCACCAGGGTTAAAAAGGATAATGGGTGGCAATTCAGTTGCCGTTTTGCTTTTTTGTAATGTTGCAAGCCTGCAGTGATAGAGGGCAACTCAGCTAAGTTACCTAAGCAATTGAGAAAGTAAAGAGAGGGGAGCTTCCACATGAGCACATCAGGGTAGGTTATGACTAATTTTGGGAGGTTTTTGTTTTTGGTTGCAGGACCATTTTAGGAGGTTGCAATGATAACTACAAAATTTATTCTTCAACCCTTTGTTTGGATAAAGTTCACTTTTCACTAGTGACTCAAATTCTGTAAATTTACACCAAGACAATACAAAAAAAAAAAATTATGTTGTTTACCCATAACATTTTACACATGTTTTTCATAGCAATGAGGGACAATGCATTTAAGGGGGGAAAATCAAATGCTTTGTGTACAAATAGCAATTTTCTAACCCAATTTTGTCAGAAATGGAGACATCTTGATTCATTTCACGCAGTTACACACACAGACCTATACATAAGGGATACTTGTCCTTTCGGTGAGGCTTTGTCTCGGGAGGCAATGGCTGCATCCTCTTTCACTTCAGTCATGCTAGGAACATCACTGAGGGCAGCTCAGAAATCCAACCTGTGCATGGCAGTTCCTGTTGCAGTTTTTGCAGACAACATTGGATGGCAAGATGAAGGCCTGGTTTGCAGTTCCAAAAATTGACTTTAGATTTTGCTGAAATGGTTCTGGCAGATATGGCACCTGGTTGAATAGACAAAAATCACAAAGTTTAAAATAGGAGAAACAATACGACATTAGTAATACTTGGTTTATTTACAAATGCTAAGAAAGGTTTATTTACAAATGCTAAGAAAGGTATTTGATGAGTCGCCATGATGCAGTAGCTAACACACTGGACTCCTAGTTGGTAGTTCACGAGTTCAAATCCCCCAAAATGCAACTTGTTATGATCGTTTTGTTGGATTTTGTGTGTGTGATTTGTTTTTTCAACTCCAGCCTGCTCCTACCAAGAGCAATACAAGTTTAGTGGGAAGACAGGGCACTCAAAAGATGACCATCTCCCACCTTACAGATGCAATATTGAGAAATATTTAAATGACACCAACACTGCAGGGGTCTTCACTCTGACCGACACCAAAGCATGTTATGACAGGAAATGCGCAGTACAACCCTTCCCACGAGTCTCAAATTTCTAAAACTACATTCATTTCTGTATTATACACAGCAACAAGTATACCTTTAAAAAACATTTTTTCTGATTTATTGGTGTCCCCTATTGTTATCTCACAATGACTTTTGAGCTGTCCATACTGCTTCATGCCCAAGACAGGCAGACAGAAAAAAGTTCAAATATAGAAATGAAAATGAATTCAAAACACGAGTTAAAGAGAGACAAATAAGCAAAAACGACAAATGGAAACCATCATTCAAGCAAGAGCAGAGAAATTGAATGGCAATACTGGGTAGAATGCATAGTGCCTGGTCTTCCCCTGCCTTTAAAACTCTTCAGGTCTACCCACTGGCTTTGGCTGATGCATTCGGACTTCAGGGAAGCTCATCAAAAGGTTCATAAGAAAAAATGTCAGATTTCCTTGAAAAAAGGCAGGAGAATGGGCCGGGTAAGCAGAAAATAAAGCAAGAGAGAGGAGATAGAGAGGTAAGGGAAACAGCAGAATTAAAGGGATTGCTAGGAAAGGGGAAATTTCTAGCACAGAATTTCCAGGACGTGGGGATGCTATTTAAACTGAAAGAGCCCCCGGCATTCCTATAGGGTACACAGAGAAACTATAAACAGAAAATGGCAGGAACAGTCAACAATAGACAGAAAAAAACACAAAAAAACCCATTAAAGACGGACACATACTAGGTCAGGCAGACAGAAAGACAGTTAAAAGGTACCTGATGATTTCTTTCTATTGTCTGTCATAAGTGACTGGTGGTGTTGGAAACGAGTGGCACTCTCCCACGTCACAGGGTACCTGGTAAAACATAACACCAGAAAGTTAAAACAGGGGGGAAAAAAGCAAACGAACAATAACAGAGAAACCATGACAGACAAAGGCCACGAACACAATTACAAAACAATATTGCTAAAGACTGTACCAGGAGAGAGTCAGGGTGCTAAGAAAAAGTTAAATAGAAGTTAAGAATGGGAACGCATAAATACCAAACACACCTATTCTCTCTTCAATTTAAATAGAAAACAAGAGCAAAAACAATTAACAAGATTCTCAAAATTTTTGTTTAATCCTGTGGACTGAAAATAGAAGCAAGTCAAAAATGGAAGTACCCCCCATCCCCACCCTCCTAAAAAGGAAGCAAAAACAAATAGCTTGTCAAGCTTTTAAAAAATAAAAACCAGGCTGAATCCAGACCCACGGCCCCTTAAAGTAGAAAGTCATCAGTGTGACAAAACCACAGTCAGTTCTTTGGCTTAGTAAGAATTTTATTTCATCACTTAAGCTTCTTCACCCATTTGGTCAAATTTGAATCTACTCACATTTATAACATTGATAAATATTCAACTATACATAAATGAACAATATTATTCTAATCAAATACACTATTTCAGTGGGTTTTAAAAAAAAATTGGCAAACAAGGAGGCACTTCTATCAACAATTACAACTCTCCATTCCAGATTACATAGATGCTGCAGCAGTCAAACACCACCTGCTCTTTTTAATAAGAGAATGTTAACTTTAGTTTGCTCTTAAACACAGGATTGAATACAACATACTCGAATTGTGTATAATAAAGTCCACTGTAGCTCTGTACAGTTCTTAATATACTTACACATGCAAGGACTTGATGGAGCAGATGACAGCCCACCTCCTGGAGATGATCCACACAATGACTCCAAAGCCCCACTGCACTTCTGAAGAGCCTCCCACATGATCCATGTGACGATTCACCGAGTTAAGCCCCGTGTTGAATAAAGGAAGGGAAGGATAAGGAAATGCATCAGAAATAGACAGGATGACTGAGTCACAATGCCTAACGACCAATGTCTCAAAGCCTATGTAGGTGGTAGTATTTTCAGAATCAACCATAACACATCAGAACTATGAAGGGGTGACCAAGAATCACTATCTCTCATAACCACCGTCTCAAAACCAATGCAAGTGGTGGTATTTTCAGACATAATGAAACACATCAGAACTATGAAAGGGTGACTGAAAATCACAATCTCTCATGACCACTGTCTTAAATCCGATGCAAGTGGTGGTATTTTCAAACATAATGAAATACATCAGAACTATAAAAGGGTGACTGAAAATCGCAATCTCTCATGACCACTATCTTAAAGCCGATGTAGGTGGTGGTACTTTCAGACATAAAACATGATCGGAACTATGAAAGACAGAGAATCACATATCAGAACTATGAAAGGGTGACTGAAAATCACAATCTCTCATGACCACTGTCTTAAAGCCGATTTAGGTGGTGGTATTTTCAGACTATAAAACATATCATACTCAAGATGACAGAATCACTAATATCGAACTATGAAAGTGACGAATCTCAGATCTCTCATGACACTGTCTCAAGATTTTTCCTCACTGTACAATGTACATCTCTCAGATTTTGCAGTCCTATTTATTCATTTTCTTTTTATGGACTAATTTTATAATTGTTTTTATTTCATTTCATTTTATGTCATTTTATCTCTTTTTTTTTTTTTTTTTATTGTATTGTATTTTATTTAATTTTATTTTATTTTAAACCCTATTTTTGTTTTATTTCTCAATTTTTATCTCATTTTATTTTATCTGTTTAATTTCATCTTACTTTATTTCTATTATGTTATTTCATTCTAATTTTTTTTAGCAAGAAATCTTGATGCAATCCGAAGGTGCCTAGTGATTATTTGAAGACAGCTGACAGGGAAGTCCAATAGCAAAGAATAAAACTGCAGACGGACATGGAACTTGCGGGCAAAATCTGATTAGAGAAGAAGGAAATATACAGCTGGAAATATGCAAGTGAAAGATCACATCGACCCACTGGCACAAAATGCATTACCAATGCTCTGGCTCAGTACTCTGGGAGGTGGAAATATGTAAGAGACATGACGACCCACTAGCATGAAATATATCAATGATCTGACTCGGTACTATGAGATCTAGAAATATGAAAGAGACATGACGACCTACTAGCATGAAACATATTAATGATCTTGGTCTGCGAGCTGGAAATATGCAAGAGACATGACGACCCACTAGCATGAAATATATTAATGATCTTGGTCTGTGAGCTGGAAATATGCAAGAGACATGACGACCCACTAGCATGAAATACATCAATGATCTGACTCAGTACTATGAGATCTGGAAATATGCAGAGCAGAGACACTGCGTACTCACGATCTGACCATGAATACATCCCTGACTCAGTACTATGAGATCTGGAAATATTTAAGAGACATGGACCCACTAGCATGAAATAATAATGATCTTCGGTACTGAGAGCTGGAAATATGCAAGAGACATGTGACCCACTAGCATGAAATACATCAATGATCTGACTCAGTACTATGAGATCTGGAAATATGCAAGAGACATGACGACCCACTAGCTTGAAATATTTTACAATGTTCTGCTCTCATACTATGGAGCTGGAAATTGCAGAGAATAACCTACACAGAAAACATAAGATTGACTCATGAAATACATCAACGGTGACTCATGAAATACATCAACGGTCCGACTCAGTACTATGAGATCTGGAAATATGCATGAGACATGACGACCCACTAGCTTGAAATACATCAATGATCTGACTCAGTACTATGAGATCTGGAAATATTTAAGAGACATAACAACCCACTAGCATGAAATATATTAATGATCTTGGTCTGAGAGCTGGAAATATGTAAGAGACATGTCGACCCACTAGCATGAAATACATCAATGATCTGACTCAGTACTATGAGATCTGGAAATATGCAAGAGACATGTCGACCCACTAGCATGAAATACATCAATGATCTGACTCAGTACTATGAGATCTGGAAATATGCAAGAGACATGACGACCCACTAGCTTGAAATATTTTACCAATGTTCTCTCTCAATCCTATGGGAGGTGGAAACGTGCTAGAGTACCCACGAAAACTGAAGGATTAGGATATCATAATATTCCCAATCTGGAGATACAGATGGAACATTTTCATGTTCCCATTTCCATGAAAAAAAACACCTGAAAGTTTTTTTGAAACATTCCTTGTTTCCATTCCCTGCCCTCTAACAACATAGGGCTAACGAGGTCAGATTTTCAAAAAGAACTTGTGCTTTTTACAAGCGTCGTGGCATTTGTGGTGAAAAGGTCACAGACTGTTGCAAACTGTCTGAAAATAAAGACAAGCAAATGTGTGATAAGTATGCAGGGTCTAATTGACAGAAAGGGTGTGTGTGTGGGTGTGCGCACGCATGCGCAGGTGCATGTGCATACGTGTCGGTGAAAAGTGGTTACTTAAAATGCACAAATGCATGTCACCAACATTCAAAAACTTGTATGACACTAGGTTGACACTAACGTTTCACTAAAACATGCATTTCAAAGTTGTATAATTGATCATCATTGCCTGCTTGAAAATAATTCATCAGGAACAAGCAGCAACAGTCATTAAAACTGCTTGTAATGGCACCACAGTATCATGTGATCCAGCCAAGCTGCCATGAAGTGAAACATGACAGGTGATATTCAGCATTTTACATCAATATGATACAACAGCAGGTACAAGAACATAAAATGCAGAAAAAGCCCAACAATCCATTATGATTGAGATTCAGACAATTCTAACACTGGGTGTGGGGAGGGGGGATGCTGGGGGTGGGGTGAGGGGGGAGGGATAGCCTATTGGTTAGAGTGTTGAGCTCACCATCCAAACACCCACATGAGATTTGTTCCCTGGAGTTATTTACCGATTTCACTTCCCTTAAAATCCTTTGGATGAGACTATCAAAGCCAAGGTCCAGTGTACGAATGCACGCATGGCTGGTTGGTGGTACACTGCCTGAATGGGATGGTTCCACTGGGACTATAAAACAATCAAACACTCCACCCAAAACATCTTATGCACATGTTAAACCCTGTTCTACCTTTTTGAAGAGTAGGTCATTGCTGGCCAGTAGTGATGGTTACAATTTTAAAAGCACCTGCACGCTGGTCTGGTGCACTTAGATATCTCCAAAGTGTGTGTGTGTGTGTGTGGGGGGGGGGGGGGGGGGTGAGGGAGGGTAACCTAGTAGTTATAGCACTGAACTCTGATAAAATATAAGAAAACATTGATAAAAATGTGTGCCTTGAGTCTAGATTTTCAAGTAGATCTACTAATATCTCTTCCACCCTCCCCATCTGATTTTGTATCGGTAGTGTATGTTTGCTGAAGGCATACAGATTGTGTGTGTGTGTACATACATGTCTGTGTGCTTGACTTGTGCTGCCAGCAAGCAGGCCTACTTAAATTGAACATATTCAGAAATAATGCTAAGTATCTGTGCCTGCAAAACTAATACATGTCCATATCATACTCACCATTAGATCATGGTTGATGGTGTCACCGCTGTACTCCCACCCACAACTGCAAGAAACTTGTCCTGAAGTTTTGCTGGTGCGGCATTCCTGTTCTTCCTCTGCGTTTGTCAGATGGACAGCCGAGTCTTTGTGATGAAGGCAGCGGTCAGGACAGCTGAGTTTTTGTGATGAGCAGCGGTCAGGACAGCTGAAGTGATGAAGGTAGCAGTCAGGACAGCTCAGTATGTGTGATGAAGGCAGCGGTCAGGACAGCTGAGTCTGTGATGAAGGTAGCGGTCAGGACAGCTCAGTCTTTGTGACGAAGGCAGCGGTCAGATGGACAGCTCAGTCTTTGCGATGAAGGCAGCAGTCAGATGGACAGCTCAGTCTTTGCGATGAAGGCAGCGGTCAGATGGACAGCTCAGTCTTTGTGATGAAGGCAGCGGTCAGATGGACAGCTCAGTCTTTGTGATGAAGGCAGCGGTCAGATGGATAGCTGAGTGTGATGAAGGCAGCAGCATGCTGCAGGTCCTCCAAGTTGCTGTAGGGCTACTTGTCCACTAGGGTGGGTCCTTTTTTCAGAATGTTTCATGTAGTGAGCAGAGCTGCAATAGATGTTCTGTTGTCTAGCTGCCAGTCTTGCACAGGCACTGCTCTGTGTGGCGTTTCATACACATGGTGGTTGTGGCCTGTCCTGAGCCCCAGTATACAGAGCTGCTCCTGTTGTGTCAGCAGGTAACTGGGATCCAACCTGTTCTTGTATGGATACTACTGCGTTCATTTGTTTTGCTGTTTGCCTACGGTCTTGGCTTCAGAATAACTGGTAAACCTAACCACCTGCTCTGCTTTATGCTTCCTTTTGCCAGGGAGTCAGTCTCATTGCTAAGCATGTTGTAATGGGAAGGGATCCAAAGCAACATTATTTTATCACTTTTGCAAGGGAGGCAGAAGTGAAGAAAAGGTCGTTCAGGTCAGTATTTCTGTTGGACTGAAGGCACTGGTCAAGATAATGATTCTCTGAAGTATACAGTGAGACTATGTCGCCCCAAAGGTAGTAGGGTAATGAAGGTATGCCCACTGATGCACAGGATGGCCATTTTCTTGGTTGAGAGGCTGAAGATAGTGCATGTTGTCTTTCCAGTGCATTCCTGTGAACATGATCAAGCATTCTAGTTATAAATATATAATTCTGAATGATACTCATCGAACAAAAGTTCAGAACTATAGCAATTTAGCATACCGTACATGTTCAGCCACCAAAAACAGAACATTTAGTCACTACAAGTCAGATGAAGACAAGTACCAGTAAAACTGCACACACACACACACACCACACATTTTGCTTGAGCACTTACATACATGTATAACTTCCTATCACCTAAATTCATTCTAAATCAATAGGGCCTACATAAAATGGCAAGAGATAGAAAAAGAAACCAAAACAGCGACACAGCTAAAAGAATGGGCGCTTACTGCCGGTGGGGCTTCGCTCGGCACACAGGTTTATTTTGCTCAAGAATCATATAGGCCTAGATATCACTTCGTCATTGAATTACGACAAAAACAAAAGCTAGGATTTTTAGTGAAATCTTTGCGGAAATTCGGCGAACTTGGACACAGGAGAGGAATATCTATTGCTGCGCTTTTATAAACACCCCCCTATCACTACTCCAACCAAAAGGAGCCTCTTAAGTCTCTGTTGGTTCGGGCCTCAAGTTTCTGAGACCCCCAATAAGCATCAGTTCTTCGAGACAAGGATCTCCATTGTTTACCCTCAATTTCTAAATTTGCCTCGGCAAAGAAACAAAGAGAAAAAAGTCGGCAAAAGTGTTTTGTTGGCATGGAACGTTCAGGGTGGCAGCCACTTGGAACCGAAAGTACCGCAGGGGAGGTAACGCAGGGGAAGTATTCAATCTAGCGACTGTGGGCCTAGAATAAAACGCAACGATTCCCTCTCACTCAGCGAGGCGGCAAAGCCAAATGGAAGGCCCAAGGCTCTTGGTGATTAACCCAGACCTAATACTGACATTCACCTAAAACTCGCTTCGAAACTTGGTATACAGTTTGCCTGCCCCACTAAAGTATTAAGAATCACAGAGCTAGTCTTAAGCTAGGCCTACACCTAAATGCTTGTTTTCGCATTCAAGAGCAATAAGCCATCTGCTTAAAAAGTAACCTACTCTTAAGCGCGACAAATATTTCGACAACCAGTTGGTATACACATTTTTCGACAATTAGCCTAAGTGTTAAGCCCATTCCGCCTTTTGGAAGAGTGGGCATTGCGTGCTTATGAAAATGGATGACATCTTTGGACAAAAATGCATACACACTGGTGGTTTTAGGCATCCCTAGAGTCGGAATGCAGCTACCTTCATGGTCGGCAAAAACATTTGCATAAGGAAAAACCTCACCATAGCCCGGAGTTCTAGATCTAACCGATGAACATAGACACACACAACCTAATGCCAAAGGGAAATTTTAAAAATAAACTACAAGCTTTGGTTTGGAGGAGGGGGTCTTTTTTTTTAGGGGGGAGGGGGGTAACCATTATTAGGATGTTTGTTGATCAAATAGTTATGGCAGTAGAAAATTATGAAAATAACCCAAGTTTGGGGGGGGGGGGGGGAGGGTTGGTGCCCAGCTACCCGAGTTCATTTCAAACACTAATAATATTAGAGACTGGCTTTTTTTTTTTTTAAGGCAACACAGCTACCCAAGTTGTGCTTGAAATCTTTTTGCAAACACAAGTTTTCTCATAAGTTAAAGCCTGGAAAGGGGTGGCTTTCACTAGATCTAGCTCGAACAAAACATTGCCTGAAGTATTCAGTGCATTGACCACAAAGCCTCTTACAGAACTTAAAAGTAGAAGTCAAGTCACTGGATTGAGAGCACATGGAAATCTTGCCCCACCATGATAATACTCCATGCAACTTCTTGATTTAGAATTCGAAATTATTCTCTACCTTGCTTTTGAATATGGTTTTCATTTCAAACATTGAACATAATCATCAATATAAAAAAAATATATCAGCACACCTATACAAAAACAACAATAGTTACCTGTAGTCTAGGGTGAAAATTGCCTGCATATACAAAACGATCTTGTTTCAGTCGTTGCCAGATCAGAAAAGTGGGAGTGTCTGTCGGGCAACAAGTTCTTAAAACCCTCTGTGAGTGAGCAGAGTTCGTTTAGACTGCGTGCATCATGGGGCATCAGCATTTGGCGTGATAACTTGTTGAGGTTTTTTTTCTTTCTTTTCCTTCTCCCCCTCCCCCCTTTTCTTAAATCACTGGATGGTTAACTGGCTGTCTGGTTTCTTTCAGTTTGCTACCCAGACTTCTTTGCTTTGCCGGCCTGTTATGTGCCATCGTTTGCTGGCTAAGAATAGATTTGTGTTACTGCACATGAAAATAACACACTGTAAAAGAAGAAAACTAGGACAGAAAGTAAAGAGTAAACCAAAGAATATAGGAACGAACGAAAAAAATTGTGAATGAAACTTATTTTTCTGAGGGTAAAAGATTAAGCATTACATGCTGTTTTATACCCAGCCCTAAAAGAGAGACAATGACAATGACAAATTCTTTTATTTCGAGGATAATGAATAAGCACTCATGTGCTTTTTTACATCCAGTCCCCGCCCTAAGGGATATATATGATAAGAATTTCTTTTTAAAATAAGCCCAATACTTATACACTCGTACAGTTACCGGGGAAAAACCCACACAAAACCCCCATAAAAAACACAGAGAGAGAGAGAGAGAGAGAGAGAGAGAGAAAAGAGAGAGCGTAACAACAATTTTTTTACAAAAGCAAAACAACAAAAAGAGAAGGAAAAAACAACAACACAGAAACAACAACAACAACAAAAAGTGAAAGTAGCAACAACAACCAGGGGAGAGGGGACAACAAAATACCCCCCCCCCCCCAAAAAAAAAAAACACAACAAACACACACACACACACACACACACACACACACACACACACACACACACACACACACAAAACAACCCACCAACAACAACAAACAAAAAACGAGACAGACAGACAGACAGATGGACACACAGAGAAAGAGACAGCAAGAAAAAGACAGACTTGGAAAAAAATTGAAATACACATACACGCACACAACTGCGCACCCACGCACACACACACACACACACACACACCCACACCAATGGTGAGATTTTGTGTGTCTCATCATTACGGTGACTTTACAGAAAGTCTGTCCGTCTGTCTGTCTGTATCTGCCTCTCTCTCTCTCTCTCTCTCTCTCTCTCTCTCTCTCTCTCTCTCTCTCTCTCTCTCTCATTTGCTTTTAAAATTCATTGGCGTTGTGTCGCAGGTCAAAGCTACAACACTACACTTCAAAACGCTGTGTCATAGGTGTTCATACAAGAAAAAAATGTAACGCTTCGTGTTCAATCAAAGGGAACAAACTGCTAACTAAATTTGTCTCATTTTAAATGAAATGTTTCCCTTCAACTGTGAACTCCTTTGTGTGTGGTTTTCTTTTTCAAACAGTTCAGCCAGCAACTCCAGAGGCCCTGACAAATGACATGGAACGCCGAGGGCACCTCCAGGGGTCCGAAGAGCTTGTCCCTCATCGGCAAATCAGTAGGCTAGATATCAGTCTCTAGATGTTGGACAGGTCTGCAGGAAGTATACCACTGTCATGGGAGAAGTGCCGCCAAGGGCAGTTGCAGAATCACCAATGTGGAACTTGGTGAACATGAAATGTCTGAGTCTGCAGTGTCCAGTCCTCAGTCTCACAATGGTCATTTGATCTTTTCTGGACAGGAGGCAGTAGTCATCCTTGCTGTTGAAATTACGGTGCTGCTGAAACCATCTTCTCTTTTGCTTTTCCTTCACTGTTGTCTGTGCTCCTTCAATTGTCACTTTCTGCTTTCTTCACGCGTCTGACCTCCTACCTTCGCCAGAAGGTCAGTTTCCTCGTTGCCATGTACACTGCTGTGTGAAGGAGCCCACTGGATGACTGTATGCTCAGTGGACTGCTGCGGGGTAACAAGAGCGGAGGAAAGTGCGTTGAGTTCCTTGCTCTCTGAGTTTTGAATGGCCAGAAGCAGCGACAGCTCTTCTGAAAAAAAGTTTGTTCCCTTTCGTGTTTATAGACACCATCCCCGAAGTTGGAATGTGGCTACCTAAGTGGTGGTGGTTAAGGGTTGGAGGGTTGGGGGGGGGGGGGGGGGTCGTATAGGCAAAATCTCACCACTGGTGAACTTCATAGCTCTAGCTGAGGAAGGTCCCTCCTCCCTGCCAACTAAGAAACAAGCAAACAAAAAACGCCAAAAAAACAAAAACTAACAAACCACTTCAATTTCCATCTCCAGGCCAGAGAAACAATCTGTTTCATATGGTAATCAATTTGTGTGTGCGTGCGTTCGTGCCTCAGTGTGTGTGTGTGTGTGTGTGTGTGTGTGTGTGTGGTGTGTGTGTGTGTGTGTGTGTGTGTGTGTGTGTGTGTGTGCGTGATGTGTTCGTGCCTCTGTGTGTGTGTGTGTGTGTGTGTGGTGTGTGTGTGTGTGTTGTTTGTGTGTGTGTGTCTGTGTGTTGTGTGGTGTGTGTGTGTGTGTGTGTGTGTGTGGTGCGTGGGTGTTAATGAGATGAGGGCTTTTAGGAAAAGAGATGCCTGTTGGCATTGATGTACATTAAAAGACTTATCCAAACCATATTAACAGTATGTTGCAAAAATATGGCGAAGAAACGCAAAAAATAACAAAAACACAGAACAATTGAAAAATACTCTAAAATTGGAAAATGAACAATTGTGAACTACGTGTATAGGCTGCTGTGAATAAAGCAAAATGTAGATCCCGACAGTAAAGGTGTTGTAAATTCACAATTTTTAAAAAAATTAAATAAATTAAATAAAGAAGAGAATACCGGGGTTCGTATCAGAGATAATGATATCTTCATACAATACCTTTGGATTGGTTAACACTTCGTGCAGAGACTTATCTTGAAATACTTGTAAGAACTTTTTTTTAAACCTTGACATTACAAAACATGAACATTGGAAAGTTTTTCACCGCATAAACATTGCATTTTGGGGGGCAAATTTTGCTCGAAAGGCATTTAATTTCAATCTGTGGATTAGAGAAACAATTTTCTAATACAGGATTTTCGAAAGGCGAAGTGAGTACAAAGAATGTTCTCAATATCCAAAACAGAACAAGTATGCTGGGAATAGCCAGCATCTTCCTGTTTCCTTTTCACATGTTTCCAGCAAACATTTTGAAGCAAAGCATAACCTTCATGAAGAGAAAGAGGAATATCTAAATCAG
Organism: Rapana venosa; assembly: GCA_028751875.1. NCBI lineage: Eukaryota > Metazoa > Mollusca > Gastropoda > Neogastropoda > Muricidae > Rapana > Rapana venosa. The sequence goes on along the minus strand of CM054152.1, from coordinate 22,917,286 downwards.
TTGAATGGCTATAATGTTTTGCTGCCTTTTTGGCAGCTTTGTCAACCTTTTCATTGAAATGAATAGGCCTACAACAGTGAGATGGAACCCAGCAGAAAGTAACATTCGAACCCCTCAGAATTAGAAAATGTACCAATAAATTAATTTCAATAATAAGATTCTGCCTATCCATCATGCTGAGTTACTGAGAGACTGTAATGCAGCTTTAGAATATACACAGAACAAAATCTGCAAAACAGCATTGGGGAAATCAAGCAGAAAGTACAAAGCCATCAAAATAGCGATAAATTTGGCAGTAAAGAAGGAATGATTTTTGCCGATATAATAGGACTTTTCAACCCTAAAACTGTAATATTGAATGCTGCCCCGGCTTCCTTACATTTAAGAAGGGATCCATCAGTGTAGGCTATATCTTAAGATGAGAAGGATATGTATCTTTTAGGTGCACATTTATATAAGAGCCAAGAATAAGCCCATTTTCTTCTTTCTTTAAAGAGAGATGGTTGATATCAAAATCTGCTTTCTGAAGTTCCCAGTTAGGACAAGGTGTTAAAAAAGGTGTGGATTTTTGCCCATTTTTCGGATTAATACTTGACTCTTTAAGGAGATCGGAAGTATAAGTGCCAATTGTAACAAGAGAAGAAATATTGCTAGCTCTGTCTGGAAAATCTAAGTAAGATCTAATTCAAATTTCCGATATAATATTGTTTTCATCTGTTGAACTTCTTAAGATATATACTTTGAAATGGCTAAGTTACGATAATCCTCTAAAGGTAGTACTCCTATTTCTCTGTATATTCCTAGAGAAGGTGTGTGTGTGTGTGTGTGTGTGTGTGTGCGCGCGTGCGTGCGTGTGTGTGCGCATGCGTGCGGACGCGCGAGTGTGTGTGTGTGTGTGTGCATGCGCGCGCGTGTGTTAATAAATAACGCAAAGATAAGAGCAATTTTTTTATTTTAAGTATTGTTTATTACTTTTCTGATAAACCGAATCGAGTTGTACTTTCTTTGTCGAAGTACTACAAGATTGCAGTGAAAAGACGAACGGTTTTTGTTAGTGTAGGCCTATCATCCCCCAAATCCAGAAAGATCTCGCAACCAACGGAAGACAGACTTGTGTATTTTGACACACGTTTAGTCAAACTGAAATAACGCCATGTCAACGATCAACTACAGCAAATGGGACCACATTGAGGTAAATTACTTCCCTCCAACTACTGATTCACTTATTATGAGTTGAAGATCAGTTTTTGGAGTTACGAAGTTGAAAGTTCCGTGGTGTGTGATGGTCTGCACCTCGGTGAAAATTATTCTCGGTGAAGTCTTACGTACAAATGACCCCATAATCTTATGCTTACTTCATTTTCATTAGATCATTTCTGTTAGTTAATTCCTTTTTAAGTTTAAAGCAGAATCTCTCGTTGGGCCTAAATCTTCACCAGGGCCCCTTTAGTTTTTACTAGCACCTCCGCACCCAACAGTAACAAGCCCTAAGCATTGTCTTGTCCACTGCAGGATGTAGTTTGAAAGTATAAACTATTATTAGTACTTAATATTAGGCTATTAAAGTATTATATGTAGCACTAGCAGGCTTTGTTGGTTCCTGTCTTGTGTAGACCTCCCTGTGCCATTGTCATGCTTTCTTGATGTCATCAAGCCATCTAGTTGCTAGTCTCCCAGGGATTCTGAAGCCTATAAGTATAAATGTATGTGTTTCACAAGTTTTAAGTTGTTTGACTAGTAGTTTCTACTTGTGTTCTTTTAATTTTGTGTCATCTAATTTTCTATATTTGTTTTGATTGTTTCTGTATAACTATTAGTATTAGTTGAAGGTAAAGTCTATTATTAGTGTTACTGTTACAGTGTTAGCTCACAGGCATGTAATAATACTAATAGTAGTGCAGTCTTGCGATCAAGTTGATAATCTCATGCATGGTCTACTTTTGAAATTGTCTTTTAATCTTTTAGGCTAGGAGTTCTGTTGTCTCCTTTGTTGAGGCACTGTGTTGTACATGTGTACAACTACAATATGAGTGGATGTGTCAACTGTCATTCACTCATTGTCATTGTATGCACAATGTGTGCACAACTACTTGAACTAGTTTAAGCCCAATGAGGCTGTGGGAAGTTCAGGGAAGAATACACAGGCATGCACACGTGCACAGGGTTTGCACACTCTTTGAACCTTCAGTTTTGAGACCCCTTTTTCAAGGCCTTGAACCCATTTGAAAATAACCAAAGTGTCATTCCGTGACAAAAACCTCTTTGAAAACCCTTGAAAATGAAGAGATTTCTCTCTCTCTCTCTCTCTCATCAAAAATATTCTTTTAAAGGATGATGATAAGCTAAATATATTTTTTTGTGCGGGAGGAAAAAATAGTAAGAGTAGCAGATCATGACAAAGTGTCCAAGGGAGGTAATTACTGATTTAAAAAAAAAAAAAAAATATTAATATATATGTATGTTGTATGTTACCGAAAGTTGCCTATAGATCACCCCATTTGAATGGATATTTATCATTTTATGCTCATTGGTGTTCAAAACAACAAAGCAAGGCTGAAAGTAACTGTGCATTAGAATTTAGATATTTTGTATCTGATGAAAGCAGAGTTCAGAGACTAGATTACCAAAGTAACCAAAACAAAACGACCACATGTTTCGCTGAGCATGACATTGTGATAAATTTATGGCATTTTCCTGCAGGCAGTAGTGGACACATGTGAAGCTGCCACCAGCTACAAAAAGCCAGTGTAGTGTGGCCTAGATTTGAATCTTTGTTTGGACAAAAGTTGCTCTGAAACAAATAAAAAGCAACAAAAATTGGTGCAACTGGTGCACACCTGTCATCTTTAAACAGTTTTACCTACTGATCTTGTTCTTAATGAAACCACACATAATTGAACAAGTGATAATTATACTTTCAGTTTCCACCTTCAGCTATTTCGTTTCATAGTGTAATACTAATACAGTAATAGTTATTACAGTATACTATTCTTTCATGACACCATTGTGTCAGGAGATGATAAATTTATTCTTAAGTTTTATTAGGTTTAACTATATGACATGCCTTAGCTTCAGGATGCTGTGTCCCCTGACACCTGCTTTTTCATGACAGGGGCCAAGCCCCCTCCCGAACCCACCACCCACTAAATTTTGCTTCTGTGTTCTCAAAGGTTGGCAGCTATGCATATGATAATATAATACCAATTTTGTTTGGGCTGGCAATTTAACTCCTTGAATTTAAACTGAAGAGTGTCTATGAAGCATCTGTTTGTATCAGTATCACTGTATTTTCATTTCATTTATTTCATACCACTTTAAGTCACGGTATATTCCGTGAAATTCGGGCTGCTCTCCCCGGGGAGAGCGCATTGCCACAAGAGCAGCGCCACCCTTTTTTTTTTTTCTCCTGTCTGCAACTGTATTTGTTTCCCTATCAGAGTGGCTTTTTTCTACAGAATTTTGCCAGGGACAACTCTTTTGTTGCCGTGGGTTCTTTTACGTGTGCTAAATAATTATGTAACACACTGGACCTCGGTTTATCGTCTCATCCGAAAGACTAGCGCCGAGACCACCACTCATGGATGGGGGAAAAGCTTTGGGTCCCTATCACTGGTATCAGTGTGTGTGTGTGCGTGCGTGCGTGCTTGGGTGCGTGCATTGGTGTGGGTGTACACTATAATATCAGTTTGTGTGTGTGTCAGATTTCTGATGATGAGGATGACACTCATCCCAACATCGACACCCCCAGTCTTTTCCGATGGCGTCATCAGGCCCGACTGGAGAGAATGGAAGAAGCCAAAAAGAAGAAGGACGTTCTGGAGAAAGAAAAACAAAGGTTACACCAATTTATGGAATGTTCATTGTTTGTCTGGTTTAATAGTTTTTATTCATCTCTACATGTCGTAAGTAAGCCCTAGTTTTTATTCAATATCTACATGTCATAAGACTAAGTACAACGTGTTACTGAAAGGCATCATTTAATCCTGAGTAAAATACAAAGGAAGGGTAACAATGTTTATTTGAAAAATGGCAGCCTAGAGAGAGAAAGACTGAAAGAGAGAAAGAGACTCGGAGAGAGAGAGAGAGAGACTCGGAGAGAGAGAGGGAGAGAGAGAGATCTAATGTAACACAAGAGCAATCTTTATTTTCATTCAAGATTTTCAGAAGAGTAAATGGAGGACTGTGACTAGTGTGAGTTTAGTCATTGCTGCATGTAGGGTTTTGCTTTTTTCAGTGTTGTCTCAATCATATGTTTTCTCATATGATTCTGTTATTTGGCGTGAACAGATCAATTTTCATTCATTATAAATTTGTTGTGGGTGGTTAAAATACTATTTGTTTTATCCCTTTCACCTCCTTGGGGATGCTGGGGACTGGTTCAATGTCAATAGCATCCCTACTTTTTAGAATTTTTGTGCTAGAAATGTGCCCTTTTCTATCACTTCTTTTGTTTCTGCCTATTCCGTTACTTCCATATCCTCTCCTCTCTCCTCTCTCTCTCTCCTCTCTCTCTCTCTCTCTCTCTCTCTCTCTCCTCTCTCTCTCTCTCTCTTCTCTGCTGATTTTCTGCCTACCTAGACCATTCTCCTGCTTTTTTACAAGCAAATCTGAATTTTTTTTCTTGTGAACTTTTTAATGAGCTGCCCTGAAGTCAGAATATATTACTTGAGGCCAGCAGGCAGACCTCCTGCAGTGTTACAAGCACAGGGGAAGACCTGGCACTACACTTTCTACCCAATAGGGAACGCAGAAGGAAGTATACTGAATTCAAAATGAAACCTTTTGAAAATCAAAATGCATAAAATTTAGAGATATGCGCTTATCAAAGCTCTCGAAATATAGATAATATTATATGATCTTACTATAATGTGCAGTATTACCAAGGAAAGTGTTTATATTTCGATGGTTATTGATTCACTTAATCTTATCCATGTATTGATTGTTGGTCATTCATTTCATTTACCAGAACAAATGTATTTTGTTTCAGTCACCAACAGAAGATGAACGAAATCAAACAGAAGTTAAAAGGAGCACAAGGGGTATGGATTGTACTTTGTAGTAAAATAGTTATCTTTCAATCAAACTAATGTTGTTCTGTCATTTTTTATTCACATTTGCTGATAGCTCAATAGTTTCATTTTTCTCATAAGAACACTCGTACACATGCATACGCTCATTCTAAGAGAGAAAAGGATGGGGTTAGGTGGGATGGGGTAGGGGCAATTATAGCATATTTTTGTAATGTGAAGAGATGTGTAGGTGTAAAGCTATGCCCGCTCTTTTTGGGGAAGATTTATTGCTGTGTTATATCTCTCATGTGGCTTTTTTTTTTTAAAAAAAAGTTATGCAGACCTCTTGGTTTACTGCTCAGAAGACAATTTACTATGCATAGAACTTCTGAAGAATGCAAGAACACAATAGTCTGGTTGCTGGTTACAGTTCATTTTGTTAAAGTAAAAAGTTTCAGTTATTTATCAAGGTGTGATTGTTCATTTTGTTAAAGTAAACAAGTAGTTTATAAAAGTCTCTGTAACAGTGTCATTTCCCTATCAGACTAGAATTAAGACAAAATGAGATGTAATAACAATGAGGTTTTAGACCCTTTATTGTTTATATTGGGATTAAGTCATGAAAAAAATTCCCCAGCATGACTCTTTCTTTTTCATGTTTGTTTCATTGAATGCATAATTTGTGTTGAGGTGTCAGTGCATGTGGATGTTTTCAGACATCAGATCCAGATTTGGAAAAACTGAAGCTGGAAGAATCAGAACTGGAGAAGCAGGAACGGCAATTCAGGAAAAAGGAAGACGAGCTGAAGAAAGAGGAACGGGTTAGTAATCATTGCACTATACCCATGGCGTTCTGCTAGAAGCAGTTCACTCAGTGACTGAAGGCCACCAACACTTGTGTTTAAATTGCTCCATGCAACAGTGCTATTGAGAATATTCCTAGTAATAACCAGAACAAACAAACACTTCAACTGCTAGTTTAACTAACAAACTTATTCAGATCATATGAAAATCGAAAATGAAAATCGAAACTGTTGTAGTTGCTAGTAATAACCAGAACAAACAAACACTTCAACTGCTAGTTTAACTAACAAACTTATTCAGATCATATGAAAATTGAAACTGCTGTAGTTGTTTAATGGTGAAACAAGTAAGTTGAAAATGGGCAAAAGTATAGGTCAAGCTGGATTGTCGCCACAGTCAGTGTGTAGGTGGGGTCTTACCTACCTCTTCTAAGTAAAGCTTTATCACTGTGCAAGAGGTTAGTTTTGAATATTGAACTTTCTATGATCTACATGTTCTTTTTTCGTGTGTGTGATAACAAACTTTCCAAACACTGTCTTCGTTCATTGTATTGTTCACACTTTGAAAAGGATTATAGATGTAGTTTCTGTGTCTGATATGAACAAGGTGCACCATAGAGTGGTAATTAAGAAAAGCATTTGTGACTGGCAACACTGAGTAAATAGAAAGTGTTACATACACACACAAAAAAGGAAAAGCAAAATTAAAAGTGAATTATCAAATAGATCTCAGATGACTTTATTCAAAATCCATTTGCTTTGTACATGTTGTTGCATTTGTATGACTGTTTCCCTGTTGTGTGTGTGTGTATGTGTGTGTGTGTGTGTGTGTGTGTGTGTGCGTGCGCGCGCAAGTGCATGAGAAATAGGATTTAGAATTGGTAGTTATACAGCAATCAATTAATTTAACAGGTTGTATTATTTAGACTTTAATGTTTAATTAACAGCTGTATAAATGCACTTTGCAGTTATCAGCGATTTTTTAAAAAATTGTATTAATATGTGACCAAAAAATGTCTTGTTTCAGCTAACTCCTTGGAACATTGATACGATCTGTCATGAAGGAAAATCAAAAACGGTAAGTGGTTTGGAAACAAATGCATAATTAATATATATGTATATATATTTATTTATTGTTAAATTTAACTTACTCTGTTGTAGAGTAGGTTTGAAGACTGAAATGTGTTCAGTGTTTATATTCTTTGTTTATGTATTGTGACTAATGTATGATTTTTCTTCTCTTTTTTTTCCCCAGTTGATCAACAAAGTAGCCCCTGCTCCAGAAGAAATGACAGAAGAAGAGAAAGCAGACAGACAGGTTAGCTATATTTTTAGTTGTCGCAGACACATACACGCACATGCATGCATGCATTTACACACTCAGAATCATGTACACACACTGGTGCATGAGTACACACTCAGGTACACAAGAACACACATGAGCTTGCTTACACTCACTCTCACATACGTTTACCTGTACAGCAGCACTTGCACACACATACCTTTGCACACAAGCACACACATGCATATGTGCATGCATGCATACACACACACATACACTCTCTCTCTCCCCCTCCCTCCCTCAAACACACACACACATTCTCTTTCTTTCATTCACACATCACATAAGAGAAAACAGAATGGAAGGTCACTCACACACACACACTTATATACACACACGCACATGCACACACACACGCACACACACAAACACACACACTTACACGCACACACACACACTATCTGGGCCCCCCCCCAACTCACACATTCATTAACATCATAACTTGTGGGGGTTTGTTTAATTTATCTATTTAGTTATCATTTCAGCAAGAATTCAGCAAGAAGTACAAGACAGAGATCCGCAAGTTTGGCATGATGCAGCGCTACGAAGACAGCCAGCAGTTCCTGCAGGAACAGCCTCACCTGGTCTGTGAGGAAACCGCCAACTACCTGGTCATTTGGTGTATCGACCTGGAGGTGGAAGAGGTTGGTTTTATGGTAGCCGTGATAATCTTGATAATATGGAATTCATATAGTGCTCTATCTTCTGGTAAACTTATCAAAGCCCTTCGTTGACATCGTTCATACACATGCAACCATTCATGTATGAGCAAATTTCCACATAGATTTGCATGTGCATGATTACGCATGCGTGCGTACACACAAAGTAACACCTTTTGTGTAAACAGCTATGCGTTATGATGTATTTTTTATGATAAACTTGCATTTTAACATACAACGGTGCTTTTGTTCATGAAAAGTTTAGGATCCTGATAGGATTTGTGTGCAAAGCCAATATGATACCAGATCGGTCGAGGCTCAGGTTACCAACGACCGCGCTTTCCATTGATCAACACCAGGGTGGAAGTGACAAGTCAGCTACTGGAGTTAAAACATTACTTAAGCTCCCTAGAGAACAGATCACCATTGGTACATGGAACGTCTGTACACTCAACCAGTGCGGAAAAATCAAAGAACTAAAGTATGAGCTTAGCCGCTATAAATGGGACATTATTGGACTAGGAGAAGTGAGATGGACAGGATTTGGTGAGACATTGACTGAAGAAGGCAACAAGATCTGGTACAGTGGCCAAGAGAAACATCACCAACATGGAGTGGCATTTATTGTCAGAAAGGAAGTAGTGGGGTGCATTATCAGCTGTACACCGGCTTCCAGCAGGATTATCAGCATCCTGGTGTCGGCCAAGCCCAAGAACATCACCATCATACAAATCTATGCACCATCATCTGACCATGCAGATGAAGAAGTAGAAGAATTTTACGAAGATCTTGAAGAGACCATTATGAAGATACCCAAGAAGGACATCATCATCATTCACGGGGATTTTAACGCCAAAGTGGGTCCTGACTCTTACAACCAATGGGCCGGAACAGTTGGTCAGTTTGGAACTGGAGAGACCAACGACAGGGGACTACGCCTGCTGGAGTTTGCCTGCACCCACAGACTTACCATTGCCAATACCCTCTATCCCCACAAGCAGTCAAGGAGGACAACCTGGCATGCGCCAAACTGCAAGATCCATAACCAAATAGATTTTATCTTAACACCACGGCGCTTCAAATCCAGCATCAACAGAGCCAGAACAAGAACCTACCCTGGAGCTGACATAGGCAGCGACCACGACCTTGTGCTGCTGGTATTCAAAATGAAGCTGAAGAAAAACAAACAGCCTGCAAACCCACGTATCAAATTTGACGTGGACAAACTGAAAGATCCAGATGTCAAGGAAATCTTCCAAGCTAAACTTGGCGGACGTTTTGCGGCATTAACCCTCCTGGACAATGACATCAATGACCTCACCAACTTTAATGAGGCAGTCCGAGAAACAGCAGAGGAGGTACTCGGTTGTCAGAGGAATAAACACCAGCCATGGACTACCAATGACATCTTGGACCTCTGCGATACAAGAAGAGCACTGAAACCAACCAAGTCTTCCAACCCTAAAGAATACCGGGAGGCCAACAATCTTGTGAAGAAGTCAATGTTAAAGGCCAGAGAGAAGTGGATCAGTGATCAATGTGATGAGATCGAAAAAAGCATGAAAGTGGGCAATAGTAAAAAGGCATACGACACCCTGAAGAAACTCACAAAACCACTTCAAACCATATCATCAGTCATTGAAGACAGCTCCGGAAACCTCCTCACAGAAAGCTCAGCTGCATTGAACAGGTGGTCTGAGTATTGTCAAGAACTGTACAACTACCCAATCCAACCTGACAAGAGCATAATAGAAGAGAAAGCAGCAACATCAAGAGCACCCTCGCCATTACCTATACTGAGGGAAGAAGTGGAAGAAGCCATCCGCAGCTTACCAGTAGGAAAGTCCCCAGGAGCAGACAACATACCAGCAGAGCTGCTCAAGCATGGTGGCGAAACAGTCATCACACATGTTACAGCTATCTGTCAGAAGATTTGGGAGACAAAACAGTGGCCAACAGAATGGACACAATCACTCATCATACCCCTGCCCAAGAAGGGGAATTTACGCCAATGCCAAAATTATATAGAACAATCAGCCTCATCAGCCACGCCAGCAAGATCATGCTCAAAGTTATTTGAATTGACTAAAGAAGGAGGCAGAAGAACACCTTGCAGAGGAACAAGCTAGGTTTCAGGGCAGGCAGGAGCACAATCGAACAGATTTTTTAACTGCCACATCCTGATGGAAAAACACTTTCAACATCAGAGAGACCTGTTCCACAACTTCATCGACTTCAAGAAGGCTTTCGACAGAGTATGGCACGAAGGCCTGTGGCAGTCCTCAGAATGTTTGGCATTGAAGAAGGACTAGTGCAAACCATTCAAGCACTATACAAACACCGCAAGCAGTGCAGTCCTTCTGAACAATCAGGTCGGAGACTACTTCAAAACCACAGTTGGGGTCCGACAAGGATGCCTGTTATCTCCAGTCCTGTTTAATCTGTTCTTGGAAAACATTATGAGAGAGACCCTCCATGACTTCCACTCTACCATCTCCATTGGCGGCAGACCCCTCAACAACTTGCGGTTTGCCGATGACATTGACCTCATGGGCGGAAGTAACACAGAGCTGCAAGATCTTACGACCAGACTTGAGAACAGAGCTGGAGCATATGGGATGGAGGTGAGCTCAGAGAAAAGTAAAGTACTTGTGAACAGCACGAGCAACGCCACTGCTAAAATTTACATGAATGGCCAGCAACTGGAAGAGGTAGACGCTTTTAAATACCTTGGCGCTACACTCACAAAGGACGGGCGATCGTCGACAGAAATCAAAGTCACACTAACCATGGCAACATCTTCCATGACAAAACTCACCACCATATGGAAAAGTAAAGAGATCAGTTTCCCAATCAAACTAAAGCTCTACAAAGCCCTAATTCAGACTATCCTGCTGTACGGAAGTGAAACCTGGACATTGACTGCTGAAACAACAAAGCGAATCCAGTCATTTAAAACAAAATGCCATAGAAAACTGCTGGGCATATCCTGGAGAGAACGAAAGACCAATGGATTTGTCAAGAGTCAAATAACACGGCTGGCAGGTCCACAGGAACTCCTTCTCACCATCGTCAAGAAGAAAAAGCTGACATGGTTCGGCCACGTCACCCGCCACAACACTCTGCCAAAAACAGTACTGCAGGGAACACTCGAAGGTGGCAGAAAAGGAAGACAGAACAAGTCATGGATGGACAACATCAGAGAATGGACCAGGATGAATGACTTGGCACTACTGCGCAGAGCCAAGGACCGAGATGGATGGAGGAGGCTTACCACGGCATCGTCTTTCGTGTCTCCCCCACGACCGCCAAGGTCACGGGTCTGATGATGATGATGATGATACATGTGTTTTCATAGATTAAATGGTAGTATGTCTGTTTGAAATGTGCTCTTCTGTTTGGTTTGTTGTTATTGTTTTTATTGAATTTTATTAAAGCTGATACCCCTGGATGGCCATGCTCAAAAATAGAACAAGCTGTGTTCGGGTGTGTGTGCAGAAACATGATCTGATGAAGCACGTGTCCCACCAGACCATTGTCATGCAGTTTATCTTAGAGCTTGCCAGAAGCCTGAAGCAAGACCCTCGCGGCTGGTGCGAGCCTTCTTTTCAAGGTACAGTGGAGAGATAGAGTCTCTCTTGCTCTCTTTTTTGTTTTTTGAGGACTTGGTTTCCTGACCACTGAGGTTCTTTTAGGTTACATGTGTAGACTTTGTAAAACTCATTGTAGATTTGGATTTAGCAAAATGAACAGGCATATATGGAAAAATGAATTTTTGTTGTACATATGAATAAGTAAATGTAAAATTCTGTACATAATTATTGACATGTCTGTGAAAGAATGTACTTAACTAAGTTGAGACTGGTTGGAAAAGCTAGATTGGCCTAAATTGAGACTTTGGGCTGTAAACTCATATACATTTGCAATATCGCTGTCATAATCCACGAAAACCTGCAGTCCACTATTGAGAGAATGTGACATTGCGATATTGAGTGGTTTGTGTGTGCATGCTCAAATTTTGCAAAAAGATGTTACTGTTCACAAATAGGTGAACAAGTTCATAAAAGGTACTTCTAATGTAAATCTATCCCCATTTTTGAAGTGGTATTAAGTTTATTTTTCTGTGTGACCAGGATAAAGTTGGCAGAAAAACAATACATGGATGCTTTCAATGATGAGCTGAACAGCTTCCGTGACCGTGTCAAAGGCCGCGCTAAAGCCAGAATTGAAGAGGCCATGAAGGAGTATGAAGAGGTGGGTATATCTTGTGTTTCCTCACATCAATGACATTCTTCACTTGACGGAAAATCAAAAGCTTTTGTCTTACTTTATATAACAGTTGTATTACACTGAACAAGCATATATGGGACAAACAAAATCTCTGCCCACATATTTGGTTTTTTTGGTCTTATATTTGAATTATGATAAAACAAAATAGCAGTGTACCATAACTTCTAACAGCTCCTGCTGCTCCTTGCAAAAGGTACAGAGAAAAAAGAGATAGAAAAGAAAAAAGCCGTGAAATCCACTCTGATTCATATTTGCATTTGGAGAACGCTTTGTTAATAAGATATATGTTAACATTGTTAAACTTCTTTGTCTTGCTTGAACCAGTTGTACAAAATGGATGCAAAAAGGTATCAGATCTGACAGAGGGGTCTAGGCACGCATTTGGCATATAATTGTGGTTGGTTTGTTGATTGAGATTTCTTCAAGTGGGATGGTGGGGGGTGGGGGGTTGCTATTCAATCCTGCTTTTAACAAAATTGTGTTATTTTAAAAACAAAGAGGTGGGGATGTCTGAAATCTGAGTATGTTACGTGTTCAGGAGGAGAGGCAGAAGAGGTTGGGACCTGGAGGACTGGACCCTGTGGAAGTGATGGAGTCTCTGCCAGAAGTAAGTTTGATTTTTATTTTCTCTGTGTATATGTGTTTAAAAAGAAAAAAAAAAGTTTGTAGGAATAGTTTCATGATTTATGACAAGTCAAACCATTTTTCAAACACCCCTCCCCCCCATATCTTTTTTTATTTTATTTCGTGTGATCACATGTAAGCCTTTTAACATTGTATGCTTAATTGTTATACAGATGTGTATGATTTTTTTAAAATTCTTAGTTTTATTAAAGTTCTTTAATTGACTTCCTAGTTTGTTTATTTTTGGTCTGACGTGTTGGTTGGTATCCATATTAACAGTTCTGTTTCTGTGCCACACCAGGGTATGATCTGCAGACTGTCTGGGCAAAGATATCCATATTACACACACACACACACATATATATATATATATATATATATATATATATATATATATATATATATATATATATATTATCAGTTCTGTTTCTGTGCCACACCAGGGTATGATCTGCAGACTGTCTGGGCAAAGATATCCATATTACACACACACACACATATATATATATATATATATATATATATATATATATATATATAATATATACACATATGCTCGCATTACCAAAAATAGTTACACATTATATGCACATTCACACGCCCACCCCACCCCCCTCTCTCTCTCTCTTCCTCCCTTCGCTCCCTCCTTCCCTCACTGATGTATTTTCATCATACCTACACCGTGCATCATTGCCTGTGTGAACAGAAGCTGCAGAAGTGCTTCGAGGCGCGCGACATCGGCATGTTGCAGCAGGCGGTCCTCGAGCTGCCCAAGGAAGAAGCGGAGTACCACATCAAACGCTGTGTGGATTCCGGCCTGTGGGTTCCCAATGCCGCTGATGTAGAGCAGGATGGTCAGGACACGGAAGGGGCTGCTGGGGGATCCGCCGATAAAAAAGAGGAGGGGAAAGAGGAGGAGGAGGAAAAGTACGAAGAAGTGGATTGATCGGTATAGCTTGGGGGAACGTGTGCTTGAAGAGTAAAACTTTGTGTTACAGAAAACGAAAGTTACAGGATACCAAATGTGTTTGGGAAGGGGGGGTTTTTGGGAGGGTTGGGTTTTTTTGTTGTTGTTGGTTTGTTTGGGATATTTTTTGGTGTATTTTGTTTGCTTTTTCATGGGTGAAGCTTTTCTTAGCTCATTAAGGAAATCTTTGTTTTTAAGGGCTGGGTGGTAAGAAAGGCAAAGTTTAGTCATTGCAGTGATTAATTATTGTCAATGATTTCAGATAAATCTTACTAAGAAAAGAGAGCAAGTGAGTAGGATTTTTTTCCTGATACCCCCTGTTTGGAATCATCTGATTTGTGTTAGGTGTATTTTACAGTCACACACTATCAACCATGTTAATTACGTAGCAGATTTTATTAAATTTGACTGAATGGTAATGAATGCCATTTCATAAAGAAAATCAAAAGAAAAATAATCTTTTAAATGCCAACAGGTCAGAAAAAATCTGTCTTGTATCTGTAATGATCACTTTAGTGCAAAACAGTAATAGATATATTAAGAAAAAAAAACAACCACTCGACATTTTCCTATGAATATCGTTCTTCTTTTTTTTCATATCTTTGATTGATTTTGGAGATGTTTCACTCGTGTATGTCTGTTTGTTCGATTGTTTGCAATTTTTAATAGTACTGTTTCATGTTGCTATTCATTGATACCAGCTTCATGATTACTGACAATGATTTTTATTTGTGTCTCTCACTCATATGAAAGATTGCTGTGGAATCCTTGCTAAACAAAGTGGATCTTGTTTATGAAATGTGTGACAAAATTGTTCATGTATGTCATATATTCTAAAGAAAAGAAAAAAAGAAATTCCAAAGTATGGTTTAAAAATTGGGGTGTGGGAAAGGGAGAGGGAAGTTAGGAGAAGCAAATGTGAACATAATCTAACAGGCAAACTGTTACAGAAGACATGACACAATTGAAGTAAACACAATCAAATGTCAGTACTACTAAAATACTTTTACACAATGCATGGATAATGTATTGTCTGTGTCAGTTTGTATTTGTTATTAAGCTTTTTTTCACATTTTGTAGCTCCTGGCTGCTCATTATTATCGTCAACATATTGCGATAACCACTTTAGTTTCTGATTTTTGTTTGACACCACAGTAGTTAGTAGTTGATAACTTTTGTTGCATTTCTTTTCTTTTTCTCACCCTGTCTGTATTTGATAGCTCTTAAACTGCTGTATATGCTGTATATCTATGATATATTCAGTTTGTTTTAATTTGTTTATTTTCCTTTTGTTTGTAGTTCAGGTGTTTTTTTTCCCTTTTTTTATCTTTATTTCTTGTAAATGTATATAATCTATGTCATGGATGTAAGTCATTGCAAGTTTGTGCATTGTTGGAACTGAACTATTTATGAACATTTGGATTTGAACAGTTGTACAAGTTTTCTGTGTGGTAGAAAAGTAAGGGCCGAAGGTGTATATTTGCATGTGGTCATAATGGTAAGGAATGTATGTTCTTGTCCATGTACATGAATAAGAAGGGGGGGGGGGGGGTTGTATGATGTTAGTTCAGGACTGTTTGTCTAACTTCTGTCAAGGTATGTTGGATCAGTGGTCTAGAGGTAATGCACCCATCTTGAAAGCAAAAAGTTGTGGGTTTGATCCCCATTTGGACCCAAACTTTTTTCCCCATCTAGTACATCTTCAGTGATGGTGTGGATAATGGCTTTCTGATGGGACGATAATCTGACATCCCTTTTGCAGCACACATTTTTGTGTATGTAATAAAACTCTGGTAATGAGGGAGTTGTCCAGAGCAAACTTCTGTAGAAAAAAGCCACTCTCGTCAGGAAACAAATACATAATTATGCATACAGGGGAAAAAAATATGGATGGCACTGCTCTTGTGGTGAGCTCTGTCCCTGGGGAGAGCAGCAATACAATACAGCTTTGCCATCATGGAAAGGTTTAGTGAGATTTCCACTCTGTTTGGACAGTTGACTAATACTGTTGACAGAGTAGTACTGTTATGGTCAGTCTTGCCTGAAGAAGCTTTTCTTTGTCTGCGTCATATTTCCCTCAGTTGCCTTTCTTGGTGTTGTGTGTGTTTTTCTCAGAATGAAATTCAGAATTTTGCTTCATAACAGCTGTTACGGAAGGAAGGAAGGCTAGCATGTGTACATTTGCTCATGAATGCAAGTTTGTGTACAATGTCATATACGAGTTGTGTAATGTGTGTGCATCATTGTATGCACACAAGCATGCACACATACACATAAACATGCTTGCGCTCGCATACACACCACACACACACACACACATGTATGTACCTCTCCTCACACACACATACACATAGATTTCTCTTTTTTTTCCTCTAACCTTGTGATCAAAATATGCATGCACAGTGAAAATTTAACGAGAGGGGTACATGATTGTAAGGAATGTCAGTGGATGGCAAGGACTTTGGCTGATACGTTGACACCAATTGAAAAAAGCTCCCTGATGGTGAAGGCTGGATTGAATTACCCCACTCTGCCTTAATGGTACTTAAAAACCAATTCCAATAATCTCTAATGCTGTTTTTGTTAATAATATTTTTATCTCATATTTTCAGTATTTAAAACAAGACTTAAGAAGAAAAGATGCTTGCAGTCTGTATGAAATGTGAAAAGGTCTTTAGCCATTGCTGGGTATTAACAAAGAAGTGTGTACAGTCACTGCATGGCTATAACATGTCACCTTTGAGGTTTTATCTTTCTTTCTTTTGTCTTGGCTGTTCAGGTTCTGAGGAAGTTATCCCTGGAGCTGTTGTTCCTACAAGCACTTTGAAATATGAATTTGTGGATGTATCAATGTAATCTTGATGGACATATGAAATGCATGAGTGAGAACATGGTGTCCCAAGTAAATTGGTTCAAAGTGTGCACATGAGTGGTTCGTTTCTATTGTTTGAATGATGCGAAGCACAAAAATGTGTTACGGTGTGATGTATATTATGTGAAAATAAATATATCGGTTTCTTTTTCATAATGAAAATAACCAACAGACATAAATGTGTGTGTGTATTTTTCTTCTTTTTTTTGTTCCTCCGCAAAAGTTCCAAGGTTCACCAATGGTAAGATTTTACATGTGTGACCATTTTTGCCCACCATGAAGGTAGCTGCATTATGAATTCTGGGTATGTTAGTCTTTCCGTAACCCACCAAACACTGACATAAATTATGAGATCTTAAACGTGCATAAATCTCTGCATGTGTACATAAGTGAATTAAGATACTGGCAAGGCTGCACTTGAAGTTGACCTGGTAGATCGTAAAAATCCACACCCTTATTTCACCAGACACCATAAATTCAAACCCACAACTGCATGGATTCATGGGATTGAAGTCAGTTCCGATTTTGCCTTACTTGGAGTCTTCAGGGGACGCAAAGTCACAAGAAACAAAGAAAATCGATGATAAAAGATTTCTACTCTACGCAAGACGACTTACGAAGTGTAGATCCTCAACAACACTAGGAGAGTCATTAGTAAGGAAATGTTTGGTTGGTCTGTTGTGACATCCATGACCTCAAGCTAATTTCATCACACACAGCTACTCCTAGCCTTGTTCTGTTTTATCCCTTGCCCAGCCTTTCTGTCCATGAACCAATAGTACATAAGAAGTTGTTGCAGTTGGGCGTTCCAAAGCTAAACACCTTGGGGGTCAAACACATAAAACTAAACACATACCCAGCCAACCAAACTGCCAGGCACAACAAACCTATGCCAGCCCATCCTGCCGTAGAACAACGTTACAGAAAAGACCAAACAGACATCCCTGAGCAAAGCAGACCAACAGACGACCCCCATTGGATCGCAGCAGATGATTGAAGAAGAACGGTGATGCTGAAGTATGAAAGCACCCCAGGAATAGAAAATCAGAACAGAGGAAAAAGGAAGAATGAGGCAAGGAAAGGAAACTACAAGCAACAGAGAGAGAGAATAATGCATGCTCAATTATTCATGTCCATCACAATAGCAGTAGGATTTGCTAATCTGCTGCAGTAGGATTTGCTAATCTGCTGCAGAATAATTATCTTTAAACTGCATAATAATTGTAATAACGAACCAACTTGAAAGTGCAATAATGTGTGCGTGCGTGTGTGGTCTGTATGTTTGCCTGAGTGCAAGAGGGGGGAGGGGGATAGATATACGTTGCTCTGAAGACTAGGTCGTTTACCAAGGCAGCTTTAGAAAGGCACGATGGATAGGAGAGCTGGGAAATGAGCGAGCCAAGTTATAAAAACTCACCACCCCTGTCCACTCTCTCCCTTTACTTCTCTCTTCCCTTTATCCCTCCTCAGCTTTTAGGCTGCCGGTCAGGGTTCCTCCCTTTGATGGAACATGATAGGCCTACCCATTGTTACTATGCACGTGGCCTCCAAGCGCTCTCCCCCCACCAACTGTTCCACGGAGACAGTTCTTCCCCTACCCCTCCTTCGGCATTTGTTTCCAAAACGCATGAGAAAACGACCACACAGGCATAATCCCCAGAAAGTGTTAATTGCACGCTCCCTCATCCCCCCACCCCCAATCCTTCGGTTCCCTTTGCCTTTCCTCTTCAATGTTTTCCCTGCACACCCCCATCCCCTCCACACCCCCCAACACTTCCATTTCTCCATCAGTCCCCAACTACTTTCGCATCGCTTTTATTGTTTCTTCGCTTGTGGAGTTACTCAGCAGGAGCTGCAGTGGTAGAAATGTTAGTAGGCCTACAATCGGAACGCATAGATTTTCAAGTACTCGCACGACTAGATCTAGGTGCAGGAACTGTGTGAAGTGAAATATTTATTGATTTTTAGTAAATAGTATTCTTATAGAAGTCTTCTTCGTCGAAAGCTCAGACAGTAGCAATTGTCTGTCATATGAGCAAAAATGCGTTGGGTCCGACATTCAGGCCCAGCGCATCCGACTTCGACATGGGAAAGAATTGTTATCTTTTAAGTCTTTCTGAACAAAGGCATGAGAATGGATCAAGAAGGAAGAAATAGACAAGAAGGAGGCAACAGGAAGAAAAGGAACAAGGCAGAGAGAGAGAGAGAGAGAATTAATTAATCTTTATTTTTCAAGGGTAACGGAATAAGCATACGCACACTTATTTTTTCATCCGGCCCTTGCCCTGATTTGGGACTATCAACAAAACAAGGGAAAAACCCTACCACAACAACGACAACATGATTTAAAAAGACAAGTGTATATTTAACAATACATAATCCCTAACTGACCTGAACGTTAATGTCAAGAGAAACATAGATTTTGGGGGGAGAAAAGAGATATGCGTTAATAAACATATAACTTTCAAATGAATTGAACATTAACATTAAAACTCATACACTTATTATAATTAAGTAATATGAATAAGTAAAATAGAGGGGAGACAGCAAGGAGACAGAGAGAGGGAGAGCATTTTCAGGTTACTTCAACATCAAAATAAAAAACATGCTATCAATAAACATATCAAGTTAAGTTACAAAATGCCTAAGAGCCTGATATAAAACAGTTTTAACAGCCGCGCCAACAGGACAACAATTGGAAGTTAGGCAAATCGGTTAAAACTCACTCAATACATTTCCAAGAGGCATGGTATATTGACTGAAGGAGAACAATATTGCATGCAGTTTGGACGACTATAAAAACATTTTAAAAAGGTAAAGGAGTCCCATAACCTATAAGGTCGTAGGGGAGCGAGGCGTCAGAGACCTCACTTCTCTAGGGCCAGCATATTGAGGGCGGCTCCCATCTCCTCTCCCTCGCTGCTTTACCTTCCCTGACCCTAAAGAGGGCAGGTACCCATTTACAGCTGGGGGAACTGTACTGAAGCCAAGGCCGCAAACGGTCACCCATCCAACTGGTAACCACGCTCGACGCTGCTTAACTTGGCTGGGGGAAAGCGAGTGCTCCGACCACTGAGCTATCCCGTCCTCTGACTATAAAATAAAGCACTATAAAATGAGAGAGAGAATTCTTAGCATAGGATTTCCAGATGGTGGGAATGCTGTTTATACTGATAGGCCCCTGGCATCCCCACTGGGGAAGTAAATAGTGCAATAACCAGCCTAGTGGCGCCGGGTAGGACAGCAGTAGTAGCCAAGCTGAGCAGCAGCAGTCACAACAACAGTGACA
This sequence comes from Rapana venosa, assembly GCA_028751875.1. Taxonomy (NCBI): domain Eukaryota; kingdom Metazoa; phylum Mollusca; class Gastropoda; order Neogastropoda; family Muricidae; genus Rapana; species Rapana venosa. Next base: position 22,897,431 of record CM054152.1, on the reverse strand, counting down.
GTTAGAAGCAGCAAAAGTGGAAGTATTGTAGCAGTACCCAGAGTAGTAGTAGTAGTAGTAGTAGGGCCTAGTAGCAGCAGCAGCAGCAGCAGTGATAGATATCACTAGCGAAACTGTGAGCCTAAAGCTTTTCTCTTCTCTTATAATCTACTATGTACATGGGCCAGAGTCTCAGTAGAAACTTCTTGGTAGTGGTGGTTGGTTGTGTCCCTAAATCTGGTAACCCCGCTGGGACTTGAATACAGTCAACAAACAAACTCTGGAAAACCTGCAAAGGTCCGTTACTCGTACTGACACCAAGTCTAGCATACATACAGGGGAAGATTTATTTATTAATTTGTCATTCATAAAAAAGCAAAACAACGTTTAGCTATCCTGATGTGTTCTTAAATGAGTGTTTTAGGTGCGAAGTCAGTTTCTTAGCCTAGAGTGCATTTTTTTTCAGTTGATTATTTTCTGGTTTAAAGACAAAATTGGTGAATGAACTTTTCAGTGCGTAAAATGTTATCAGTTAAGGAAAATAGATTTTGCTCCCTATAAGAGCGTAACATGTGTGACATTGCGCAATATCACAGCAACTCTTATGTTTTCGATTTGCTAGTAAAACTGGTGAATACATTTTTTACTGATTCAAAATAAGGGAAATTGAACACCCCCCAGACCCACTACCCAAAAGATTTGCTGACCCATTGCATCCTGAGGATACACTGCCATAGTAAGGGGCAGGGATCTACATTTAGTACCCTAAAGGCAGGGAAGGCAGGTTAGTCTCTCCACTGGGCTTTACTCCACAAACTACAAAGCCGAGGCAGTAGCCATAAAAAAAGGCAGCAACTCCCATCATGGGCAGCTTCTATACTTCCACAGAGTCGTCTTCTGGACAGATGCCCTGTCTGTTTTACAGGCCTTACAGTCCAACAGAAATACTGACCTAAACAACCTGTCCTCCACTCTTGCCTCCCTCGAAAGGAGTCATACAGAAGTCCTGCAGTTGATTGCCCCCACTACTGCGATGTGCTTGGCAAAGAGATTGCTGCCTCTCTTGGCAAAGGAATGCACAAGGTAAGAACAGGTGGATGGATCTGTCAATCTTTCTGAAGCCAAGGCCATCATCAAGGCCAAGCAGCACACCAAGCAGATACAATACCATCCACACTACAACAAGTGAATAAAACAACTTCTGCACGACACACTACAACAGATCATACCCCTACTACCTGCTGACTCGACAGGAGCAGGGCTGTATATTCAGACTGAGGACATGATATATCTATATCTATGTGTGTGTGTGTGTGTGTGTGCATACACAAAACACCAGGCAGGCCACACAGAAGCACTTGCAAAACTGACAGCCAAACAACAGAACATGTGCTGCAGTCCTGCTCGCTACATGGGGCACTCTGAAAAAAGATCTGGCCTGACCCATACCACCCCAGTGGCCAAGAAGCCCTGTGGAGGCTGGGAGGGAGGATCTGCGGCATACAGCTGCCGTCATCGCAGAGACTGTTATTCATCTGGCGGAAAACAACAGGAAATAAAAGAAGAAGAAAATAAGTGTTGCTTCCTAAGAGACCATAAGACGTTTGACAGTGTATAGTAACGCAATCCCATGTCTTAAATATACCCTCAGACTTCTCAACTGATTCTCCTCACCCAAGCACTTTCCTGAAACAGTCTCTCAAAACATAGCATTTCATAGGCCTAGTGGCCAGAACTTAAATACCGTGAGAAATCAGTAGTGACAGGGAGGACGAGAAAAGCAAACAAACAAAAAAGCAACGAAATTAGAACTATAGGGAGAGCAAAAGATCTGTAGAGAAGAATCCAGACACTTGGGAATATGAGAACAGGGAATGGACATATTCTTTTATTCCAGGGGTAGTGTAGGGGGGTGGGGGTGGGGGTCTTCCAACCCAAGAGGGGATCTCTCACACACACACACACACACACACACACACTCTCTCTCTCTCTCTCAATGTGTGTGTGTGTGTGTGTGTGTGTGTGTGTGTGCGCAGTCAACACAGAGCAATAATAGAAGATAGAAGGAGGAGGTGGTGGGGCGGGGAGGGGGGAGGAAGAGGAGAAGAAAAAAGAAAAAGACAAAAAGGAACAAAGCAAAGCACACACACACACACACACACACACTACTACAACTCAAACTCTGTGACCTCGCTCAGCTCAGAGGCATCTCGGGCGCTGTGACTTCAACTTCAAGGCCAGAGTCAAAAGGGACACGTGCAGGACCTATTTTTAAACTGACCGCATTTGCCCTGTGTGCCCCAAGATGCCGAGGACAAGAGCTAGGGAAGGATATTTTTAGACTGCCACACACGAGGGCAACCAATGACTGAGCTGTGCGGAGTTTGTCGCCACTCCCTTGTGCAACACTGGCACCAATCCCGTTTCGACCATGCCAGTCACAGTGGGGTTACAGAAAGATACTTTTGTTGTTGATCTCTTACGTTTGCAAGGCTTTCCCTCTCCACACCGCGCGCCTGCTGTAAGGGGACCCTGCTGTATGTAGGTCGGGGATTCCCCTCACGTTTTCTCTCTCTCTCTCTCTCTCTCTCTCTCTCCCCCCCCCCCCTCTCTCCTCTCCTATCCCTTCTCTCTCCCCTCTCCTGGTTTTTTCTTCTTCACTGACTGGTCCTTTTCTGCCGCTTTCCCCTACTGTCTGCTCGGTCTATGCAGTTTGCCAAATTGATACAGGTGTCTATGAGTGGTGTCGTTAGATGAACTTATAGAATCAGCAGTGTATAGTTTCTTGTCACACCGTGTCAAATAGACAGGAAAAAGTATGTGAAAGAAGTATGAAGTGTGTATGAATGTTAAAATAAACTACTTTTACACGTTCCTTCATATGGCATGGCAGGGGTGAACACACACACACACACACAAACGCATGCACGCCACTCTAGCTCCACACACACACACACACACACACACACACACACACCTCCTCTCTTCTCTCTCTCTTCTCTCTCTCTCTCTCTCTCTCTTCTGTTAAAATTACATTCCCGTAAAATATAGTAGATAGCCTAATTTATTAAAATTTTGTTTACTCGTGGCGTCTAGTCACCCTGAGACTGTGCGCAGCCTCACTTTATATTTGTATAAAGCCTTTAGAATAAGAGATATCTTGGTTTCTTAAGTCTTATCTAAAAAAACAACTGATTTTTGTTGTGGTGATTGTGGTTATACAATAACGTTTTTTGTGTGCTTTTCCTTATTTTTCTCTCTAAAATAACAAGCAGTTCGGCAACCCCCTTCATGTATGGGCCAATGGCCTTTTTGTGAATAAATCCTCTCTCTCTCTCTCTCTTGCACACACTGACAGGTAGTGACAGAGAAACACACGAGCTACAAGTAGGTAAAAAACAGTATTAGAATATGTTTATATGAGGTGAAAGGCTACATAAACAACAACAAAATTAAAGAGTCGTCATTATTGTTACAATTTAAAAATTTTCAAAATTAGGCCTAAAGCATTGTGATGTAGTTTTGCAAGCAGTCTGCATCGCCGGATTGCGATTTCTAGACTTGATGAATCTGATGCTGGAAACTCCATCTCATCACATCATTCATTGTGTCCATGTCACCGCTTTTTAACACCGATAAAAAAAAATAACAGGGGGAGGGGGGGGGGGGGGGGGGGAGGTGGACGAAGGGGAGAGAATATTTGAATCAATAACACTCACACTCTAGCCTCAAGGCCAATATTATAATAGGCTCTCTCCATGAAAATCGAAGATGTTAGATCTCAAGTCTTAGTGTTGCGCAATGCTGGGACACTGCTGGGAAGGGATGACAAATTATAATTTTTGTAGCCTATAATGATAATTATATCGTTCCCTTCGTAAAGTGCCGTCAGCGGTTTGGCACAGAAAAGTCACAAAATAAAAACAAGTCTTCTTATGCACGTGGCGCGGTTGATTCCACGCAACTAGGGCTGAACAAAGCCAGCGTCGAGGCACGCACAACACATTTTGTGGTTCGAATGTGACGTCATAGACATGTTTGGGGGTTTCCTGACAAGTTACCGTTCTTGACTAAAGGACTATTCTTAAAAAAAAGAAAGAAAACCGACAAAGACGTGCTTCGTTGTGTTCATGGTTACATTTTCTTTTAAAAATTACATGTGAGCCTGAAACAACCTAAAGAATTGTAGATGTGTTGAAGTGGGGAACTGATTAGTGTAAGGAGATTTGATGACGCACCGTGGATTTAGCTTATCACATGTGAACCGGCAGCCATATTGCCAGCACAGGCGAGACCTGAGAGTAGCGAGCCACGGTAGTTGTTTTATACAGATCGACGCTTTTCTTGTTTCGATTTGCGAAATCAGTTTTGCGTTTGTGCCGAGTTCTGCAATGTGCCCAGGTTGACGACAGTGTAGATCCCTTTCCGTTGTCTTCGCTATCACCATGAGGGTTTCTCACAAGTGGACTCCATTTGACTATTGAGTTGGGTTGGCGGAGAGGTTTTGCGGGTCGGGCCGGGCCAGGCCTTGGTTGCTGCTCGCGGAATCCCCCAAGCTTCGCCTAGGATTTACCCCGCTCTGCTCCCTGTGATCTTGGTTCAGTGATTGATTTCGCGTACTTCAAAAAAGCGGCTGGAAGCTCAATGCACAGACTCTTCTGTGACTGATCAATCGGACTTCGTCGTGTGGTGTTCAAAATCAAAATGGCAAACGATTTGAACAAAGGCTCTGTCACGTACGCAGAGAATCGCCGGGATTTTCTGGAGAGTTTGAAGAGTTTCCACGCCTCACAGGGGTAAGTTTCAGTTTGGTGTTACTTGTTGTGTAGTACATTCACTAATTCAAGGAGGGGAACTGTCTTTTGAGCGGTAATGCAAGGGAAGGTGAGGGGGTAATGGAGAGGGCAGATAAAAGGACTGTGGGCTATGGATGGAGGATCGGTAGCCCTTCAAATAGGAAACTATGCACTTTGAATTTTGCCTTCATCTTCCTCCGGATGCAAGGGGCCTATAGGCCTAGGCCTAGAACATCAGACATTCACAGATTCAGGGAGGGGAGGTGTCTTTCTGGGAGCGGGATTGAAAGGGAAGGTGAGGGATGATGAAGAGGTGGCAGATGAGCTGGAAGGAATTGGGTTAGGCTATGGACTGAGGATCGGAGCCTTGACACAGGAAACTGTGCTTAAGATTTGAATTTTGTCTTCATCTGGGGATATTGTTTTGCCCCAGCCATTATTTGTTTATTTTTACTGTTTTAGATGACATGTTCTAAATAGAGTCAGAGTTTGACAAGGAATATGTTAGTAAAAAAGCAGTGTTAAATCAAGAGTCAGACACTACCTCACACTAGTTACTAAGTTAGTGACAGGTTTGTTAGTTGCATGATTTGAAACAAAATCAGAAAATGTAAAGCTCTTGCAATCAAACATGTGTACGTGTGTGTGTGTGTGTGTGTGTGTTTAATTTATTTTAGAATGTATTAATTCTAAAGATTTTTGTAACATTGTGTGTACTATATATCATATATATATATTATATGTAAAACTAAAAGGTGTTTAATGTTGTATTTGATGGACTTTGTTGTGTGTTATCCTTTTGTTCTAAATTGTTAATCCATATGTTTGGTACATTGGTAGTATTTTGTTCTCATTTTTTTCATTTTTTGGCTAGACTAGAGCTCTGCCAATTCAGCAATTGTGAAAAAAAAATCATTTTTACCCACATTGATGGTATAGGCTAGAGCTCTGCATTCTGACATCGGGAATGGTGTCGAAACACGATACCCGTGTGCATCTGTTATTGTTTGTTTATTTTTGTGTACATTTTGTCATTTGTTGATACTGATATGAAGGGGCATACTCTTCTGAAAGGCGGAATAGGTTTTGAATATGTGTGCAAGATGGTCTGCAAGTGTTTGCACATGGGGCCTCGGTATGATATAGTCTCATCCAAAGGACTTTTGGCAGTTTTGCCTTTTGGATGAGTGGAGTTGGTACTGATGTTAACAGCTCTAGGGTAAAGATTCATATTTTGTGAAAAAAGACTCCCGCACTCTCACCTCTTAGATTTCTGTTAATTCTTAGATTTGTTGGCAAAGTTCAGTCATGAATCGACTTGACTTTCAAGACTCATTTTTTACTTCTTGACTTTGAGTTATTGGGGCACTGCACTGAATTTTTCAGGCAGTTTTAGAGTTTGTATTGGACATGTTAAAGCTGACAAGATCTGCAGTATATCCGGGTTATCCCTGTCCAGAAGTTTGATTGTAGGTAGGTAAAGGTAAAGGAGTCCCATAACCTATAGTATAAGGTCGTAGGGGAGCGAGGCGTCAGAGACCTCACTTCTCTAGGGCCAGCATATTGAGGGCGGCGCCCATCTCCTCTCCCTCACTGCTTTACCTTCCCTGACCCTAAAGAGGGCAGGTACCCATTTACAGCTGGGGAACTGGGGGAACTGTACTGAAGCCAAGGCGTGCAAACGGTCACCCATCCAACTGGTAACCACGCTCGACGCTGCTTAACTTGGCTGGGGGAAAGCGAGTGCTCCGACCACTGAGCTATCCCGTCCCCAATTGTAGAGGGAGCTTAAAAAAAGACATCATACTGCATGCAGTATGTAATGTGCATGTCTTTTTTGGATACACTCTGACTCACTATACTATAGATCTGCTACGGTGTGTCACTATTTCAGTGGACTGATTTTTAAAATGTACAAAACTATGACACTCCATTGGCATTATTAACTTATTAAGTTTGCCTACCAGGACAGATCTTAAGACTTTATATTTCATCATTTGAGTTCAGGTGGCAGATTTTGACAGCATGACACCATGAGCAACAATGTGCTTCGTAATGATTATGATTGAGCACTTTGCATTATTATAAAGCACAAATCAGTATGATTATGATTGCTTTAATTTTCAAGGCAGATCAAAAGTTAAAAAAGGTCAGGATAGCCTAGTGGTTCTAAAGACTTAGACTAGAGCATTGTACTTGTAGGTCTTGTACTCATGATTGGAACACCTAGGATATAGCCCGGCTTTGAGCCACAATATTTTTTCCCTGGAGTTAACATCAGACTTAGTACTGACTGTGACTCCACTCGCCCAGAACTTGGCAGAAGACAGAGAAGGGGGGGGTGTCACCCAGAAAAAACCATTTAACTACAGTTGAATAAAGTATGTTTCTTTGAGTCATTTGTCTTCACTTAATAAATTTTTATCAAGGAAACAATGTGAGCATCCAAGAGACCAAACAAATTTCTTTAAGTGAAAATGGCCTAAAAATGGAGGCTAAAAACTGGGCCGCTTACCACTGCTCCCTTCTAAAGTTCATTTCTGCAATTGTTGTAATCCCCAATCAAAAATGTTTAATACAGAACTAAAGATTAAGGATGTGCACATTGAAATATGCCATGGAAAACTGGTGTTTTTAATCAGTCATCTCAACAATGACCGTCAATTTGGGGTAATGTTGTCATCACAATTCATGACCAATTTTTTTGCCTTCTGCCACAAATTGACAGACAAGAATTGTGTGCAAGTTGGTTAAAAGTTGACTTTTATAGTTTTAATCCAGTAAAAATGATCAAGCTGCATTTTAGTAATTCAAATTCAGTGCGTACATGTATGTAATTTGAAAAAAAGGTGTTTGGTGTCACAGATGAAGCAGACATAATCAGCAAAATTCAAAAGCATAGCAAAATTTTATCACACATAGCAACTGGCCATTTTCTGTACCTCAGGCTCATGATGAATTTTGGGATAGTACAATAATATATATGGTGATACTGATCTTCATGTCATACCTCTCGCAGCTTGTGTTGAGTTGGTCTGTGTGATCTTGAAGAGCTGCTTTGTTCTGATTCATCAGGGACTGGTCGTCAGCAAATAATAGTTCGTTCAGGGCCTCAAGATCTGGGTTGGCTTCCTTTGTGATCTGGTCCATGTAGATCACGAAGAGAAGGGGAGAGAGTACGCATCCTTGCCTGACCCCTGATGTAACCGGGAACTAGTCGGATGTTCCACTGGCTGTTCGGACTGCGCTCATACTGTTGGCATAGATTGCTCTGATGTTATCAAGCAACTGCCCCTTCACGTCGTACTGCTCCAGGATCTTCCAGAGCTTGTCTCTGTTGACTCGGTCGAAAGCTTTTTCTTGATCAACGAATACTGTATGCAGGTCTTGGTTGTATTCGATGGCTCTTTCACACAGCTGTCGGAGCGCGAAAATGGCATCTGTGCACCCTCTTCCTTTCCGAAAACCAAACTGGGCGTTGCTCAGTAGGTGTTCTGCTTTGGCTCTTGTGCGCTGTTCTAGAATCTTTGCATACATTTTCCCTACATGGCTGAGAAGTGAAATGCCTCTGTAGGTGCTGCAGTCTCTCTTGCTGCCCTTCTTCTTCCAAATTGGCACCACTATTGCATTTTGCCAGTCCATTGGTACTTTCCTCTCTTCCCATGCTTTCTGGAAGATGATGGTGAGCCACTTAACTCCCGTTTCTCCGCATGCAAGGATGGCTTCAGTTGTTATGCCGTCATCACCTGCCGCTTTGCCGTTTGAGCTGGTCTTCATTGCTTTTCTTGTTTCAGCTTCAAGGATTTGGGGCTCTAACTGGTCTTTATAGCGTGGTGAGAACTGAGAGCTGGAAGCTTGTACTCCAGATGGGTTTAAAAGATCTTTAAAGTAATCTTCCCATCGTTTCAGAATTTCCTCTTCTTTGTGCAGTGCCTCTCCATTTGCATCATTCACTACTGTTGTTGGATTGAATGGCTCATCTTTTACTCTCATCGTCTTCACACTTTTGAAAAATTCTCTTGGGGAGTTCTTGCAAATTTCACTTAACTTCTCTCCATAAGTCGCCCAAGATTTTTCTTTGGAGGCTTTCACAACACGATTACTATGTCTTCTTGCGATTCTGTACTTGGCGTAGTCCTCTTCTGTCTTGGTCTTGGCCCAAGCTTTAATAGCTGCTTTTTTTCTTTGATGGCTTCCTTCACATCTTGGTTCCACCAAGCTGTAGCTTTCCTGTTTTTACCTCCACATTTCTTTGTCCCGCAAATTTTCCTTAAGGTGTTCAAGAGAGCTGGCTTGAAGGTGTCCCAGACTTGCTCCATGTTGAGAGGTGTTGTATCAATGGAGTCAAGTTTCACCTTGATAGCACTGTGAATCTGTTCTTGCACTTCTTTCTCTTCCAGTTTGAGGAGGTTGATCTTTTCAGGCTGGTTCTTCCTAGCAGTTGTTATTTTCTTCTTCTGAGTACTGGAGGCTAGAATGACAGGCCTGTGGTCAGTGTCAAGGTTGGCATTGGGGATGGCTTTTGAGTCTTTGATGGCGTAACGTGTTCTAGATCTTGCAAGTATAAAGTCGATTTGAGACGAGATGTTGAGATCGTTCCATTTGTACCAGGTGTAAATTTGGGAGGCTCGGTGTTGGAAAAAGGTGTTGGTGATGATCAGATCATGCTCTGCACATAGTTCCAGCACGTGGTTCCCGTTGTAATTGCAAGGTGTTCTGTGGTCACTGTGGGGTCCAAGATGTTTTGTCCACGGGTTTCTTCTCTCACCAACTCTGCCGTTGAAATCTGCCATTGAAATCACCCATGACATACAGGTCCTCTTTGTCAGGGGTGCTGTTGATGAGGTCGGAGAGCTCTGATTAGAATGAGTCTTTCTCCTCTTCTGAGTACGAAGCGTTACACGGTGCATATGCTTGGATATAGTGGACGATTTTTGTTGACTTTCTTACACCGATTTTAATCAGTCTTTCTGATATGTGTGTTTCTGTACTCATGAGATTCTTTGCTATGTCTGGGTGTAGGATGAATCCCACACCATGCGTTGCTCTCTGGTCTTTCCTGACTCCACTCCAGATGAGAACAAAGTTTGAATGGATTTCTTTCGATCCTTCTCCTTTCTTCCTAGTGTCTGAAATGCCCATGATGGAGATCTTTCTTTTGGTCATGAATTCCACAATTTCTGGTTCCTTTTTGTTAGGCCGCAGATGTTCCATGTTCCAATGTAGTCACTGTTCCTATCTCGTGTCCGTTTCCATTGCGAGGTCGTTTTCCGTTGGTATCCATCCGTTTGTGTCTCTTTTCAGTTTTCTTAGCGGTTGATAAATCCACTGTCGGCTTGCTAGGCCAGTCACAGCTTCACCAGAGCCCCGTTAGCCAGCTTGACCTGTTTCCGTTTCCCACGACGTGGACGAGGGGTTGGACTTTGGGAAACATGAAGATCAGTATCACCAAAACAGAAGTTATGTCTGTCAGCAGAAATCCAGGAAAGCTGGACATCAACATCAACAGCACCCAGCTGAAACAGACCAAAGAATTTAAATACCTTGGCAGCCTCTTCACTGAAGATGGAAAATTGGACAGAGAGAGATAGAAACACGATGCCAGAAAGCGAACGCAGTCAGTTACCAACTCGCCCCCCTTCTAAAACATTCCAGCATCCCAATGAGCACCAAGGCAAAACTCATCAATGCCATCTTCGTTCCAACACTCACATACCAGTGTCAGACATGGGCCCTAACAAAAGCCTTAGAGAGAAAATTGGTCACATGTGAAATGCGCTGCCTGAGAAAAGCTGTCAACAAGACCAGATGCGACAAGATCAAGAATGAGGTGATCAGAGACATGGTCGGACTAACACCAATTCTCCACCATATCGAACAACAAAGGATCAGGTGGTCTGGTCACCTCACTAGAATGCCGCCCAACCAACCAGCCCTACGGCATACACCACCAAATACAATGGCTGGAAAGCCAGAGGTAGACCAAGGAGACGATGGAGCGACTCCGTGGCTGACACCCTGCGAGCCCATGACCTGTCACTACATCAAGCCTCCCGCCTAGCTGCAGACAGACGTCTGTGTCTCCCCCGCGACGCCGAAGGGCACCAGCGGAAGATGAAAGAAAGAAAGAAAGAAGACAATAATATATATATTTTATACATGTGTCATTCTTGTGAGCCTTTTGAGGCTGAGCATGATCCTGTATGCAAAACTGGAGTGTGTGAGATCTGAAATTCTTTTTGATCAGAGCCATGGAATGTCTATTGTCTAGAGCAACAAGGCAACCAGCAGGCCTTCTATAAAATTACATATGGTACCGAACCACAATTGGAGTATGCCAAGAATATCTGCTGTCCCCCAGCCCTTCAGTATCTTTGAGAGAATAATAGCTGATGCATGTGAAAACCACGAGGGAACAGTCTGAACATCCGAAATTTGGTCTGGAGGTTTGACAAAAGTTAATGACAAATTGATGTTTTGCTGACATCAACAGCGTTGCTAGAAAAGAGCAAGAGCTGGTAAACTTGGTAAATATCACCTTGATGAACTTCATGAAGCTTCTTTGGAATATGGCATGCAGATCAGTGCAGAGAAGACCCAGTTGATGAATAGTGCCAAGATGGCATCAGCACTGTCATTACTCATGGCTATAGACAACAAGAGAATTGAGACCGTCTATTTTTTTTAATAGCTGGGAGCTATAAATATATTATATACTGTATTGGACAAAGGATTAAAGCTTGAAATTCTCTCCAGGATAGCCCAGACCACAGCTGTAAAGATGACCAAACTAAAAGTCATCAGGAATGACCAGAACATAGTCATCTGCTTCAAGATCAGACTGATGCATTTCTTGGTCATGTCAATATTTTTGTAAGCATGTGAAATGTAGGTCTCACAACAGCAGACATTGAAAGAAGGATACACTCATACAGGCAGTGGAGATGATATGCTTTCACAAGCTTCTTAGTATCTTGTATGATCTGTATAGATCACATAACAATGAGGAAGTAAAAAAACAGAATTAAAATGCCATAGGGGGGTATGAAGAGCTCATTCTTCATGACTTCACTTGTGAAAAATTGCAAACTGATGTGGTGCAGACATGTGTCATGAACATCTGGAATCCGAGTGGCCAAGACTGTCCTGCAGGGAACAGTACAAGGAGGGAAACAAAGAGGCAGACAGAGAAAACAGTGGGAATACAACATCAGAGTGTGGACTTGCCTTGAGTGGAACAACTCACTGCGGAAAGTTGAGAACCACAAAGAGTGGAGGAACCTGGTTGCAAAATCTTCAGTGGATCCCCAACGATTGATTAGACTATGGGGTCTAGAGCTGGAAGTGAGGATTAAACCAAAGCTTTTTACTGCTGTACGAATTCAGGCATTGCCAGTTGAGCTAGTCACTTAACTGGCTTTAGTTTTAAAATGGAGACATGGTTCCTCTGTTGTTGGTTGACACACTCCTCAGATTTAGTCATTTCATAGTTTTCTTATGACATGCTTTTTAAAGTTTATGATATATTGTTATCATAAATGCTGCTTTATCCATGAATTCTTCATTTTGTCTGTGTTAATCATTTGTCAAGTTGTTTTTTCCCCCCTATTGTTCAAGGTCATCATCATGTTTGGGAGTTTATTCTATTTCTAGTGTAATGTCATCTACAGTTAACAGACCTAGGCTAGACATAATGCATAATAGACAAGTACTCTTACTGGGTTTTTCCCCTCCTTTTTTGCTACCTCATTTTCTGTGATTCACCTGTCTTACTGCCCCCCTGCCACTCAATCAGTCATCTTGATCTCTCCACCTCAGCCATGCCCAAGCTCATTCTGTCATACATTTGTAGCGTCAGAAGTCCACGGGGAGCTATGTTATGCAGTCATGAGGCCACGTGACTAACCAGAAAGGCCCTGCACTGCTGCTTAGTACTTAATTGGTATTCAGTGATGCCTGCTCAGTCTTACTCTTAGTAAGTGTGAGTCTTAGCCATATACTTGTTATATAGTACCACTGTCTACTAAACTTAAGCCCCCACTGACAACAATTATCTAGCTTAGTTGCAGACCCAGACTGAGTGAGACACCCACCTATAAGTATACGGCTATAGTGTGATAGTGACAGCCATATCATCCATCCAATAACTTTCTCTCCTGAACCACAACACTGAAGGCTGTACTACAATGCTTCCTATCATAATAACAGTCAGCAACAATCTGTGTTCACACAGACGCCTGCAGTGTTGGTCAAGTAATTTGAATGGCAACGCTCTTGAAATTTCATCCATAGATGATAAAGTGGATGAAGTTTGACTGTACAGTTCCACTCCCAGTTTCCCCAATGACCCCACAGCAATCTCACTCTGGGTAGGAGCCAGCTGATTTAAAGGGGAAAAAATCCAGTGACTTATAAAGAGGATTTGAACCAGTGGCCTTGCAGCCAGTAAGTTGAGTAACACAGTGTGCTAATTACTGAGACTACACGCACACATGCACGTACGCACTCACACACACACACACACACACGTACACACAGTCACATGCACACAAATGTACACACAGTTGCACACAAATACACACAGTGAAACACACACACACACACACACACACACACACACACACACACACACACACACACACAGTCACACACACACACACACACACACACACACACACACACACACACACACACAACACTCTCTCTCTCTCTCTCTCTTCTCTCTCTCTCTCTCTCTCTCTCTTCTCTCTCTCTCTCTCTCTGAGTCTCTCTCTCTCTAGATTCTGTGATAGCCAATATAATATATCTTCAGGGTGGCCTTTTTTATAAAAAAATTTCAAAATGTTAGAAGGTTTTTTTTCAGTGTTTTTGTTTGTTTGTTGTGTGTATAATTTCAGAACTCCTTTTGACCGCATACCAAAAATAGATGGCAGAGCTATAGATCTCTACAAGCTGTACAGGCGTGTAACTGACTTAGGTGGATGGAAGAAGGTGAGTGAATTTATCTTGAGTCCAAGTTTGTGTGTGTTTGTTTTGGGTGTGTTAATTATATGTTATAATACAGATTGTTTTTTGGTATACTTTGTTAGCTGATAATGATACGTATACTGATTACTGTGTTAGTGTGTACTGCTCACTGTCACTTGTCAGGAAGAAGGTGAGTGTATAATTTATCTCGAGTCCAAGTTTGTTTGTTTGTGTAGGGTGTTTTAATTATAATACATGTATCCATACATATTGTTTGTTTATTTTTTGGTGTTTAATGTACTGCTCATGATCACTAGTCAGGAAGTGTTTAGTTATCAGTGTCACTGTCAGAGTTTCTTTGAGTTGTGTTGTGGTGTGTGTGTGTGTGTATGTGTGTGTGTGTGTGTGTGTGTGTGTGTGTGTGTGTGTGTGAGAGAGTGTGTGTGTGTGTGAGAGAGTGTGTGTGTGTGTGAGAGAGTGTGTGTGTGAGAGAGAGAGTGTGTGTGTGTGTGTGTGTGTGTGTGTGAATTTATTTTTTATCTTATTCTTTTATATTGAGGATAATGGAATAACCACTTATCTGCTTTTTCCCGTGTGTATGCAGTTTTGTAAATTCTGTCATCTGTTCCCACCGGCACACAATAGCCTACTCTTATGAAAAGCAGAACAGGATTTAACGTGTGCGCAAGATGCTCTGCATGCGTTCGCACACGGGGCCTCGGTTTATAGTCTCATCCGAAGGACTTTTGGGGATAGTGGAGTCTGCACTGATGTTAACTCCAGGGGAAAATATCCCCTTGAACGGGAATCGAACCTGGGTCATCAGATTGCGAGCGCAATGTTCTAACCACTAGGCTATCCCGTGTGTGTGTGTGTGGAGAGAGAGTGTGTGTGTGTTTGTGTGTGTGTGTGTGTGTGTGTGTATCAGAGAGAGAGAGAGAGTGTGTGTGTGTGTGTGTGTGTGTGTGTGTGTGTGTGTGTGTGTGAGAAAAGAGAGAGAGAGAGAGAGAGAGAGAGAGAGAGAGAGAGTGTATGTGTATCATGTACATGTGTGTCCATGAATGATTATTGAAAACATTTAATAACTGTTTGATGATTGTCCACTTAGGAACTAAAGAAGCCTCTTTTTTTTGGTTACTAGTCATGCCTATTGTTTTGGTTTAAATACTTCTGATATGATGAATTATTTAGAATTATTTACCGCATGCTAGTTCCTTATTACTATTCGCATCATCTTCAATGCTATATAGTATAGGCAAAGTCTTTTTTATTTCCCCCAAACAGTCAGGCTATATTTTATATTTTCTTCTTCTTCTCCTTCTTTCATCTGCCGCTGGTGCCTTTCGGCGTCGCGGGGAGACACAGACGTCTGTCTGCAGCAAGGCGGGAGGCTTGATGTAGTGACAGGTCATGGGCTCGCAGGGTGTCAGCCACGGAGTATATTTTGAATTAGTAAAATTAGTCACACGTAATAAAGAACACTTTCACATACTATAGTGTATTCCTTATTGCATGTAAGTTGTAACTAACTCAAGCTGTACCTTGGTGGGAATGCTGAGGGCCCTTTCAGTATAAATAGCATTCTCACCCTCTGGAAATTCTGTGCTGGAAATTTCCCCCTTTCTGTCGATCCCTTTGTTTCTGTCGTTCTCCTCACCTTTCTATTTCCTCCCTCTCATGCTTATTTTCTGCCTGCCCAACCCATTTGGCTGTCCCTTTTCAAGCAAATCTAAAAATTTTTCTCCAACAAGTTAACTTATAAACTTTCTGATGAACTGCCCTGAAGATGGCACATGTTGGCTGAGGCCAGCGGGCAGACCTTGTAGAGTTACAACTACAAGCACAGGAAAAGACAAGGCACCATGCATGATACCCAGTAT
>CM054152.1:22793634-22881309 GCA_028751875.1 Rapana venosa | reverse complement strand
TCCTTTTTTTTATTCTCTTTTTTTTAGCAAGAAAATCTTGATCCCAATCCAAAAGGTGCTAGTGATTATTGAAGACAGCTGACAGGGAAGTCCAATAGCAAAGAATAAAACTGCAGACGGACATGGAACTTGCGGGGCAAAATCTGATTAGAGAAGAAGGAAATATACAGCTGGAAATATGCAAGTGACAGATCACATCGACCCACTGGCACAAAATGCATTACCAATGCTCTGGCTCAGTACTCTGGGAGGTGGAAATATGTAAGAGACATGACGACCCACTAGCATGAAATACATCAATGATCTGACTCAGTACTATGAGATCTGGAAATATGCAAGAGACATGATGGCCCACTAGCTTGAAATATATTAATGATCTTGGTCTGAGATCTGGAAATATGCAAGAGACATGTCGACCCACTAGCATGAAATATATCAATGATCTGACTCGGTACTATGAGATCTGGAAATATGCAAGAGATGATGACCCACTAGCATGAAATACATCAATGATCTGAATCAGTACTATGAGATCTGGAAATATGCAAGAGACATGTCGACCCACTAGCATGCAATGATCTGACTCAGTACTATGAGATCTGGAAATATGCAAGAGACATGACCCACTAGCATGAAATACATCAATGATCTGACTCAGTACTATGAGATCTGGAAATATGCAAGAGACATGTCGACCCACTAGCATGAAATACATCAATGATCTGACTCAGTACTATGAGATCTGGAAATATGCAAGAGACATGACGACCCACTAGCTTGAAATATTTTACCAATGTTCTCTCTCAATCCTATGGGAGGTGGAAACGTGCTAGAGTACCCACGAAAAACTGAAGGATTAGGATATCATAATATTCCCAATCTGGAGATACAGATGGAACATTTTCATGTTCCATTTCCATGAAAAAAAACACCTGAAAGTTTTTTTGAAACATTCCTTGTTTCCATTCCCTGCCCTCTAACAACATAGGGCTAACGAGGTCAGATTTTCAAAAAGAACTTGTGCTTTTTACAAGCGTCGTGGCATTTGTGGTGAAAAGGTCACAGACTGTTGCAAACTGTCTGAAAATAAAGACAAGCAATGTGTGATAAGTATGCAGGGTCTAATTGACAGAAAGGGTGTGTGTGTGGGTGTTTCGCACGCATGCGCAGGTGCATGTGCATACGTGTCGGTGAAAAGTGGTTACTTAAAATGCACAATGCATGTCACCAACATTCAAAAACTTGTATGACACTAGGTTGACACTAACGTTTCACTAAAAACATGCATTTCAAGTTGTATAATTGATCATCATTGCCTGCTTGAAAATAATTCATCAGGAACAAGCAGCAACAGTCATTAAAACTGCTTGTAATGGCACCACAGTATCATGTGATCCAGCCAAGCTGCATGAAGTGAAACATGACAGGTGATATTCAGCATTTTACATCAATATGATACAACAGCAGGTACAAGAACATAAAATGCAGAAAAACCCCAAAACAATCCATTATGATTGAGATTCAGACAATTCTAACACTGGGTGTGGGAGGGGGGGGATGCTGGGGGTGGGGTGAGGGGGGAGGGATAGCCTATTGGTTAGAGTGTTGAGCTCACCATCCAAACACCCACATGAGATTGTTCCCTGGAGTTATTTACCGTTTTTCACTTCCCTTAAATCCTTTGGATGAGACTATCAAAGCCAAGGTCCAGTGTACGAATGCACGCATGGCTGGTTGGTGGTACACTGCCTGAATGGGATGGTTCCACTGGGACTATAAAACAATCAAACACTCCACCCAAAACATCTTATGCACATGTTAAACCCTGTTCTACCTTTTTGAAGAGTAGGTCATTGCTGGCCAGTAGTGATGGTTCCCAATTTTAAAGAAACCTGCACGCTGGTCTGGTGCACTTAGATATCTCCAAAGTGTGTGTGTGTGTGTGTGGGGGGGGGGGGGGGGGGTGAGGGAGGGTAACCTAGTAGTTATAGCACTGAACTCTGATAAAATATAAGAAAACATTGATAAAATGTGTGCCTTGAGTCTAGATTTTCAAGTAGATCTACTAATATCTCTTCCACCCCCCCCATCTGATTTGTATCGGTAGTGTATGTTTGCTGAAGGCATACAGATTGTGTGTGTGTGTACATACATGTCTGTGTGCTTGACTTGTGCTGCCCGCAGCAGGCCTACTTAAATTGAACATATTCAGAATAATGCTAAGTATCTGTGCCTGCAAAACTAATACATGTCCATATCATACTCACCATTAGATCATGGTTGATGGTGTCACCGCTGTACTCCCACCCACAACTGCAAGAAACTTGTCCTGAAGTTTTGCTGGTGCGGCATTCCTGTTCTTCCTCTGCGTTTGTCAGATGGACAGCCGAGTCTTTGTGATGAAGGCAGCGGTCAGGACAGCTGAGTTTTTGTGATGAAGGCAGCGGTCAGGACAGCTGAGTGTGATGAAGGTAGCAGTCAGGACAGCTCAGTATGTGTGATGAAGGCAGCGGTCAGGACAGCTGAGTCTGTGATGAAGGTAGCGGTCAGGACAGCTCAGTCTTTGTGACGAAGGCAGCGGTCAGATGGACAGCTCAGTCTTTGCGATGAAGGCAGCAGTCAGATGGACAGCTCAGTCTTTGCGATGAAGGCAGCGGTCAGATGGACAGCTCAGTCTTTGTGATGAAGGCAGCGGTCAGATGGACAGCTCAGTCTTTGTGATGAAGGCAGCGGTCAGATGGATAGCTGAGTGTGATGAAGGCAGCAGCATGCTGCAGGTCCTCCAAGTTGCTGTAGGGCTACTTGTCCACTAGGGTGGGTCCTTTTTTCAGAATGTTTCATGTAGTGAGCAGAGCTGCAATAGATGTTCTGTTGTCTAGCTGCCAGTCTTGCACAGGCACTGCTCTGTGTGGCGTTTCATACACATGGTGGTTGTGGCCTGTCCTGAGCCCCAGTATACAGAGCTGCTCCTGTTGTGTCAGCAGGTAACTGGGATCCAAACTGTTCTTGTATGGATACTACTGCGTCATTTGTTTTGCTGTTTGCCCTACGGTCTTGGCTTCAGAATAACTGGTTAAACCTAACACCTGCTCTGCTTTATGCTTCCTTTTGCCAGGGAGTCAGTCTCATTGCTAAGCATGTTGTAATGGGAAGGGATCCAAAGCAACATTATTTATCACTTTTGCAAGGGAGGCAGAAGTGAAGAAAAGGTCGTTCAGGTCCAGTATTTCTGTTGGACTGAAGGCATGGTCAAGATAATGATTCTCTGAAGTATACAGTGAGACTATTGTCGCCCCAAAGGTAGTAGGGTAATGAAGGTATGCCCACTGATGCACAGGATGGCCATTTTCTGGTTGAGAGGCTGAAGATAGTGCATGTTGTCTTTCCAGTGCATTCCTGTGAACATGATCAAGCATTCTAGTTATAATATATAATTCTGAATGATACTCATCGAACAAAAGTTCAGAACTATAGCAATTTAGCATACCGTACATGTTCAGCCACCAAAAACAGAACATTTAGTCACTACAAGTCAGATGAAGACAAGTACCAGTAAAACTGCACACACACACACACACCACACATTTTGCTTGAGCACTTTACATACATGTATAACTTCCTATCACCTAAATTCATTCTAAATCAATAGGGCCTACATAAAATGGCAAGAGATAGAAAAAGAAACCAAAACAGCGACACAGCTAAAAGAATGGGCGCTTACTGCCGGTGGGGCTTCGCTCGGCACACAGGTTTATTTTGCTCAAGAATCATATAGGCCTAGATATCCACTTCGTTATTGAATTACGACAAAAACAAAAAGCTGGATTTTTAGTGAAATCTTTGCGGAAATTCGGCGAACTTGGACACAGGAGAGGAATATCTATTGCTGCGCTTTTATAAACACCCCCCTATCACTACTCCAACCAAAAGGAGCCTCTTAAGTCTCTGTTGGTTCGGGCCTCAAGTTTCTGAGACCCCCAATAAGCATCAGTTCTTCGAGACAAGGATCTCCATTGTTTACCCTCAATTTCTAAATTTGCCCTCGGCAAAGAAACAAAGAGAAAAAAGTCGGCAAAAGTGTTTTGTTGGCATGGAACGTCAGGGTGGCAGCCACTTGGAACCGAAAGTACCGCAGGGGAGTAACGCAGGGAAAGTATTCAATCTAGCGACTGTGGGCCTAGAATAAAACGCAACGATTCCTCTCACTCAGCGAGGCGGCAAAGCCAAATGGAAGGCCAAGGCTCTGGTGATTAACCCAGACCTAATACTGACATTCACCTAAAACTCGCTTCGAAACTTGGTATACAGTTTGCCTGCCCCACTAAAGTATTAAGAATCACAGAGCTAGTCTTAAGCTAGGCCTACACCTAAAATGCTTGTTTTCGCATTCAAGAGCAATAAGCCATCTGCTTAAAAAGTAACCTACTCTTAAGCGCGACAATATTTCGACAACCAGTTGGTAACACATTTTTCGACAATTAGCCAAAGTGTTAAGCCCATTCCGCCTTTTGGAAGAGTGGGTCATTGCGTGCTTATGAAAATGGATGACATCTTTGGACAAAAATGCATACACACTGGTGGTTTTAGGCATTCCCTAGAGTCGGAATGCAGCTACCCTTCATGGTCGGCAAAAACATTTGCATAAGGAAAAACCTCACCATAGCCCGGAGTTCTAGATCTAACCGATGAACATAGACACACACAACCTAATGCCAAAGGGAAATTTTAAAAATAAACTACAAGCTTTGGTTTGGAGGAGGGGGTCTTTTTTTTTAGGGGGGAGGGGGGTAACCATTATTAGGATGTTTGTTGATCAAATAGTTATGGCAGTAGGAAAATTATGAAAATAACCCAAGTTTGGGGGGGGGGGGGGGGGAGGGTTGGTGCCCAGCTACCCGAGTTCATTTCAAACACTAATAATATTAGAGACTGGCTTTTTTTTTTTTTTAAGGCAACACAGCTACCCAAGTTGTGCTTGAATCTTTTTGCAAACACATGTTTTCTCATAAGTTAAAGCCTGGAAAGGGGTGGCTTTCACTAGATCTAGCTCGAACAAAACATTGCTGAAGTATTCAGTGCATTGACCACAAAGCCTCTTACAGAACTTAAAGTAGAAGTCAAGTCACTGGATTGAGAGCACATGGAAATCTTTGCCCCACCATGATAATACTCCATGCAACTTCTTGATTTAGAATTCGAAATTATTCTCTACCTTGCTTTTGAATATGGTTTTCATTTCAAACATTGAACATAATCATCAATATAAAAAAATATATCAGCACACCTATACAAAACAACAATAGTTACCTGTAGTCTAGGGTGAAAATTGCCTGCATATACAAAACGATCTTGTTTCAGTCGTTGCCAGATCAGAAAAGTGGGAGTGTCTGTCGGGCAACAAGTTCTTAAAACCTCTGTGAGTGAGCAGAGTTCGTTTAGACTGCGTGCATCATGGGGCATCAGCATTTGGTCGTGATAACTTGTTGGGGTTTTTTTTTTTCTTTCTTTTCCTTCTCCCCCTCCCCCTTTTCTTAAATCACTGGATGGTTAACTGGCTGTCTGGTTTCTTTCAGTTTGCTACCCAGACTTCTTTGCTTTGCCGGCCTGTTATGTGCCATCGTTTGCATGGCTAAGAATAGATTTGTGTTACTGCACATGAAAATAACACACTGTAAAAGAAGAAAACTAGGACAGAAAGTAAAGAGTAAACCAAGAATTATAGGAACGAACGAAAAAAAATTGTGAATGAACTTATTTTTTCTGAGGGTAAAAGATTAAGCATTACATGCTGTTTTATACCAGCCCTAAAAGAGAGACAATGACAATGACAAATTCTTTTATTTCGAGGATATGAATAAGCACTCATGGCTTTTTTACATCCAGTCCCGCCCTAAGGGATATATATGATAAGAATTTCTTTTTAAAATAAGCCCAATACTTATACACTCGTACAGTTACCGGGGAAAAACCCACACAAAACCCCCATAAAAACCACAGAGAGAGAGAGAGAGAGGAGAGATGAGAGAGAGAGAGAAGATGAGCGTAACAACAATTTTTTTACAAAAGCAAAACAACAAAAAGAGAAGGAAAAACAACAACACAGAAACAACAACAACAACAAAAAGTGAAAGTAGCAAAAACAACCAGGGGAGAGGGACAACAAAATACCCCCCCCCCCCCAAAAAAAAAAAAAACAAACAAAACAACACACACACACACACACAACACACACACACACACACCCCAAAAAACACACACAAAAACAACCCCCACAACAACAAACAAAAACGAGACAGACAGACAGACCAGATGGACACACAGAGAAAGAGACAGCAAGAAAAAGACAGACTTGGAAAAAAATTGAAATACACATACACGCACACAACTGCGCACCCACGCCCCCACACACACACACAAAACACACCCACACCAATGGTGAGATTTTGTGTGTCTCATATTACGGTGACTTTACAGAAAGTCTGTCCGTCTGTCTGTCTGATCTGCCTCTCTCTCTCTCTCTCTCTCTTCTCTCTCTCTCTTCTCTCTCTCTCTCTCCTCTCATTTGCTTTTAAAATTCATTGGCGTTGTGTCGCAGGTCAAAGCTACAACACTACACTTCAAAACGCTGTGTCATAGGTGTTCATAAAAGAAAAAAATGTTAACACTGCGTGTTCCATCAAAGGGAACAAACTACTAACTAAATTTGTCTCATTTTAAATGAATTGTTTCCCTTCAACTGTGAACTCCTTTGTGTGTGTTTTCTTTTTCAAACAGTTCAGCCAGCAACTCCAGAGGCCCTGACAAATGACATGGAACGCCGAGGGCCCCTCCAGGGGTCCGAAGAGCTTGTCCCTCATCGGCAAATCAGTAGGCTAGATATCAGTCTCTAGATGTTGGACAGGTCTGCAGGAAGTATACCACTGTCATGGGAGAAGTGCCGCCAAGGGCAGTTGCAGAATCACCAATGTGGAACTTGGTGAACATGAGATGTCTGAGTCTGCAGTGTCCAGTCCTCAGTCTCACAATGGTCATTTGATCTTTTCTGGACAGGAGGCAGTAGTCATCCTTGCTGTTGAAATTAGGGTGCTGCTGAAACCATCTTCTCTTTTGCTTTTCCTTCACTGTTGTCTGTGCTCCTTCAATTGTCACTTTCTGCTTTCTTGAGGCGTCTGACCTCCTACCTTCGCCAGTAGGTCAGCTTCCTCGTTGCCATGGACACTGCTGTGTGAAGGAGCCCACTGGATGACTGTATGCTCAGTGGACTGCTGCGGGGTAACAAGAGCGGAGGAAAGTGCGTTGAGTTCCTTGCTCTCTGAGTTTTGAATGGCCCAGAAGCAGCGACAGCTCCTCTGAAAAAAGTTTGTTCCCTTTCGTGTTTATAGACACCATCCCGAAGTTGGAATGTGGCTACCTAAGTGGTGGTGGTTAAGGGTTGGAGGGTTGGGGGGGGGGGGGGGGGGGGGGTCGTATAGGCAAAATCTCACCACTGGTGAACCTCGTAGCTCTAGCTGAGGAAGGCCCCTCCTCCCTGCCAACTAAGAAACAAGCAAACAAAAAACGCCAAAAAAAACAAACAAACTAACAAACCACTTCAATTTCCACCTCCAGGCCAGAGAAACAATCTGTTTCATATGGTAATCAATTTCTTGTGTGTGTGTGTGTGCGTGCGCTCGTGCCTCCGTGTGTGTGTGTGTGTGTGTGTGTGTGTGTGTGCGTGAGTGTTCGTGCCTGTGTGTGTGTGTGTGTGTGTGTGGTGGTGTGTGTGTGTGTGTGTGTGTGTGTGTGTGTGTGTGTGGTTTGTGTGAGTGTGTGTGTGTGTGTTCCATTTTATGGGCTGTTCACTTAAAGTAATAAATTTGATGGAGGTTGGGGGGGGGGGGGGGGGGGTACATAATGAGATGAGGGCTTTTAGGAAAAGAGATGCCTGTTGGCATTGATGTACATTAAAAGATTATCCAAACCATATTAACAGTATGTTGCAAAAATATGGCGAAGAAACGCAAAAATAACAAAAACACAGAACAATTGAAAAATACTCTAAAATTGGAAAATGAACAATTGTGAACTACGTGTATAGGCTGCTGTGAATAAAGCAAAATGTAGATCCCGACAGTAAAGGTGTTGTATAAATTCACAATTTTTAAAAAATTAAATAAATTAAATAAAGAAGAGAATACCGGGGTTCGTATCAGAGATAATGATATCTTCATACAATACCTTTGGATTGGTTAACACTTCGTGCAGAGACTTATCTTGAAATACTTGTAAGAACTTTTTTTTAAACCTTGACATTACAAAACATGAACATTGGAAAGTTTTTCACCGCATAACATTGCATTTTGGGGGGCAAATTTTGCTCGAAAGGCATTTAATTTCAATCTGTGGATTAGAGAAACAATTTTCTAATACAGGATTTTCGAAAGGCGAAGTGAGTACAAAGAATGTTCTCAATATCCAAAACAGAACAAGTATGCTGGGAATAGCCAGCATCTTCCTGTTTCCTTTTCACATGTTTCCAGCAAACATTTTGAAGCAAAGCATAACCTTTATGAAGAGAAAGAGGAATATCTAAATCAGTTGAATGGCTATAATGTTTTGCTGCCTTTTTGGCAGCTTGTGTCAACCTTTTTCATTGAAATGATAGGCCTACAACAGTGAGATGGAACCCAGCAGAAAGTAACATTCGAACCCCTCAGAATTAGAAAATGTACCAATAAATTAATTTCAATAATAAGATTCTGCCTATCCCTCATGCTGAGTTACTGAGAGACTGTAATGCAGATTTAGAATATACACAGAACAAAATCTGCAAAACAGCATTGGGGAAATCAAGCAGAAAGTACAAAGCCATCAAAATAGCGATAAATTTGGCAGTAAAGAAGGAATGATTTTTGCCGATATAATAGGACTTTTCAACCCTAAAACTGTAATATTGAATGCTGCCCCGGCTTCCTTACATTTAAGAAGGGATCCATCAGTGTAGGCTATATCTTAAGATGAGAAGGATATGTATCTTTTAGGTGCACATTTTATATAAGAGCCAAGAATAAGCCCATTTTCTTTCTTTAAAGAGAGATGGTTGATATCAAAATCTGCTTTCTGAAGTTCCCAGTTAGGACAAGGTATTAAAAAAGGTGTGGATTTTTGCCGATTTTTTCGGATTAATACTTGACTCTTTAAGGAGATCGGAAGTATAAGTGCCAATTGTAACAAGAGAAGAAATATTGCTAGCTCTGTCTGGAAAATCTAAGTAAGATCTAATTCAAATTTCCGATATAATATTGTTTTCATCTGTTGAACATCTTAAGATATATACTTTGAAATGGCTAAGTTACGATATCCTCTAAAGGTAGTACTCCTATTTCTCTGTATATCCTAGAGAAGGTGTGTGTGTGTGTGTGTTGTGTTGTGTGTGTGTTGTTGTGTGCGCGCGTGCGTGCGTGTGTGTGCGCATGCGTGCGGACGCGCGAGTGTGTGTGTGTGTGTGTGTGTGATGTGTGTGTGTGTGTGTGTGTGTGTGTGTAGTGTGTGTGTGCATGCGCGCGCGTCTATTAATAAATAACGCAAAGATAAGAGCAATTTTTTTATTTTAAGTATTGTTTATTACTTTTCTGATAAACCGAATCGAGTTGTACTTTCTTTGTCGAAGTACTACAAGATTGCAGTGAAAAGACGAACGGTTTTTGTTAGTGTAGGCCTATCATTTTTACCGAGACTCATCCCCCAAATCCAGAAAGATCTCGCAACCAACGGAAGACAGACTTGTGTATTTTGACACACGTTTAGTCAAACTGAAATAACGCCATGTCAACGATCAACTACAGCAAATGGGACCACATTGAGGTAAATTACTTCCCTCCAACTACTGATTCACTTATTATGAGTTGAAGATCAGTTTTTGGAGTTACGAAGTTGAAAGTTCCCTGGTGTGTGATGGTCTGCACCTTGGTGAAAATTATTCTCGGTGAAGTCTTACGTACAAATGACCCCATAATCTTATGCTTACTTCATTTTCATTAGATCATTTCTGTTAGTTAATTCCTTTTTAAGTTTAAAGCAGAATCTCTCGTTGGGCCTAAATCTTCACCCTTCACCCTTTAGTTTTTACTAGCACCTCCGCACCCAACAGTAACAAGCCCTAAGCATTGTCTTGTCCACTGCAGGATGTAGTTTGAAAGTATAAACTATTATTAGTACTTAATATTAGGCTATTAAAGTATTATATGTAGCACTAGCAGGCTTTCGTCGGTTCCTGTCTTGTGGAGACCTCCCTGTGCCATTGTCATGCTTTCTTGATGTCATCAAGCCATCTAGTTGCTAGTCTCCCAGGGATTCTGAAGCCTATAAGTATAAATGTATGTGTTTCACAAGTTTTAAGTTGTTTGACTAGTAGTTTCTACTTGTGTTCTTTTAATTTTGTGTCATCTAATTTTCTATATTTGTTTTGATTGTTTCTGTATAACTATTACTGTATTAGTATTAGTTGAAGGTAAAGTCTATTATTAGTGTTACTGTTACAGTGTTAGCTCACAGGCATGTAATAATACTAATAGTAGTGCAGTCTTGCGATCAAGTTGATAATCTCATGCATGGTCTACTTTTGAAATTGTCTTTTAATCTTTTAGGCTAGGAGTTCTGTTGTCTCCTTTGTTGAGGCACTGTGTTGTACATGTGTACAACTACAATATGAGTGGATGTGTCAACTGTCATTCATCATTGTCATTGTATGCACAATGTGTGCACAACTACTTGAACTAGTTTAAGCCCAATGAGGCTGTGGGAAGTTCAGGAAGAATACACAGGCATGCACACGTGCACAGGGTTTGCACACTCTTTGAACCTTCAGTTTTGAGACCCTTTTTCAAGGCCTTGAACCCATTTGAAAATAACCAAAGTGTCATTCCCTGACAAAAACCTCTTTGAAAACCCTTGAAATGAAGAGATTTCTCCTCTCTCTCTCCCCTCTCTCTCTCTCTCTCTCCTCTCTCTCTCTCTCTCTCTCTCTCTCTCATCAAAAATATTCTTTTAAGGATGATGATAAGCTAAATAAAATTTTTTTGTGCGGGAGGAAAAAATAGTAAGAGTAAGCAGATCATGACAAAGTGTCCAAGGGAGGTAATTACTGATTTAAAAAAAAAATATATATATATTAATATTTAAAAGTATGTTGTATGTTACCGAAAGTTGCCTATAGATCACCCCATTTGAATGGATATTTATCATTTTATGCTCATTGGTGTTCAAAACAACAAAGCAAGGCTGAAAGTAACTGTGCATTAGAATTTTGATATTTTGTATCTGATGAAAGCAGAGTTCAGAGACTAGATTACCAAAGTAACCAAAACAAAACGACCACATGTTTCGCTGAGCATGACATTGTGATAAATTTATGGCATTTTCCTGCAGGCAGTAGTGGACACATGTGAAGCTGCCACCCGCTACAAAAAGCCAGTGTAGGTGTGGCCTAGATTTGAATCTTTGTTTGGACAAAAGTTGCTCTGAAACAAATAAAAAGCAACAAAAAATTGGTGCAACTGGTGCACACCTGTCATCTTTAAACAGTTTTACCTACTGATCTTGTTTTAATGAAACCACACATAATTGAACAAGTGATAATTATACTTTCAGTTTCCACCTTCAGCTATTTCGTTTCATAGTGTAATACTAATACAGTAATAGTTATTACAGTATACTATTCTTTCATGACACCATTGTGTCAGGAGATGATAAATTTTTTCTTAAGTTTTATTAGGTTTAACTATATGACATGCCTTAGCTTCAGGATGCTGTGTCCCTGACCCCTGCTTTTTCATGACAGGGGCAAGCCCCTCCCGAAACCCACCGCCCACTAAATTTTGCTTCTGTTGTTCTCAAAGGTTGGCAGCTATGTCATATGATAATATAATCCCAAATTTTGTTTGGGTGGCAATTTAACTCCTTGAATTTAACTGAAGAGTGTCTATGGAAGCATTGTTTGTATCGTATCATGTATTTTCTTTTCATTTCATTCATCCCACTTTAAGTCACGGTATATTCCGTGAAATTCGTGCTGTCCCCCCGGGGAGAGCGGCATGCCACAAGAGAGCGCCACCTTTTTTTTTTCTTCTCCTGTTTTGAAAACTGTATTTGTTTCCCTATTCAGGTGGCTTTTTTCTACAGAATTTTCCCAGGGACAATCTTTTGTTCCCGTGGGTTCTTTTACGTGTGCTAAATAATTATGTAAACACTGCACCTCGGTTTATCGTTCATCCGGAAAAGGGACTAGCGCCGAGCCCACCATCTGGATGGGGGAAAGCTTTGGGTCCCTATCATTTTTATCAGTGTGTGTTGGTGTGTGCGTGCGTGCGTGCTGGGTGCGTGCATTGGTGTGGGTGTTACACTATAATATCAGTTTGTGTTTGTGTCAGATTTCTGATGATGGGATGACACTCATCCCAACATCGACACCCCAGTCTTTTCCGATGGCGTCATCAGGCCCCATGGAGAGAATGGAAGAAGCCAAAAGAAGAAGGACGTTCTGGAGAAAGAAAAACAAAGGTTTTCACCAATTTTGGAATGTTCATTGTTTGTCTGGTTTTTTAAAAGTTTTTTTTTCATCTCTACATGTCGTAAGTAAGCCTAGTTTTTTATTCATATCTACATGTCATAAGACTAAGTACCCAAGTGTTACTGAAAGGCATCATTTAATCTGAGTAAAATACAAAGGAAGGGTAACAATGTTTATTTGAAAAATGGCAAACCTTTGAGAGAGAAAGACTGAAAGAGAGAAGAGACTCGGAGAGGAGAGAGAGAGATCGGGGAGAGGGTAGGGAGAGAGAGAGATCTAAAGTAACAAGAGCAATCTTTATTTTCAATTTAAGATTTTCAGAAGAGTAAATGGAGGACTGTGACTAGTGTGAGTTTAGTCATTGCTGCTGTAGGGTTTTGCTTTTTTCAGTGTTGTCTCAATCATATGTTTTCTCATATGATTCTGTTATTTGGCGTGAACAGATCAATTTTCATTCATTATAAATTTGTTGTGGGTGGTTAAAATACTATTTGTTTTATCCCTTTCACCTCCTTGGGGATGCTGGGGACTCGTTCATATCAATAGCATCCCTACTTTTTAGAATTTTTGTGCTAGAAATGTGCCTTTTCTATCACTTCTTTTGTTTCTGCCTATTCCGTTACTTCCATATCCTCTCTCTCTCTTTCTCGCTCTCTCTCTCTCCTCTCTCTCTCTTCTCTCTCTCTCCTCTCTCTTCTCTCTCTCTCTCTCTTCTCTCTCTCTCTCTCTCTCTCTCTCTCTTTGCTGATTTTCTGCCTACCTAGACCATTCTCCTGCTTTTTTACAAGCAAATCTGAATTTTTTTTTGTGACTTTTAATGAGCTGCCTGAAGTCAGAATATATTACTTGAGGCCAGCAGGCAGACCTCCTGCAGTGTTACAAGCACAGGGGAAGACCTGGCACTACACTTTTCTACCCAATAGGGAACGCAGAAGGAAGTATACTGAATTCAAAATGAAACCTTTTGAAAATCAAAATGCATAAAATTTAGAGATATGCGCTTATCAAAACTCTCGAAATATAGATATAATTATATGATCTTACTATAAGGTGCAGTATTACCAAGGAAAGTTTTTATATTTCGATGGTTATTGATTCACTTAATCTTATCCATGTATTGATTGTTGGTCATTCATTTCATTTACCAGAACAAATGTATTTTGTTTCAGTCACCAACAGAAGATGAACGAAATCAAACAGAAGTTAAAAGGAGCACAAGGGGTATGGATTGTACTTTGTAGTAAATAGTTATCTTTCAATCAAATAATGTTGTTCTGTCATTTTTTATTCACATTTGTGATAGCTCAATAGTTTCATTTTTCTCATAAGAACACTCGTACCCCATGCATACGCTCATTCTAAGGAGAAAAGGATGGGGTTAGGTGGGATGGGGTAGGGGCAATTATGCATATTTTTGTAATGTGAAGGATGTGTAGGTTGTAAGCTATGCACGCTCTTTTTGGGAAGATTTATTGCTGTGTTATATCTTTCATGTGGCTTTTTTTTAAAAAAAAAAAAGTTATGAGGCTCTTGGTTTACAGCTCAGAAGACAATTTACTATGCATACAACTTCTGAAGAATGCAAAAAACACAATAGTCTGGTTGCTGGTTACGTTCATTTTGTTAAAGTAAAAAGTTTCAGTTATTTATCAAGGTGTGATTGTTTCATTTGTTAAAGTAAACAAGTAGTATAAAAGTCTCTGTAACAGTGTCATTTCCCTATCAGACTAGAATTAAGAAAAAATGAGATGTAATAACAATGAGGTTTTAGCCCCTTTATTGTTTATATTGGATTAATTCATGAAAAAAAATTCCCCAGCATGACTCTTTTTTTTTCATGTTTGTTTCATTGAATGCTTAATTGTGTTGAGGTGTCAGTGCATGGGGATGTTTTCAGACATCAGATAGTTTTGGGAAAAAACTGAAGCTGGAAGATCAGAACGGGGAGAAGCAGGAACGGCAATTTCAGGAAAAGGAAGACGAGCTGAAGAAAGGGGAACGGGTTAGTAATCATTGCACTATACCATGGCGTTCTGCTAGAAGCAGTTCACTCAGTGACTGAAGGCCCAAAACACTTGTGTTTAAATTGCTCCATGCAACAGTGCTATTGAGAATATTCTTAGTAATAACCAGAACAAACAAACACTTCAACTGCTAGTTTAACTAACAAACTTATTCAGATATATATGAAAATCGAAATGAAAATCGGGAAATGTTGTAGTTGCTAGTAATAACCAGAACAAAACAAACACTTCAACTGCTAGTTTAACTACAAAACTTATTCAGATCATATGAAAATTGAAACTGCTGTAGTTGTTTAATGGTGAAACAAGTAAGTTGAAAATGGGCAAAAGTATAGGTCAGCTGGATTTTTCGCCCAGTCAGTGTGTAGGTGGGGTCTTACTACCTCATTCTAAGTAAGCTTTATCACTTGCAAGAGGTTAGTTTTGAATATTGAATTTCTATGATCTACATGTTCTTTTTTCTTTGTGTTGATAACAAACTTTCCAAACACTGTCTTCGTTATTGTTTGTTCACACTTTGAAAAGGATTATAGATGTAGTTTTGTGTCTGATATGAACAGGTGCCCCTTTAGAGTGGTAATTTAAGAAAAGCATTGTGATGCAACTGAGTAAATAGAAGTGTTACATACACACACAAAAAAGGAAAAGCAAATTTAAAAAGTGAATTATCAAATAGATCTCAGATGACTTTATTCAAATCCTTTTGCTTTTGTAACATGTTGTTGCTTTTGTATGACTGTTTCCCGTGTGGTGTGTTGTGTTTTGTTTGTGGTGTGTGTGTGTTTTGTGTGTTTTGCGTGCGCGCGGCAAGTGCATGAGAAATAGGATTTAGAATTGGTAGTTATACAGCAATCAATTAATTTAACAGGTTGTTTATTTTAGACTTTAATGTTTAATTAACAGCTGTTAAAATGCACTTTGCAGTTATCAGCGATTTTTTAAAAAATTTTTATTAATATGTGACCAAAAAATGTCTTTTTTCAGCTAACTCCTTGGAACATTGATACGATCTGTCATGAAGGAAATCAAAACGGTAAGTGGTTGGAAACAAATGCATAATTAATTATATGTATATAAAAATTATTTATTGTTAAATTTAACTTACTCTGTTGTAGAGTAGGTTGAAGACTGAAATGTGTTCCCGTGTTTATTTCTTTGTTTATGTATTGTGATATGTATGATTTTTCTTCTCTTTTTTTTCCCCAGTTGATCAACAAAGTAGCCCCTGCTCCAGAAGAAATGACCAGAAGAAGAGAAAGCAGACAGACAGGTTAGCTATATTTTTAGTTGTCGCAGACACATACACGCCATGCATGCTTGCATTTACACACTCAGAACCCATGTACACACACTGGTGCTGAGTACACACTCAGGTACACAAGAACACACATGAGCTTGCTTACACTCACTCTACATACGTTTTCCTGTACAGCAGCATTTGCACACACATACCTTTGCACACAAGCACACACCATGCATATGTGCATGCATGCATACACACACACATACACTCTCTCCTCCCTCCCTCCCTCAAACACACACACACATTCTCTTCTTTCATTCACACATAAACTTTAAGAGAAAACAAAATGGAAGGTCACTCACACACACAACTTATATACACACACCACATGCACACACACACGCAACACACAAACACACACACTTACACGCACACACACAACTATCTGGCCCCCCCCAACTCACACATTCATTAACATCATAATTGTGGGGGTATGTTTAATTTATCTATTTAGTTATAAATTCAGCAAGAATTCAGCAGAAGTACAAGACAGAGATCCGAAAGTTGGCCTTGATGCAGCGCTACGAAGACAGCCAGCAGTTCCTGCGGGAAACAGCCTCACCTGGTCTGTGAGGAAACCGGCCAACTCCCTGGTCATTTGGTGTATCGACCTGGAGGTGGAAGAGGTTGGTTTTATGGTAGCCGTGATAATCTTGATAATATGGAATTCATATAGTGCTCTATCTTTGGTAAATTTAATCAAACCCCTTCGTTGACTCGTTCATCACATGAAACCATTCATTTTATGAGCAAATTCCACATAGATTTGCTTTTGTGCATGTTTAAAGCATGCTTTGCGTTACACACAAAGTAACCCTTTTGTGTAAACAGCTATGCGTTATGATGTATTTTTTATGTAACTTGCCTTTTAAATTCAACGGTGCTTTTGTTCATGAAAGTTTAGGTCCTGATAGGATTTGTGTGCAAAGCCAATATGTACCAGTTTCGGTCGAGGCTCAGGTTACCACGACCCGCGTTTTCCCAAATTGATCAACACCAGGGTGGAAGTGACAAGTCAGCTACTGGAGTTAAAACTTACTTAAGCTCCCTAGAGAACAGATCACCTTTGGTACATGGAACTTCGTACACTCAACCAGTGCGGAAAAATCAAAGAACTAAAGTATGAGCTTTAGCCGCTATAAATGGGACATTATTGGATAGGAGAAGTGAGATGGACAGGATTGGTGAGACATTGACTGAAGAAGGCAACAAGATCTGGTACAGTGGCCAAGAGAAACATCCCCAAACATGGAGTGGCATTTATTGTCAAAAAGGAAGTAGTGGGGGTGCATTATCAGCTTACACCGGCTTCCAGCAGGATTATCAGATCCTGGTGTCGGCCAAGCCAAGAACATCACCATCATACAAATTTGCCCCATCATCTGACCATGCAGATGAAGAAGAAAGAAGAATTTTACGAAGATCTTGAAGAGGACCATATGAAGTTACCCAAGAAGGACTCCTCATCATTCACGGGGATTTTAACGCCAAAGTGGGTCCGGG
The DNA here is from genome assembly GCA_028751875.1 of Rapana venosa. Classification (NCBI taxonomy): domain Eukaryota; kingdom Metazoa; phylum Mollusca; class Gastropoda; order Neogastropoda; family Muricidae; genus Rapana; species Rapana venosa. The sequence continues at coordinate 22,863,932 of CM054152.1, read as the reverse complement.
ACTCTTACAACCAAGGGCGGAACGGGTTGGTCAGTTTGGAACTGGAGAGACCAACGACAGGGGACTACGCCTGCTGGAGTTTCCCTGCACCCACAGACTTACCATTGCCAATACCCTCTATCCCACAAGCAGTAAAGGAGGACAACCTGGCATGCGCCAAATGCAAGATCCTAAACCAAATAGATTTTATTTTAACACCACGGCGCTTCAATTCAGCATCAACAGAGCCAGAACAAGAACCTACCCTGGAGTGACATAGGCAGCGACCAGACCTTGTGCTGCTGGTATTCAAAATGAAGCTGAAGAAAAACAAACAGCCTGCAAACCCCGTATCAAATTTGACGTGGACAAACTGAAAGACCCAGATGCCCAAGGAAATCTTCAAGCTAAACTTGGCGGACGTTTTGCGGCATTAACCCCCTGGACAATGACATCAATGACCTCACCAACTTTAATGAGGCAGTCCGGAAACACAGAGGAGGGTACTCGGTTGTCAGAGGAATAAAACACAGCCTGGACTACCAATGAATCTTGGACCTCTGCGATACAAAAACGAGCACTGAAACATCCAAGTCTTCCAACCTAAAGAATCCCGGGAGGCAACAATCTTGTGAAGAAGTAAATGTTAAAGGCCAGAGAGAAGTGGATCAGGATAAATTTTGATGAGATCGAAAAAAGCATGAAAGTGGGGCAACAGTAAAAAGGCATACGCACCCCGAAGAAACTCACAAAACCCCTTCAAAACCCTATCATCAGTCATTGAAGACAGCTCCGGAAACCTCCTCACAGAAAGCTCAGCTGCATTGAACAGGTGGTTGAGTATTGTCAAGAACTGTTTCAACTACCCAATCCAACCCGGCAAGAGCATAATAGAAGAGGAAGCAGCAACATCAAGAGCACCCCCGCCATTACCTATATGAGGGAAGAAGTGGAAGAAGCCATCCGCAGCTTACCAGTAGGAAAAATCCCCAGGAGCAGACAACATACCAGCAGAGCTGCTCAAGGCATGGTGGCGAAACAGTCATCACACATGTTACAGTATTGTCAGAAGATTTGGGAGACAAAACAGTGGCCAACAGAATGGAACAATCACTCATCATACCCTGCCCCAAAAAGGGGAATTTACGCCAATGCCAAAATTATAGAACAATCAGCCCCATCAGCCACGCCAGCAAGATCATGCTCAAAATTATTTTGAATTGACTAAAGAAGGAGGCAGAAGAACACCTTGCAGAGGAAAAAGCTAGGTTCAGGGCAGGCAGGAGCACAATCGAACAGATTTTTTTAAATGCCACATCCTGATGGAAAAACATCTTCAACATCAGGAGGGCCCGTTTCCCCAACTTCATCGACTTCAAGAAGGCTTTCGACAGAGTATGGCACGAAGGCCTGTGGCAGGTCCTCAGAATGTTTGGCATTGAAGAAGGATAGTGAAAACCATTCAAGCACTATACAACACCGCAAGCAGTGCAGTCCTTCTGAACAATCAGGTCGGAGACTACTTCAAAACACAGTTGGGGTTTCCCACAAGGATGCCCGTTTTCTCCAGTCCCGTTTAATTGTTCTTGGAAAACATTATAGAGAGACCCTCCATGACTTCCACTCTACCATTTTCCATTGGCGGGGAGGACCCTCAACAACTTGCGGTTTGCCGATGACATTGACCTCATGGGCGGAAGTAACACAGAGCTGCAAGATCTTACGACCAGACTTGAGAACAGGCTGGAGCATATGGGATGGAGGTGAGCTCAGAGAAAAGTAAAGTACTTGTGAACAGCACGAAACAACGCCAAATGCTAAATTTACATGAATGGCCAGCAACTGGAAGGGTAGACGCTTTTAAAAACCTTGGCGCTACACTCCAAAAGGACGGGCGATCGTCGACAGAAAACAAAGTCACACTAACCTGGCAACATCTTCCATGCAAAACTCACCACCATATGGAAAAGTAAAGAGATCAGTTTTCCCAATCAAACTAAAGCTCTACAAAGCCTAATTCAGAAATTCCTGCTGTACGGAAGTGAAACCCGGACATTGACTGCTGAAACAACAAAACGAATCCAGTCATTTAAAACAAATGCCATAGAAAACTGCTGGGCATATCCCGGAGAGAACGAAAGACCAATGGATTTGTCAAGAGTCAAATAACACGGCTTGGCAGGTCCACAGGAACTCCTTCTCACCATCGTCAAGAAGAAAAAGCTGAATGGTTCGGCCACGTCACCCGCCACAACACTTGCCAAAAACAGTACTGCAGGGAACACTCGAATGGTGGCAGAAAAGGAAGACAGAACAAGTCATGGATGGATAACATCAGAGAATGGACCAGGATGAATGACTTGGCACTACTGCGCAGAGCCCAAGGACCGAGATGGATGGAGGAGGCTTACCACGGCATCGTCTTTCGTGTCTCCCCACGACGCCAAGGTCACGGGTCTGATGATGATGATGATTTATACATGTGTTTTCATAGATTAATGGTAGTATGTCTGTTTGAAATGTGTCTTCTGTTTGGTTTGTTGTTATTGTTTTTATTGAATTTTATTAAAGCTGATACCCCTGGATGGCCATGCTCAAAAATAGAACAAGCTGTGTTCGGGTGTGTGTGCAGAAACATGATCTGATGAAGCACGTGTCCCACCAGACCATTGTCATGCAGTTTATCTTAGAGCTTGCCAGAAGCCTGAAGCAAGACCCTCGCGGCTGTGTGCGAGCCTTCTTTTCAAGGTACAGTGGAGAGATAGAGTCTCTCTTGCTTTCTTTTTTTGTTTTTTGAGGACTTGGTTTCCTGACCACTGAGGTTCTTTAGGTTACATGTGTAGACTTTGTAAAACTCATTGTAGATTTGGATTTAGCAAAATGAACAGGCATATATGGAAAAATGAATTTTTGTTGTACATATGAATAAGCAAATGTAAAATTCTGTACATAATTATTGACATGTTCTGTGAAAGAAGTACTTAACTAAGTTGAGACTGGTTGGAAAAGCTAGATTGGCCTAAATTGAGACTTTGGGCTGTAAACTCATATACATTTGCAATATCGCTGTCATAATCCACGAAAACCTGCAGTCCACTATTGAGAGAATGTGACATTGCGATATTGAGTGGTTTGTGTGTGCATGCTCAAATTTTGCAAAAAGATGTTACTGTTCACAAATATGGTGAACAAGTTCATATAAAGGTACTTCTAATGTAAATCTGTCCCCATTTTTGAAGTGGTATTAAGTTTATTTTTCTGTGTGACCAGGATAAAGTTGGCAGAAAAACAATACATGGATGCTTTCAATGATGAGCTGAACAGCTTCCGTGACCGTGTCAAAGGCCGCGCTAAAGCCAGAATTGAAGAGGCCATGAAGGAGTATGAAGAGGTGGGTATATCTTGTGTTTCCTCACATCAATGACATTCTTCACTTGACGGAAAATCAAAAGCTTTTGTCTTACTTTATATAACAGTTGTATTACACTGAACAAGCATATATGGGACAAACAAAATCTCTGCCCACATATTTGGTTTTTTTTGGTCTTATATTTGAATTATGATAAAACAAATAGCAGTGTACCATAACTTCTAACAGCTCTGCTGCTCCTTGCAAAAGGTACAGAGAAAAAAGAGATAGAAAAGAAAAAAGCCGTGAAATCCACTCTGATTCATATTTGCATTTGGAGAACGCTTTGTTAATAAGATATATGTTAACATTGTTAAACTTCTTTGTCTTGCTTGAACCAGTTGTACAAAATGGATGCAAAATAGGTATCAGATCTGACAGAGGGGTCTAGGCACGCATTTGGCATATAATTGTGTGTTGGTTTGTTGATTGAGATTTCTTCAAGTGGATGGTGGGGGGTGGGGGGGTTGCTATTCAATCCTGCTTTTAACAAAATTGTGTTATTTTAAAAACAAGAGGTGGGGATGTCTGAAATCTGAGTATGTTACGTGTTCGGAGGAAGAGGCAGAAGAGGTTGGGACCTGGAGGACTGGACCTGTGGAAGTGTTGGAGTCTCTGCCAGAAGTAAGTTTGATTTTTATTTTCTCTGTGTATATGTGTTTAAAAGAAAAAAAAAAGTGTTTGTAGGAATAGTTTCATGATTTATGACAAGTCAAACCATTTTTCAAACACCCTCCCCCCCATATCTTTTTTTATTTTATTTGTGTGATCACATGTAAGCCTTTTAACATTGTATGCTTATTGTTATACAGATGTGTATGATTTTTTTAAAATTCTTAGTTTTATTAAAGTTCTTTAATTGACTTCCTAGTTTGTTTATTTTTGTCTGACGTGTTGGTTGGTATCCATATTAACAGTTCTGTTTCTGTGCCACACAGTGGTATGATCTGCAGACGTCGGCAAAGATATCCATATTATCACACACACCACACATAATATTATTATATATATATATATATATATATATATATATATATATATATATTATTATCAGTCTGTTTCTGTGCCACACCAGGGTTGATGCTGCAGACGTCTGGGCAAAGATTCCATATTACACACACACACACATTATTATATTATTATATATATATAATATAGTATATAATATATATACAACATATGCTCGTATTACCAAAAATAGTTACACATTATATGCACATTCACACGCCCCCCACCCCCCTCTCTCTCTCTCTTCCTCCCTTCGCTCCGTCCTTCCCTCACTGATGTATTTCACATACCTACACCGTGCTCATTGCTGTGTGAACAGAAGCCTTGCAGAAGTGCTTCAGGCGCGCGACATCGGCATGTTGCAGCAGGCGGTCCTCGAGCTGCCCAAGGAAGAAGCGGAGTAGACTCCACATCAAACGCTGTGTGGATTCGGCCTGTGGGTTCCCAATGCCGCTGATGTAGAGAGGATGGTCAGGACACGGAAGGGGCTGCTGGGGATCCGCCGATAAAAAAGAGGAGGGATAAGAGGAGGAGGAGGAAAGTACGAAGAAGTGGATTGATCGGTATAGCTTGGTGGGAACGTGTGCTTGAAGAGTAAAACTTTGTGTTACAGAAAACGAAGTTACAGGATACCAAATGTGTTTGGGAAGGGTGGGTTTTTGGGAGGGTTGGGTTTTTTTGTTGTTTGTTGGTTTGTTTGGGATATTTTTTGGTGTATTTTGTTTGCTTTTTCATGGGTGAAGCTTTTCTTAGCTCATTAAGAAATCTTTGTTTTTAAGGGCTGGGTGGTAAGAAAGGCAAAGTTTAGTCATTGCAGTGTTTAATTATTGTCAATGATTTCAGATAAATTTACAAAGAAAAGAGAGCAAGTGAGTAGGATTTTTTTCCTGATCCCCCCTGTTTGGAATCATCTGATTTGTGTTAGGTGTATTTTACAGTCACACTATCAACCATGTTAATTACGTAGCAGATTTTATTAATTTGATGAATGGTAATGAATGCCATTTCATAAAGAAAATCAAAAGAAAAATAATCTTTTAAATGCCAACAGGTCAGAAAAATCTGTCTTGTATTGTAATGATCACTTTATGCAAAACGTAATGATATATTAAGAAAAAAAAAAAAACCACTCGAAAATTTTCCCTATGAATATCTTTCTTCTTTTTTTTCATATCTTTGATTGATTTTGGAGATGTTTCACTCGTGTATGTCTGTTTGTTCGATTGTTTGCAATTTTTAATAGTACTGTTTCATGTTGCTATTCATTGATACCAGCTTCATGATTACTGACAATGATTTTTATTTGTGTTCTCACTCATATGAAGATTGCTGGGGAACCCTTGCTAAACAAAGTGGATCTTGTTTATGAAATGTGTGACAAAATTGTTCATGTATGTCATATATTCTAAAGAAAAGAAAAAAAAAAATTCCAAAGTATGGTTTAAAAATTGGGGTGTGGGAAAGGGAGAGGAAGTTAGGGAAAGCAAATGTGAACATATCTAACAGGCAAACTGTTACAGAAGACATGACACAATTGAAGTAAACACAATCAAATGTCAGTACTACTAAAATACTTTTACACAATGCATGGAAATGTATTGTCTGTGTCAGTTTGTATTTGTTATTAAGCTTTTTTTCACTTTTTTAGCTCTGGCTGCTCATTTTATCGTCAACATATTGCGATAACACTTTAGTTTCTGATTTTTGTTTGACCCACAGTAGTTAGTAGTTGATAACTTTTGTTGCATTTTCTTTTCTTTTTCTCACCTGTCTGTATTTGTTTAGCTCTTAAAAACTGCTGTTTGCTGTATATCTATGAATATTCAGTTTTTTTTAAATTTTGTTTATTTTCCTTTTGTTTTGTAGTTCGGGTGTTTTTTTTTCCCTTTTTTTATCTTTTATTTCTTGTAAAATTTATATAATCTTGTCATGGATTTTGTCATTGCAATTTTTGGGTTTTTTTTGCATTGTTGGGAACTGAAACTATTTCATAAAACTTTTGGGATTTGAACGGGACAGTTTCTGGGGTAGAAAAGAGGGCCGGAGGTTTTATTGCTGTGGTCATAAGGTAAGGATGTTGTTCTTGTCCATGTACATGAATAAGAAGGGGGGGGGGGGGGGGGGGGGGGGGGGGTTGTATGATGTTAGTTCAGGACTGTTTGTCTAACTTCTGTCAAGGTATGTTGGATCAGTGGTCTAGAGGTATATGCCCCCATCTTGAAAGCAAAAAGTTGTGGGTTTGACCCCATTTGGCCCCAAAAACTTTTTTCCCCATCTAGTACATCTTCAGTGATGGTGTGGATAATGGCTTTCTGGATGGGACGATAACTGACATCCCTTTTGCAGCACACATTTTTGTGTATGTAATAAAACTCTGGAATGGGAGTTGTCCAGGCAAACTTCTGTAGAAAAAAAAGCCACTCTCGTCAGGAAACAAAACATAATTATGCATACAGGGGAAAAAATATGGATGGGACTGCTCTTGTGGTGAGCTCTGTCCTGGGGAGAGCGCAATACAATACAGCTTTGCCTCATGGAAAGGTTTAGTGAGATTTCCACTCTGTTTGGACCCGTGACTAATACTGTTGACAGAGTAGTACTGTTATGGTCAGTCTTGCCTGAAGAAGCTTTTCTTTGTCTGCGTCATATTTCCCTCAGTTGCCTTTCTTGGGTGTTGTGTGTGTTTTTTCTCAGAATGAAAATTCAGAATTTTGCTTCATAACAGCTGTTACGGAAGGAAGGAGGCTAGCATGTGACATTTTCTCATGAATGCAAGTTTGTGTACAATGTCATACGAGTTGTGTAATGTGTGGGTGCTATTGTATGCACACAAGCATGCACACATACACATTAAAAAATGCTTGCGCTCGCATACACACACACACCACACACACATGTATGTACCTCTCCTCACCCCAACATACACATAGATTTCTCTTTTTTTTCCTCTAACCTTGTGATCAAAATATCATGCACAGTGAAAATTTAACGAGAGGGGTACATGATTGTAAGGAATGTCAGTGGATGGCAAGGGCTTTGGCTGATACGTTGACACCCAAATTTAAAAAGCTCCCTGATGGTGAAGGCTGGATTGAATTCCCCACTCTGCCCTTTAAAGGTACTTAAAAAACCAATTCCAATAATCTCTAATGCTGTTTTTGTTAATAAAAATTTTTATTCATATTTTCAGTATTTAAAAAAAGACTTTTGAAGAAAAGATGCTTGCAGTCTGTATGAAATGTGAAAAGGTCTTTAGCCATTGCTGGGGATTAACAAAGAAGTGTGTACAGTCACTGCATGGCTATAACATGTCACCTTTGAGGTTTTATCTTTCTTTCTTTTGTCTTGGCTGTTCAGGTTCTGAGGAAGTTATCCCTGGAGCTGTTGTTTCCTACAAGCACTTTGAAATATGAATTTGTGGATGTATCAATGTAATCTTGATGGACATATGAAATGCATGAGTGAGAACATGGTGTCCAAGTAAATTGGTTCAAAGTGTGCACATGAGTGGTTCGTTTTTCTATTGTTTGAATGATGCGAAGCACAAAAATGTGTTTACGGTGTGATGTATATTATGTGAAAATAAATATATCGGTTTCTTTTTCATAATGAAAATAACCAACAGACATAAATGGTGTGTGTATGTATGTTTGTTTATTCTTTTTTTTTGTTCCTCCCGCAAAAGTTCCAAGGTTCACCAATGGTAAGATTTTACATGTGTGACCATTTTTGCCCACCATGAAGGTAGCTGCATTATGAATTCTGGGTATGTTAGTCTTTCCGTAACCCACCAAACACTGACATGAATTATGAGATCTTAAACGTGCATAAATCTCTGCATGTGTGCATAAGTGAATTAAGATACTGGCAAGGCTGCACTTGAAGTTGACCTGGTAGATCGTAAAAATCCACACCCTTATTTCACCAGACACCATAAATTCAAACCCACAACTGCATGGATTCATGGGATTGAAGTCAGTTCCGATTTTGCCTTACTTGGAGTCTTCAGGGGACGCAAAGTCACAAGAAACAAAGAAAATCGATGATAAAAGATTTCTACCTCTACGCAAGACGACTTACGAAGTGTAGATCCTCAACAACACTAGGAGAGTCATTAGTAAGGAAATGTTTGGTTGGTCTGTTGTGACATCCATGACCTCAAGCTAATTTCATCACACACAGCTACTCCTAGCCTTGTTCTGTTTTATCCCTTGCCCAGCCTTTCTGTCCATGAACCAATAGTACATAAGAAGTTGTTGCAGTTGGGCGTTCCAAAGCTAAACACCTTGGGGGTCAAACATATAAAACTAAACACATACCCAGCCAACCAAACTGCCAGGCACAACAAACCTATGCCAGCCCATCCTGCCGTAGAACAACGTTACAGAAAAGACCAAACATAGACATCCCTGAGCGAAGCAGACCAACAGACGACCCCCATTGGATCGCAGCAGATGATTGAAGAAGAACCCTGATGCTGAAGTATGAAAGCACCCCAGGAATAGAAAATCAGAACAGAGGAAAAAGGAAGAATGAGGCAAGGAAAGGAAACTACAAGCAACAGAGAGAGAGAATAATGCATGCTCAATTATTCATGTCCATCACAATAGCAGTAGGATTTGCTAATCTGCTGCAGAATAATTATCTTTAAACTGCATAATAATTGTAATAACGAACCAACTTGAAAGTGCAATAATGTGTGTGTGTGCGTGCGTGTGTGGTCTGTATGTTTGCCTGAGTGCAAGAGAGAGAAGGAGGGGGGGAGGGGGATAGATATACGTTGCTCTGAAGACTAGGTCGTTTACCAAGGCAGCTTTAGAAAGGCACGATGGATAGGAGAGCTGGGAAATGAGCGAGCCAAGTTATAAAAACTCACCACCCCTGTCCACTCTCTCCCTTTACTTCTCTCTTCCCTTTATCCCTCCTCAGCTTTAGGCTGCGGTCAGGGTCCTCCCTTTGATGGAACATGATAGGCCTACCCATTTTTTACTATGCACGTGGCCTCCAAGCGCTCTCCCCCCACCAACTGTTCCACGGAGACAGTTCTTCCCCTAACCCTCCTTTCGGCATTTGTTTCCAAAACGCATGAGAAAACGACCACACAGGCATAATCCCCAGAAAGTGTTAATTGCACGCTCCCTCTCCCCCCACCCCAATCCTTCGGTTCCCTTTGCCTTTCCTCTTCAATGTTTTCCCTGCACACCCCCATCCCCTCCACACCCCCCAACACTTCCATTTCTCCATCAGTCCCCAACTACTTTCGCATCGCTTTTATTGTTTCTTCGCTTGTGGAGTTACTCAGCAGGAGCTGCAGTGGTAGAAATGTTAGTAGGCCTACAATCGGAACGCATAGATTTTCAAGTACTCGCACGACTAGATCTAGGTGCAGGAACTGTGTGAAGTGAAATATTTATTAATTTTTAGTAAATAGTATTCTTATAGAAGTCTTCTTCGTCGAAAGCTCAGACAGTAGCAATTGTCTGTCATATGAGCAAAAATGCGTTGGGTCCGACATTCAGGCCCAGGGGCATCCGACTTCGACATGGGAAAGAATTGTTATCTTTTAAGTCTTTCTGAACAAAGGCATGAGAATGGATCAAGAAGGAAGAAATAGACAAAGAAGGAGGCAACAGGAAAAAAGGAACAAGGCAGAGAGAGAGAGAGAGAGAGAGACGAGAGGAGAGAGAGAGAGAGAGAGAATTAATTAATCTTTATTTTTCAAGGGAAACGGAAAAAGCATACGCACACTTTTTTTCACGGCCCTTGCCCTGTTTTGGGACTACAACAAACAAGGAAAAACCCCCTACCAAAAACACGACAACTGATTTAAAAAGAAAAGTGTATTTTTAAAACAATACTAATCCTAACTGATGAACGTTAATGTAAAAGGAAACATAGATTTTGGGGGGGAAAAGGAAGGGTTTTAAATAAACTAAAACTTTAAAATTTGAATTGAACATTAAACTTTAAAACTCATCCCATTATTATATTAAGTAATAGGATAAAGTAAAATGAGGGGAGCAAAAAGGGACAGAGGAGGGAGAGTTTTTCAGGTTCTTAAATCAAAATAAAAAAACATGCTATCAAAAAAACTACAATTTAAGTTCAAAATGCCTAAGGCCTTTATATAAAAAAGTTTTAACACCGCGCCAACAGGACAACAATTGGAAGTGGCAAATCAGGGTTTAAAAAAACCTTTAATACATTTCCAAGAGGCATGGTTATTGACGAAGGGAAAATATTGCTGCGTTTTTTGGCGACTTAAAAAAATTTTAAAAAGGTAAAGGAGTCCCATAACCTATAAGGTCGTAGGGGAGCGAGGCGTCAGAGACTCCACTTTCTAGGGCCAGCATATTGAGGGCGGCCCCCATCCCCTTTTCCCTCGCTGCTTTACCTTCCCTGACCCTAAGAGGGCGGTTTACCATTTACAAGCTGGGGGACTGTCCTGAAGCAAGGCCCCCAAACGGTCACCCATCCAACTGGTAACCACGCTCGACGCTGCTTAATTTGGCTGGGGGAAAGCGAGTGCTCCGACCACTGAGCTATCCCGTCCTCTGACTATAAAATAAAGCACTATAAAATGAGAGAGAAAATTCTTAGCATAGGATTTCCAGATGGTGGGAATGCTGTTTATACTGATAGGCCCTGGCATCCCCATGGGGAAGTAATAGGCAAAAACCCAGCTAGTGGCGCCGGGTAGGACAGCAGTGTAGCCAAGCGAGCAGCAGCAGTCACAACAACAGTGACAGTTGAGCAGCAAAAGTGGAAAGTATTGTAGCAGTACCCAGAAGTAGTAGTAGTAGTAGTAGGGCCTAGTAGCAGCAGCAGCAGCAGCAGCAGTGATAGATTTTTCACTAGCGAAACTGTGACCCTTTAAGCTTTTCTCTTCTCTTATAATTTTCTATGTACATGGGCCAGAGTTCAGTAGAAAAATTTCCCTTTGGTAGTGGTGGTTGGTTGTGCCCCTTAAATCTGGTAACCCCGTTGGGACTTGAATACAGTCAACAAACAACTCTGGAAAACCTGCAAAGGTCCGTTACTCGTATGACACCAAGTCTAGCATACATACAGGGAAGATTTATTTATTTAATTTGTCATTCATAAAAAGCAAAACAACGTTTAGCTACCGATGTTCTGAATGAGGTTTTAGTGCTGGAAGTCGTTTTTAGCTAGAGTGCATTTTTTTGTTGATGGGAAAAAATCAGCTGAGGAAAAAAAAAAAAAAAAAAAGGGTGAAGGGTGGCGCAGCGTAAGTGGGACGCGTTTCCCGCCCCCCCGGGGAGGCCCGAATTTCACGGAGAGAAATCTGCCATGTTTAAAAAGTGGTATGAATTAAAATCTGAGCGCTTTGATTTGTTGCTTTACAAGATTCAGCGCTATATAAATTCCATACATTATTATTATTATTATTATTATTATTATTTTCTGGTTTAAAGACAAAATTGGTGAATGAACTTTTCAGTGCGTAAAATGTTATCAGTTAAGGAAAATAGATTTTGCTCCCTATAAGAGCGTAACATGTGTGACATTGCGCAATATCACAGCAACTCTTATGTTTTCGATTTGCTAGTAAAACTGGTGAATACATTTTTTTACTGATTCAAAATAAGGGAAATTGAACACCCCCCAGACCCACTACCCAAAAGATTTGCTGACCCATTGCATCCTGAGGATACACTGCCATAGTAAGGGGCAGGGATCTACATTTAGTACCCTAAAGGCAGGGAAGGCAGGTTAGTCTCTCCACTGGGCTTTACTCCACAAACTACAAAGCCGAGGCATAGCCATAAAAAAAGGCAGCAACTCCCATCATGGGCAGCTTCTATACTTCCACAGAGTCGTCTTCTGGACAGATGCCCTGTCTGTTTTACAGGCCTTACAGTCCAACAGAAATACTGACCTAAACAACCTGTCCTCCACTCTTGCCTCCCTCGAAAGGAGTCATACAGAAGTCCTGCAGTTGATTCCCCCACTACTGCGATGTGCTTGGCAAAGAGATTGCTGCCTCTCTTGGCAAAGGAATGCACAAGGTAAGAAACAGGTGGATGGATCTGTCAATCTTTCTGAGCCAAGGCCATCATCAAGGCCAAGCAGCACACCAAGCAGATACAATACCATCCACACTACAACAAGGGAATAAAACAACTTCTGCACGACACACTACAACAGATCATACCCCTACTACCTGCTGACTCGACAGGAGCAGGGCTGTATATTCAGACTGAGGACATGATATATCTATATCTATGTGTGTGTGTGTGTGTGTGTGCATACACAAAACACCAGGCAGGCCACACAGAAGCACTTGCAAAACTGACAGCCAAACAACAGAACATGTGCTGCAGTCCTGCTCGCTACATGGGGCACTCTGAAAAAAGATCTGGCCTGACCCATACCACCCCAGTGGCCAAGAAGCCCTGTGGAGGCTGGGAGGGAGGATCTGCGGCATACAGCTGCCGTCATCGCAGAGACTGTTATTCATCTGGCGGAAAAACAACAGGAAATAAAAGAAGAAGAAATAAGTGTTGCTTCCTAAGAGACCAAAAAGGCGTTTGACAGTGTATAAATAACGCAATTCCAATGTCTTAAATATACCCTCAGACTTCTCAACTGATTCTCCTCACCCAAAGCACTTTCCTGAAACAGTCTCTCAAAACATAGCATTTTCATAGGCCTAGTGGCCAGAACTTAAATACCGTGAGAAATCAGTAGTGACAGGGAGGACGAGAAAAGCAAACAAACAAAAAAGCAACGAAATTAGAACTATAGGGAGAGCAAAAGATCTGTAGAGAAGAATCCAGACACTTGGGAATATGAGAACAGGGAATGGACATATTCTTTTATTCCCGGGGTAGTGTAGGGGGGTGGGGGTGGGGGTCTTCCAACCCCAAGGGGGATCTCTCACACACACACACACACACACACACACACTCTCTCTCTCTCTCTCTCAATGTATGTGTGTGTGTGTGTGTGTGTGTGTGTGTGTGCAGTCAACACAGAGCAATAATAGAAGATAGAAGGAGGAGGTGGTGGGGCGGGGAGGGGGAGGAAGAGGAGAAGAAAAAAGAAAAAGACAAAAAGGAACAAAGCAAAGCACACACACACCACACACACACCATACTACAACTCAACTCTGTGACCTCGCTCAGCTCAGAGGCATCTCGGGGCGCTGTGACTTCAACTTCAAGGCCAGAGTCAAAAGGGACACGTGCAGGACCTATTTTTAAACTGACCGCATTTGCCCTGTGTGCCCCAAGATGCCCAGGACAAGAGCTAGGAAGGATATTTTTTAGACTGCCACACACGAGGGCAACCAATGACTGAGCTGTGCGGAGTTTGTCGCCACTCCTTGTGCAACACTGGCACCAATCCCGTTTTTGACCATGCCAGTCACAGTGGGGTTTACAGAAAGATACTTTTGTTGTTGATCTCTTACGTTTGAAAGGCTTTTCCCTCTCCACACCGCGCGCCTGCTGTAAGGGGACCCTGCTGTATGTAGGTCGGGGATTCCCCTCACGTTTTCTCTCTCTCTCTCTCTCTCTTCTCTCTCTCTCTCTCTCTCTCTCTCTCTTCTCTCTCTGTCTCTCCCCCCCACTCCCTCTCCCTATCCCTTCTCTCTCCCCTCTCCTGGTTTTTTCTTCTTCACTGACTGGTCCTTTTCTGCCGCTTTCCCCTACTGTCTGCTCGGTCTATGCAGTTTGCCAAATTGATACAGGTGTCTAAGACTTGAGTGGTGTCGTTAGATGAACTTATAGAATCAGCAGTGTATAGTTTCTTGTCACACCGTGTCAAATAGACAGGAAAAAGTATGTGAAAGAAGTATGAAGTGTGTATGAATGTTAAAATAAACTACTTTTACACGTTCCTTCATATGGCATGGCAGGGGTGAACACACACACACACACCAAACGCATGCACGCCACTCTAGCTCACACACACACACACACACACACACAACACACACAACACACACACCTCTTCTTCTCTCTCTCTCTCTCTCTCCTCTCTCTCTCTCTTCTCTCTCTTCTTCTCTTTTGTTAAAATTACATTCCCGTAAAATATAGTAGATAGCTAATTTATTAAAATTTTGTTTACTCGTGGCGTCTAGTCACCCTGAGACTGTGCGCAGCTCACTTTATATTTGTATAAAGCCTTTAGAATAAGAGATATCTTGGTTTCTTTAAGTCTTATCTAAAAAACAACTGATTTTTTGTTGTGGTGATTGTGGTTATACAATAAACGTTTTTTTTTGTGTCTTTTCCTTATTTTTCTCTCTAAAATAACAAGCAGTTCGGCAACCCCCTTCATGTATGGGCCAATGGCCTTTTTGTGAATAAATCCTCTCTCTACTCTCTCTCTTGCACACACTGACAGGTAGTGACAGAGAAACACACGAGCTACAAGTAGGTAAAAAACAGTATTAGAATATGTTTATATGAGGTGAACAGGCTACATAAACAACAACAAAATTAAAGAGTCGTCATTATTGTTACAATTTAAAAATTTTCAAAATTAGGCCTAAAGCATTTGTGATGTAGTTTTGCAAGCAGTCTGCATCGCCGGATTGCGATTTCTGGGACTTGATGAATCTGATGCTGGAAACTCCTTTCTCATCACATCAATTCATTGTGTCCATGTCACCGCTTTTTAACACCGATAAAAAAATAACAGGGGGAGGGGGGGGGGGGGGGGGGGAGGTGGACGAAGGGGGAGAGAATATTTGAATCAATAACACTCACACTCTAGCCTCAAGGCCAATATTATAATAGGCTCTCTCCATGAAAATCGAAGATGTTAGATCTCAAGTCTTAGTGTTGCGCAATGCTGGGACACTGCTGGGAAGGGATGACAAATTATAATTTTTGTAGCCTATAATGATAATTATATCGTTCCCTTCGTAAAGTGCCGTCAGCGGTTTGGCACAGAAAAGTCACAAAATAAAAACAAGTCTTCTTATGCACGTGGCGCGGTTGATTCCACGCAACTAGGGCTGAACAAAGCCAGCGTCGAGGCACGCACAACACATTTTGTGGTTCGAATGTGACGTCATAGACATGTTGGGGGTTTCCTGACAAGTTACCGTTCTTGACTAAAGGACTATTCTTAAAAAAAAGAAAGAAAACCGACAAAGACGTGCTTCGTTTGTGTTCATGGTTACATTTTCTTTTAAAAATTACATGTGAGCCTTGAAACAACCTAAAGAATTGTAGATGTGTTGAAGTGGGGAACTGATTAGTGTAAGGAGATTTGATGACGCACCGTGGATTTAGCTTATCACATGTGAAACGGCAGCCATATTGCCAGCACAGGCGAGACCTGAAGTAGCGAGCCACGGTAGTTGTTTATACAGTTCGACGCTTTTCTTGTTTCGATTTGCGAAAATCAGTTTTGCGTTTGTGCCGAGTTCTTGCAATGTGCCCAGGTGACGACAGTGTAGATCCCTTTCCGTTGTCTTCGCTATCACCATGAGGGTTTCTCACAAGTGGACTCCATTTGACTATTGAGTTGGGTTGGCGGAGAGGTTTTGGGGTCGGGCCGGGCCAGGCCTTGGTTGCTGCTCGCGGAATCCCAAGCTTCGCCTAGGATTTACCCCGCTCTGCTCCCTGTGATCTTGGTTCAGTGATTGATTTCGCGTACTTCAAAAAAGCGGCTGGAAAGCTCAATGCACAGACTCTTCTGTGACTGATTCAATCGGACTTCGTCGTGTGGTGTTCAAATCAAAATGGCAAACGATTTGAACAAAGGCTCTGTCACGTACGCAGAGAATCGCCGGGATTTTCTGGAGAGTTTGAAGAGTTTCCACGCCTCACAGGGGTAAGTTTCAGTTTGGTGTTACTTGTTGTGTAGTACATTCACTAATTCAAGGAGGGGAACTGTCTTTTGAGCGGTAATGCAAGGGAAGGTGAGGGGGTAATGGAGAGAGGGCAGATAAAAGGACTGGGCTATGGATGGAGGATCGGTAGCCCTTCAAATAGGAAACTATGCACTTTGAATTTTGCCTTCATCTTCCTCCGGATGCAAGGGGCCTATAGGCCTAGGCCTAGAACATCAGACATTCACAGATTCAGGGAGGGGAGGTGTCTTTCTGGGAGCGGGATTGAAAGGGAAGGTGAGGGATGATGAAGAGGTGGCAGATGAGCTGGAAGGAATTGGGTTGGCTATGGACTGAGGATCGGAGCCTTGACACAGGAAACTGTGCTTAAGATTTGAATTTTGTCTTCAATCTGGGGATATTGTTTTGCCCCAGCCATTATTTGTTTATTTTTACTGTTTTTAGATGACTGTTTCTAAATAGAGTCAGAGTTTGACAAGGAATATGTTAGTAAAAAAGCAGTGTTAAATCAAGAGTCAGACACTACCTCACACTAGTTACTAAGTTAGTGACAGGTTTGTTAGTTGCATGATTTGAAACAAAATCAGAAAATGTAAAGCTCTTGCAATCAAACATGTGTACGTGTGTGTGTGTGTGTGTTTAATTTATTTTAGAATGTATTAATTCTAAAGATTTTTGTAACATTGTGTGTACTATATATATCATATAATATATTATATGTAAAACTAAAAGGTGTTTAATGTTGTATTTGATGGACTTTGTTGTGTGTTATCCTTTTGTTCTAAATTGTTAATCCATATGTTTGGTACATTGGTAGTATTTTGTTCTCATTTTTTTCATTTTTTGGCTAGACTAGAGCTCTGCCAATTCAGCAATTGTGAAAAAAAAATCATTTTTACCCACCATGATGGTATAGGCTAGAGCTCTGCATTCTGACATTGGGAATGGTGTCGAAACACGATACCCGTGTGCATCTGTTATTGTTTGTTTATTTTTGTGTACATTTTGTCATTTGTTGATACTGACATGAAGGGGCATACTCTTCTGAAAGGCGGAATAGGTTTTTTAATATGTGTGCAAGATGTTCTGCAAGTGTTTTGCACATGGGGCCTCGGTATGATATAGTCTCATCCAAAGGACTTTTGGCAGTTTTGCCTTTTGGATGAGTGGAGTTGGTACTGATGTTAACAGCTCTAGGGTAAAGATTCATATTTTGTGAAAAAGACTCCCGCACTCTCACCTCTTTAGATTTCTGTTAATTCTTAGATTTGTTGGCAAAGTTCAGTCATGAATCGACTTGACTTTCAAGACTCATTTTTTACTTCTTGACTTTGAGTTATTGGGGCACTGCACTGAATTTTTCAGGCAGTTTTAGAGTTTGTATTGGACATGTTAAAGCTGACAAGATCTGCAGTATATCCGGGTTATCCCTGTCCAGAAGTTTGATTGTAGGTAGGTAAAGGTAAAGGAAGTCCCATAACCTATAGTATAAGGTCGTAGGGGAGCGAGGCGTCAGAGACCTCACTTCTCTAGGGCCAGCATATTGAGGGCGGCGCCCATCTCCTCTCCCTCACTGCTTTACCTTCCCTGACCCTAAAAGAGGGCAGGTACCCATTTACAGCTGGGGTGAACTGGGGGAACTGTACTGAAGCCAAGGCATGCAAACGGTCACCCATCCAACTGGTAACCACGCTTGACGCTGCTTAACTTGGCTGGGGGAAAGCGAGTGCTCCGACCACTGAGCTATCCCGTCCCCAATTGTAGAGGGAGCTTAAAAAAAGACATCATACTGCATGCAGTATGTAATGTGCATGTCTTTTTTGGATACACTCTGACTCACTATACTATAGATCTGCTACGGTGTGTCACTATTTCAGTGGACTGATTTTTAAAATGTACAAAACTATGACACTCCATTGGCATTATTAACTTATTAAGTTTGCCTACCAGGACAGATCTTAAGACTTTATATTTCATCATTTGAGTTCAGGTGGCAGATTTTGACAGCATGACACCATGAGCAACAATGTGCTTCGTAATGATTATGATTGAGCACTTTGCATTATTATAAAGTACAAATCAGTATGATTATGATTGCTTTAATTTTCAAGGCAGATCAAAAGTTAAAAAAGGTCAGGATAGCCTAGTGGTTCTAAAGACTTAGACTAGAGCATTGTACTTGTAGGTCTTGTACTCATGATTGGAACACCTAGGATAGAGCCCGGCTTTGAGCCACAATATTTTTTCCCTGGAGTTAACATCAGACTTAGTACTGACTGTGACTCCACTCGCCCAGAACTTGGCAGAAGACAGAGAAGGGGGGGTGTCACCCAGAAAAAACCATTTAACTACAGTTGAATAAAGTATGTTTCTTTGAGTCATTTGTCTTCACTTAATAAATTTTTATCAAGGAAACAATGTGAGCATCCAAGAGACCAAACAAATTTCTTTAATGAAAATGCCTAAAATGGAGGCTAAAAACTGGGCCGCTTACCACTGCTCCCTTCTAAAGTTCATTTCTGCAATTGTGTAATCCCCAATCAAAAATGTTTAATACAGAACTAAAGATTAAGGATGTGCACATTGAAATATGCCATGGAAAACTGGTGTTTTTTTTAATCAGTCATCTCAACAATGACCGTCAATTTGGGGTAATGTTGTCATCACAATTTCATGACCAATTTTTTTGCCTTCTGCCACAAATTGACAGACAAGAATTGTGTGCAAGTTGGTTAAAAGTTGACTTTTATAGTTTTAATCCAGTAAAAATGATCAAGCTGCATTTTAGTAATTCAAATTCAGTGCGTACATGTATGTAATTTGAAAAAAAGGTGTTTGGTGTCACAGATGAAGCAGACATAATCAGCAAAATTCAAAAGCATAGCAAAATTTTATCACACATAGCAACTGGCCATTTTCTGTACCTCAGGCTCATGATGAATTTTGGGATAGTACAATAATATATGGTGATACTGATCTTCATGTCATACCTCTCGCAGCTTGTGTTGAGTTGGTCTGTGTGATCTTGAAGAGCTGCTTTGTTCTGATTCATCAGGGACTGGTCGTCAGCAAATAATAGTTCGTTCAGGGCCTCAAGATCTGGGTTGGCTTCCTTTGTGATCTGGTCCATGTAGATCACGAAGAGAAGGGGAGAGAGTACGCATCCTTGCCTGACCCCTGATGTAACCGGGAACTAGTCGGATGTTCCATGGCTGTTCGGACTGCGCTCATACTGTTGGCATAGATTGCTCTGATGTTATCAAGCAACTGCCCCTTCACGTCGTTACTGCTCCAGGATCTTCCAGAGCTTGTCTCTGTTGACTCTGGTCGAAAGCTTTTTCTTGATCAACGATACTGTATGCAGGTCTTGGTTGTATTCGATGGCTCTTTCACACAGCTGTCGGAGCGCCGAAAATGGCATCTGTGCACCCTCTTCCTTTCCGAAAACCAAACTGGGCGTTGCTCAGTAGGTGTTCTGCTTTGGCTCTTGTGCGCTGTTCTAGAATCTTTGCATACATTTTCCCTACATGGCTGAGAAGTGAAATGCCTCTGTAGGTGCTGCAGTCTCTCTTGCTGCCCTTCTTCTTCCAAATTTGGCACCACTATTGCATTTTGCCAGTCCATTGGTACTTTCCTCTCTTCCCATGCTTTCTGGAAGATGATGGTGAGCCACTTAACTCCCGTTTCTCCGCATGCAAGGATGGCTTCAGTTGTTATGCCGTCATCACCTGCCGCTTTGCCGTTTGAGCTGGTCTTCATTGCTTTTCTTGTTTCAGCTTCAAGGATTTGGGGCTCTAACTGGTCTTTATAGCGTGGTGAGAACTGAGAGCTGGAAGCTTGTACTCCAGATGGGTTTTAAAAGATCTTTAAAGTAATCTTCCCATCGTTTCAGAATTTCCTCTTCTTTGTGCAGTGCCTCTCCATTTGCATCATTCACTACTGTTGTTGGATTGAATGGCTCATCTCTTACTCTCATCGTCTTCCACACTTTTGAAAAATTTCTTGGGGAGTTCTTGCAAATTTCACTTAGCTTCTCTCCATAAGTCGCCCAAGATTTTTCTTTGGAGGCTTTCACAACACGATTACTATGTCTTCTTGCGATTCTGTACTTGGCGTAGTTCTCTTCTGTCTTGGTCTTGGCCCAAGCTTTATATAGCTGCTTTTTTTCTTTGATGGCTTCCTTCACATCTTGGTTCCACCAAGCTGTAGCTTTCCTGTTTTTACCTCCACATTTCTTTGTCCCGCAAATTTTCCTTAAGGTGTTCAAGAGAGCTGGCTTGAAGGTGTCCCAGACTTGCTCCATGTTGAGAGGTGTTGTATCAATGGAGTCAAGTTTCACCTTGATAGCACTGTGAATCTGTTCTTGCACTTCTTTCTCTTCCAGTTTGAGGAGGTTGATCTTTTCAGGCTGGTTCTTCCTAGCAGTTGTTATTTTCTTCTTCTGAGTACTGGAGGCTAGAATGACGGGCCCTTTGTGGTCAGTGTCAAGGTTGGCATTGGGGATGGCTTTTGGAGTCTTTGATGGCGTAACGTGTTCTAGATCTTGCAAGTATAAAGTCGATTTGAGACGAGATGTTGAGATCGTTCCATTTGTACCAGGTGTAAATTTGGGAGGCTCGGTGTTGGAAAAAGGTGTTGGTGATGATCAGATCATGCTCTGCACATAGTTCCAGCACGTGGTTCCGTTGTAATTGCAAGGTGTTCTGTGGTCACTGTGGGGTCCAAGATGTTTTGTCCACGGGTTTCTTCTCTCACCAACTCTGCCGTTGAAATCTGCCATTGAAATCACCCATGACATACAGGTCCTCTTTGTCAGGGGTGCTGTTGATGAGGTCGGAGAGCTCTTGATAGAATGAGTCTTTCTCCTCTTCTGAGTACGAAGCGTTACACGGTGCATATGCTTGGATATAGTGGACGATTTTTGTTGGACTTTCTTACACCGATTTTAATCAGTCTTTCTGATATGTGTGTTCTGTACTCATGAGATTCTTTGCTATGTCTGGGTGTAGGATGAATCCCACACCATGCGTTGCTCTCTGGTCTTTCCTGACTCCACTCCAGATGAGAACAAAGTTTGAATGGATTTCTTTCGATCCTTCTCCTTTCTTCCTAGTGTCTGAAATGCCCATGATGGAGATCTTTCTTTTGGTCATGAATTCCACAATTTCTGGTTCCTTGTTTGTTAGGCCGCAGATGTTCCCTGTTCCAATGTAGTCACTGTTCCTATCTCGATGTCCGTTTCCATTGCGAGGTCGTTTTCCGTTGGTATCCATCCGTTTGTGTCTCTTTTCAGTTTTCTTAGCGGTTGATAAATCCACTGTCGGCTTGCTAGGCCAGTCACAGCTTCACCAGAGCCCCGTTAGCCAGCTTGACCTGTTTCCGTTTCCCACGACGTGGACGAGGGGTTGGACTTTGGGAAACATGAAGATCAGTATCACCAAAACAGAAGTTATGTCTGTCAGCAGAAATCCAGGAAAGCTGGACATCAACATCAACAGCACCCAGCTGAAACAGACCAAAGAATTTAAATACCTTGGCAGCCTCTTCCACTGAAGATGGAAAATTGGACAGAGAGAGATAGAAACACGATGCCAGAAAGCGAACGCAGTCAGTTACCAACTCGCCCCCCTTCTAAAACATTCCAGCATCCCCAAAGAGCACCAAGGCAAAACTCATCAATGCCATCTTCGTTCCAACACTCACATACCAGTGTCAGACATGGGCCCTAACAAAAGCCTTAGAGAGAAAATTGGTCACATGTGAAATACGCTGCCTGAGAAAAGCTGTCAACAAGACCAGATGCGACAAGATCAAGAATGAGGTGATCAGAGACATGGTCGGACTAACACCAATTCTCCACCATATCGAACAACAAAGGATCAGGGTGGTTGGTCACCTCACTAGAATGCCGCCCAACCAACCAGCCCTACGGGCATACACCACCAAATACAATGGCTGGAAAGCCAGAGGTAGACCAAGGAGACGATGGAGCGACTCCGTGGCTGACACCCTGCGAGCCCATGACCTGTCACTACATCAAGCCTCCCGCCTAGCTGCAGACAGACGTCTGTGTCTCCCCGCGACGCCGAAGGGCACCAGCGGAAGATGAAAGAAAGAAAGAAAGAAGACAATAATATATATATTTTATACATGTGTCATTCTTGTGAGCCTTTTGAGGCTGAGCATGATCCTGTATGCAAAACTGGAGTGTGTGAGATCTGAAATTCTTTTTGATCAGAGCCATGGAATGTCTATTGTCTAGAGCAACAAGGCAACCAGCAGGGCCTTCTATAAAATTACATATGGTACCGAACCACAATTGGAGTATGCCAAGAATATCTGCTGTCCCCCAGCCTCTTCAGTATCTTTGAGAGAATAATAGCTGATGCATGTGAAAACCACGAGGGAACAGTCTGAACAGTCCGAAATTTGGTCTGGAGGTTTGACAAAAGTTAATGACAAATTGATGTTTTGCTGACATCAACAGCGTTGCTAGAAAAGAGCAAGAGCTGGTAAACTTGGTAAATATCACCTTGATGAACTTCATGAAGCTTCTTTGGAATATGGCATGCAGATCAGTGCAGAGAAGACCCAGTTGATGAATAGTGCCAAGATGGCATCAGCACTGTCATTACTCATGGCTATAGACAACAAGAGAATTGAGACGTCATATTTTTTTTAATAGCTGGGAGCTATAAATATATTATATACTGTATTGGACAAAGGATTAAAGCTTGAAATTCTCTCCAGGATAGCCCAGACCACAGCTGTAAAGATGACCAAACTAAAAGTCATCAGGAATGACCAGAACATTAGTCATCTGCTTCAAGATCAGACTGATGCATTTCTTGGTCATGTCAATATTTTTTGTAAGCATGTGAAATGTAGGTCTCACAACAGCAGACATTGAAAGAAGGATACACTCATACAGGCAGTGGAGATGATATGCTTTCCAAGCTTCTTAGTATCTTGTATGATCTGTATAGATCACATAACAATGAGGAAGTAAAAAAACAGAATTAAAATGCCATAGGGGGGTATGAAGAGCTCATTCTTCATGACTTCACTTGTGAAAAATTGCAAACTGATGTGGTGCAGACATGTGTCATGAACATCTGGAATCCGAGTGGCCAAGACTGTCCTGCAGGGAACAGTACAAGGAGGGAAACAAAGAGGCAGACAGAGAAAACAGTGGGAATACAACATCAGAGTGTGGACTTGCCTTGAGTGGAACAACTCACTGCGGAAAGTTGAGAACCACAAGAGTGGAGGAACCCGGTTGCAAAATCTTCAGTGGATCCCCCAACGATTGATTAGACTATGGGGTCTAGAGCTGGAAGTGAGGATTAAACCAAAGCTTTTTACTGCTGTACGAATTCAGGCATTGCCAGTTGAGCTAGTCACTTAACTGGCTTTAGTTTTAAAATGGAGACATGGTTCCTCTGTTGTTGGTTGACACACTCCTCAGATTTAGTCATTTCATAGTTTTCTTATGACATGCTTTTTAAAGTTTATGATATATTGTTATCATAAATGCTGCTTTATCCATGAATTCTTCATTTTGTCTGTGTTAATCATTTGTCAAGTTGTTTTTTCCCCCTATTGTTCAAGGTCATCATCATGTTTGGGAGTTTATTCTATTCTAGTGTAATGTCATCTACAGTTAACAGAAACCCAGGCTAGACATAATGCATAATAGACAAGTACTCTTACTGGGTTTTTCCCCTCCTTTTTTGCTACCTCATTTTCTGTGATTCCCCTGTCTTACTGCCCCTGCCACTCAATCAGTCATCTTGTCTCTCCACCTCAGCCTCCCCAAGTCATCTGTCATCTTTTTGTAGCGTCAAAATCCCGGGGGTTGTTATGCAGTCATGGGCCACGTGACTAACAGAAAGGCCCTGCACTGCTGCTTAGTACTTAATTGGTATTCAGGATGCCTGCTCGTCTTCTCTTAGAAAGTTGAGTCTTAGCCTAATTTGTTATATTACCACTGTCTACTAAACTTAACCCCCCATGACAACAATTATCTAGCTTGTTGCGCCCAGACGAGTGAGACCCCCACCTATAAGTAAGGGTTAGTGTGATGTGCACCCATATCACCCACCAATAACTTTCTCTCCTGAACCACAACACTAAAGGGCGTTACAATGTTCCTATCTAATAACAGTCAGCAAACAATCTGTGTTCACACAGACCCTGCAGTGTTGGTCAAGTAATTTGAATGGCACGCTCTTGAAATTTACCCTAGATGATAAAGGGAAGTTTGTGTAAGTTCCTCCGTTTCCCCCAAAGCCCCCCCCGCAATCCATTGGGTAGGGCCCAGCTGATTTAAGGGGAAAAATCAGTGACTTATAAAGGGATTTGAACAGTGGCCCTTTCAGCAGTAAGTTGAGTAAACACAGTGTGCTAATTACTGAGACTACACGCACACTGCACGTACGCATCACACACCACACACACACACGTACACACAGTACATGCCCCAAAATGTCACACAGTTGCCCCAAATACACACAGTGACACACACCACACACACACACACACACAACACCCACCAACCCCCACCACCACACACGTCCACACACCACCACCAACACACACACACCACACACACACACCACAACCACACTCTCTCTCTCTCTCTCTTCTCTCCTCTCTCTCTCTTTTCTCTTCTTCTCTCTCTTCTCTTGAGTCTCTCCTCTTAATTCTGTGATAGCCAATATAAAATTTCTTAGGGGGGGCCTTTTTTATAAAAAAATTTCAAAATGTTAGAAAGGTTTTTTTTCGTGTTTTTGTTTTTTTGTTGTGTGTTAATTTTAGAACTCCTTTTGACCGCCCTACCAAAAAATGGGAGAAATATAGATCTCTAAAAACTGTACGGGTGTAATGATTAGGTGGATGGGAAAAAGGTGAGTGAATTTTCTTGAGTCCCAAATTTGTGTGTGTTTTTTTTGGGTGTGTTTAAATTTTAAGTTAAATTCAGATTGTTTTTGGTATATTTGTTAGCTGATAATGATACGTATATGATTTTCTGTGTTAGTGTTTTACTGTCACTGTCCTTGTCAGGAAGAAGGTGGTGTATAATTTATTCGGTCCAAATTTGTTTGTTTTTTGTAGGGGGGTTTTTTTTTTTTAATACATGTATCCATCATATTGTTTGTTTATTTTTTGGGGTTTAATGTACTGCTCATGATCACTAGTCAGGAAGTGTTTAGTTATCAGTTGTCACTGTCAGAGTTTCTTTGAGTTGTGTTGTGGTGTGGTGTGTGTGTGTATGTGTGTGTGTGTGTGTGTGTGTGTGTGTGTGTGTGTGTGTGAGAGAGTGTGGTGTGTGTGTGAGAGAGTGTGTGTGTGTGTGAGAGAGTGTGTGTGGGGAGAGAGAGAGTGTGTGTGTGTGTGTGTGTGTGTGTGTGTGAATTTATTTTTTATCTTATTCTTTTATATTGAGGATAATGGAATAACCACTTATCTGCTTTTTCCCGTGTGTATGCAGTTTTGTAAATTCTGTCATCTGTTCCCACCGGCACACAATAGCCTACTCTTATGAAAAGCAGAACAGGATTTAACGTGTGCGCAAGATGCTCTGCATGCGTTCGCACACGGGGCCTCGGTTTATAGTCTCATCCGAAGGACTTTTGGGGATAGTGGAGTCTGCACTGATGTTAACTCCAGGGGAAATATCCCCTTGAACGGGAAAATCGAACCTGGGTCATCAGATTGCGGAGCGCAATGTTCTAACCACTAGGCTATCCCCTGTGTTGTGTGTGGAGAGAGAGTGTGTGTGTGTTTGTGTGTGTGTGTGTGTGTGTGTGTATCAGAGAGAGAGAGAGAGTGTGTGTGTGTGTTGTGTGTGTGTGTGTGTGTTTTGTGTGTGTGTTGAGAGAGAGAGAGAGAGAGAGAGAGAGGAGAAGAGAGAGAGAGAGAGAGAGAGAGTGTATGTGTATCATGTACATGTGTGTCCATGAATGATTATTGAAACATTTAATAACTGTTTGATGATTGTCCACTTAGGAACTAAGAGCCTCTTTTTTTTGGTTACTAGTCATGCTATTGTTTTGGTTTAAATACTTCTGATATGATGAATTATTTAGAATTATTTACCGCATGCTAGTTCCTTATTACTATTCGCATCATCTTCAATGCTATATAGTATAGCAAAGTCTTTTTATTTCCCCAAACAGTCAGGCTATATTTTATATTTTCTTCTTCTTCTCCTTCTTTCATCTCCCGCTGGTGCCTTTCGGCGTCGCGGGAGACACAGACGTCTGTCTGCAGCAAGGCGGGAGGCTTGATGTAGTGACAGGTCATGGGCTCGCAGGGTGTCAGCCACGGAGTATATTTTGAATTAGTAAAATTAGTCACACGTAATAAAGAACACTTTCACATACTATAGTGTATTCCTTATTGCATGTAAGTTGTAACTAACTCAAGCTGTACCTTGGTGGGATGCTGAGGGCCTTTCAGTATAAATAGCATTCTCACCCTCTGGAAATTCTGTGCTGGAAATTTCCCCCTTTCTGTCGATCCCTTTGTTTCTGTCGTTCTCCTCACCTTTCTATTTCCTCCCTCTCATGCTTATTTTCTGCCTGCCCAACCCATTTGGCTGTCCCTTTTCAAGCAAATCTAAAAATTTTTCTCCAACAAGTTAACTTATAAACTTTCTGATGAGCTGCCCTGAGATGGCACATTTTTGGCTGAGGCCAGCGGGCAGACCTTGTAGAGTTACAACTACAAGCACAGGAAAAGACAAGGCACCATGCATGATACCAGTATGGCTATGGGCTAAGCTGTATGCATGCTTATTGGGTTTCGAAATCACCTTTGTCTTTGCACTTCATGTGATGGCTCATGTTTGCATGCATGTGCACTGTGTGTGCGTGTGTGTGGTTGCGTGGGGTTGTGCATGTGTGTGTGCGTGCGTGTGCATGTGTGTGAGAGATAAAACTAGCTTACATGCATAATTAAATAAATAATTAAATAAGTGTTTTATGATACTACCCCATCCCCAACAAACCCTGTCCTTGTTATGAATATATAATGAGGACTATCTGTTTCATTTGTTTGTGTTGTGTAACAGGTAAACCAGTTGATGCTATGGGACAACCTTCTGGAAGAGTTCAACATCCCAGAAGCCTGTTCGAATGCTCAACAAATTCTGCAGGTTGTCTATATAAGGTGAGTGTTGTCATGTACTTCAGAATGATTATGAAAATGCCCTGAGGGAACGTCAAGGGGGGAAACAAAGAGGCAGACAGGAAAACAGGGGGAATAAACATCGGTGTGGATTGCCTTGAGTGGAAAAATGGGGAAAAAGTTGAGAACCCAAAGAGTGGGGAACTGGTTGCAAAATCTTCAGTGGATCCCAACGTTTGATTAGACTAGGGGGGTCTAGGCTGGAAGTGGGAAAAAACCCAAAGTTTTTTCTGTGTACGAATTCAGGCATTCCCGTTGAGCTAGCCCTTCTGGTTTTAGTTTTAAAATGGGACATGGTTCTTGTTGTTGGTTGACACACTCCTCAGATTTAGTCATTTCATAGTTTTCTTATGAATGCTTTTTAAAGTTTATGATATATTTTATCAAAATGCTGTTTTTATCCATGAATTCTTCATTTTGTCTGTGTTAATCATTTGTCAAGTTTTTTTTTCCCCCTATTGTTCAAGGTCATCATCATGTTTGGGGAGTTTATTCTTTTTCTAGTGTAATGTCATCTACAGTTAACAGACCTAGGCTAGACATAATGCATAATAGACAAGTACTCTTACTGGGTTTTTCCCCTCCTTTTTTGCTACCTCATTTTCTGTGATTCACCTGTCTTACTGCCCCCCTGCCACTCAATCAGTCATCTTGATCTCTCCACCTCAGCCATGCCCAAGCTCATTCTGTCATACATTTGTAGCGTCAGAAGTCCACGGGGAGCTATGTTATGCAGTCATGAGGCCACGTGACTAACCAGAAAGGCCCTGCACTGCTGCTTAGTACTTAATTGGTATTCAGGATGCCTGCTCAGTCTTACTCTTAGTAGTGTGAGTCTTAGCCATATACTTGTTATATAGTACCACTGTCTACTAAACTTAAGCCCCACTGACAACAATTATCTAGCTTAGTTGCAGACCCAGACTGAGTGAGACACCCACCTATAAGTATACGGCTTAGTGTGATAGTGACAGCCATATCATCCATCCAATAACTTTCTCTCCTGAACCACAACACTGAAGGCTGTCATACAATGCTTCCTATCATAATAACAGTTCAGCAACAATCTGTGTTCACACAGACGCCTGCAGTGTTGGTCAAGTAATTTGAATGGCAACGCTCTTGAAATTTCATCCATAGATGATATAAGTGGTGAAGTTTGACTGTACAGTTCCATCCCAGTTTCCCCAATGACCCCACAGCAATCTCACTCTGGGTAGGACGCCAGCTGATTAAAGGGGAAAAAATCCAGTGACTTATAAAGAGGATTTGAACCAGTGGCTTGCAGCAGTAAGTTGAGTAACACAGTGTGCTAATTACTGAGACTACACGCACACATGCACGTTACGCACTCACACACCACACACACACACACGTACACACAGTCACATGCCACAAATGTACACACAGTTGCACACAAATACACACAGTGACCACACCACACACACACACACACACACACACACACACCCACACACACACAGTCCACACACACCACACACACACACACCACCACACAACACACACACACACACACACTCTCTCTCTCTCTCTCTCTCTCTCTCTCTCTCTCTCTCTCTCTCTCTCTCTCTCTCTCTGAGTCTCTCTCTCTCTAGATTCTGTGATAGCCAATATAATATATCTTCAGGGTGGCCTTTTTTATAAAAAAATTTCAAAATGTTAGAAGGTTTTTTTTCAGTGTTTTTGTTTGTTTGTTGTGTGTATAATTTCAGAACTCCTTTTGACCGCATACCAAAAATAGATGGCAGAGCTATAGATCTCTACAGCTGTACAGGCGTGTAACTGACTTAGGTGGATGGAAGAAGGTGAGTGAATTTATCTTGAGTCCAAGTTTGTGTGTGTTTGTTTTGGGTGTGTTAATTATATGTTATATACAGATTGTTTTTGGTATACTTTGTTAGCTGATAATGATACGTATACTGATTACTGTGTTAGTTTTGTACTGCTCACTGTCACTTGTCAGGAAGAAGGTGAGTGTATAATTTATCTCGAGTCCAAGTTTGTTTGTTTGTGTAGGGTGTTTTAATTATAATACATGTATCCATACATATTGTTTGTTTATTTTTTGGTGTTTAATGTACTGCTCATGATCACTAGTCAGGAAGTGTTTAGTTATCAGTGTCACTGTCAGAGTTTCTTTGAGTTGTGTTGTGGTGTGTGTGTGTGTGTATGTGTTGTGTGTGTGTGTGTGTGTGTGTGTGTGTGTTGTGTGAGAGAGTGTTTTGTGTGTGTGGAGAGTGTGTGTGTGTGTGAGAGAGTGTGTGTGGTGAGAGAGAGAGTGTGTGTGGTGTGTGTGTGTGTGTGTGAATTTATTTTTTATCTTATTCTTTTATATTGAGGATAATGGAATAACCACTTAACTGCTTTTTCCCGTGTGTATGCAGTTTTGTAAATTCTGTCATCTGTTCCACCGGCACACAATAGCTACTTTATGAAAAGCAGAACAGGATTTAACGTGTGCGCAAGATGCTCTGCATGCGTTCGCACACGGGGCCTCGGTTTATAGTCTCATCGAAGGACTTTTGGGGATAGTGGGAGTCTGCACTGATGTTAACTCCAGGGGAAAATATCCCCTTGAACGGGAATCGAACCTGGGTCATCAGATTGCGAGCGCAATGTTCTAACCACTAGGCTATCCCGTGTGTGTGTGTGTGAGAGAGAGTGTGTGTGTGTTTTTTGTGTGTGTGTGTGTGTGTGTGTATCAGAGAGAGAGAGAGAGTGTGTGTGTGTGTGTGTGTGTGTGTGGTGTGTGTGTGTGGTGAGGTGAGAGAGAGAGAGAGAGAGAGAGAGAGAGAGAGAGAGAGAGAGAGTGTATGTGTATCATGTACATGTGTGTCCATGAATGATTATTGAAAACATTTAATAACTGTTTGATGATTGTCCACTTAGGAACTAAAGAAGCCTCTTTTTTTTGGTTACTAGTCATGCCTATTGTTTTGGTTTAAATACTTCTGATATGATGAATTATTTAGAATTATTTACCGCATGCTATTTTCCTTATTACTATTCGCTCATCTTCAATGCTATATAGTATAGGCAAAGTCTTTTTTATTTCCCCCAAACAGTCAGGCCTATATTTTATATTTTCTTCTTCTTCTCCTTCTTTCATCTGCCGCTGGTGCCTTTCGGCGTCGCGGGGAGACACAGACGTCTGTCTGCAGCAAGGCGGGAGGCTTGATGTAGTGACAGGTCATGGGCTCGCAGGGTGTCAGCCACGGAGTATATTTGAATTAGTAAAATTAGTCACACGTAATAAAGAACACTTTCACATACTATAGTGTATTCCTTATTGCATGTAAGTTTGTAACAAACTCAAGCTGTACCTTGGGGGGAAATGCTGAGGGCCCTTTCAGTATAAATAGCATTCTCACCCTCTGGAAATTCTGTGCTGGAAATTTCCCCCTTTCTGTCGATCCCTTTGTTTCTGTCGTTCTCCTCACCTTTCTATTTCCTCCCTCTCATGCTTATTTTCTGCCTGCCCAACCCATTTGGCTGTCCCTTTTCAAGCAAATCTAAAAATTTTTCTCCAACAAGTTAACTTATAAACTTTCTGATGAGCTGCCCTGAAGATGGCACATGTTGGCTGAGGCCAGCGGGCAGACCTTGTAGAGTTACAACTACAAGCACAGGAAAAGACAAGGCACCATGCATGATACCCAGTATGGCTATGGGCTAAGCTGTATGCATGCTTATTGGGTTTCGAAATCACCTTTGTCTTTGCACTTCATGTGATGGCTCATGTTTGCATGCATGTGCACTGTGTGTGCGTGTGTGTGCGTGCGTGCGTGTGCATGTGTGTGTGCGTGCGTGTGCATGTGTGTGAGAGATAAAACTAGCTTACATGCATAATTAAATAAATAATTAAATAAGTGTTTTATGATACTACCCCATCCCCAACAAACCCTGTCCTTGTTATGAATATATAATGAGGACTATCTGTTTCATTTGTTTGTGTTGTGTAACAGGTAAACCAGTTGATGCTATGGGACAACCTTCTGGAAGAGTTCAACATCCCAGAAGCCTGTTCGAATGCTCAACAAATTCTGCAGGTTGTCTATATAAGGTGAGTGTTGTCATGTACTTCAGAATGATTAATTCATGAAAAATTGGTGGTATTTATTCATTGTTTCTTTTCACTTGAAACTGTTTTAATTAAGGTGAAGTCCTAATTAAACGCGAAAAAGATCTCCAGGGATCAGAGAGGCTTGCAAACATTTGCCGATAAAGCGTTTTGTATCATGAGTATTTCTGAAAGCACACACATTCTCAAGGCTGTGGCTTTGAGGTCAGGAAGTTAATGCCTGGAAGCACAGTAAACAAGTGTTCGGTGGGTTGAATCCCATCAAAGCTGGACCACTTCTATCAGCTTACGAGCACTAGGAGTGGGTGGTCTGAGGGCTAGTCTTTTAGATGAGATAAAGAATGAAGGTAATTAAATCCAGCATGCACCTTGAATGAACTCACATTGTCTTCTTAGCTGAATTACGCATCCCCCCCCCCCCTTCCCCCCCCCCTTCCAACTAGACTTAAAAACCTCCCATAATACATGCAGGTATGAAAAAAGTAGAAGGAAATGATGATAGTGTGCTATTACTGTGCATCTCCCTCAAGAGAATTTCATGCAGGGAAATATGCTGTATCATATGTACACTAACCTGTCAACCTGAGACAAGTCAGATCTAGACTAATGTTGTATTGTGTTCAAGGTGTGTGTTATTGCTTGTCATGCATCAATCTGGACTTTAGCCAACAGGAAGAAAATAACTACTAGTGCATTTTGAACTGTTAACACTGCTTTGTGAATTTATATTGTGTGGAGCTGCTTTGTTCTGAAGTTGTACTGTGGTGAATCAAGCAGTAGAGGACTTCTTTGTCATATGGATGAATGTAATTGCTTTGAAGTGCTCTCTGTGTGTTTGTGTTGTGGTGTGGTGTGTTGTGTTGTGGGTGTATGTGAGTGTGTGGGCGTGCATGTGTGATTAAAAAAAAAAAGTACCTTTCAATAATAAAATAGTATTAGGTGCGTTGTGTGTGTTTTAATAAAAATTCATACCTTTAAATAATAAATTGTATTAGGTGTGTGTGTGTGTGTGTGTGTGTGTGTGTGTGTGTGTGTGTCTGTATCTCTGACTATGTATGTGAGAGAGAAGTAAAAGAGAATGGGTAATTTGTGACTTTGCACTACAGGTAGCTGTCATAAATCTGTGTACATCTTAAACATTAAGTGATTCCAGTCTCCTTGTCAGTGTTTTATTCATTTGAATAAATAAGAAGTGCACTCATACAGAATATTAAGTCAGTTGACATAGATCTGCACTGGGGACAAATATGGAAACAATGTGTTTGTGTGTTGCAGGTATTTAAAGCTGTACGAGAAAGTGAAGTTTTGGGGCCAGGACCCTGACGATGATGTGAGTGACAGCTCAAATGGGCATTCTAGGAAAAAAGTCAGCCTTCCGCTGGAATCCATTCCCCTTTTTTACAACTACAGCCAGCATCAGGTGTCAGGTGAGAGGTTGCTTGGATTTGTACATCTTGTACTGTACACTCTTTTATCATGTGATGTCTTTGGAAGACAAGCTTGGCAGAGACCATCCCTTTCCTGGTTATTGTTTTTGTTTGGGTTTATTGCCCATATGTGGCAGATAATAACCGGGCCACTTGGTTAACAGTTGCAGAAACCCGACCATATGCAGAGATCTAAGCTGTAGACAATTGAGGTATAAGGACTTAAAACAACTCTTCAATGCAGGGCCCCATTGATTCTCAGTAGAGAACATTGCACTTCGTCGTACTATTGCATTTTGAGCAGGAGAGGCTGCACTGTCAGTAATACATCATGTGACTTTTGTGATCCTTGTAGTGGGAAGATTTATCTCCATATGCATTGGAAGCTGGTGTCCTGGACATGCAGCATAATGTCAGCTTTAGTTTTAATCACTTGGTGATGCTGAAAGCAGGATGTGCTTTTGCCACTCCAGTTCTGGGTTCTTTTCATCAGTTTTGGTAATATGTGTCTGTGATAAATGATACAATACGCACTCTGTAATGCCTCTTGACTTGTAGTGAGAATCCTTATAATAAATGATGCAACAGGCACACAGTAACACCTCTTGACATGTAATGAGAATCCTTCATCACATTGAAATTCGCTTCGCCCTGACTTTTCAGCTGTGGAACGAAAAGCCAACAAGCTGTCCAAAGACCTGATCCATTTGGGCAACTATGAGAAACTGGAGATGTCACTGCGGTCAGGGCTGGCCAACGAAGTGGACTTTGCCCTCAACGTCTGTCTGCTGCTGTCTGCTCAGGACAAGGAGTTTCTCAGGCTGAACCAGACCCGTCACCTGCTGCCTCTCCTCATGGCCACTGTCGGCGTCTTTGAACAAGGTAGGATTTGGGTGGTGTTTGGGTCTCTGTGTGTGTGTGTGTGTCTAGATGGCTGGGTTAAAAGTAAGGAGATCATACATTTTTGTGTAGGTGCGAAAAGGGAGGGATGGAGGAAAGGAGGTGTGTGTGTGTATATGTACATATGCAGGGTTGCATGTGAACATGTGATCATGCACGCATGTATGTGTGAGTGTGTGTAAATATGTATGTGTTCATGCATGTGTATGTTGATTTGCATACTGGTTTCTTTGGTTTAAGATTCATGTGGTAATACAATTGTAATTCTAAGCAGACTGCTCAGTGCGTAAAATATTCCAACACACTCATAAGACACCCATAGGTGTACACACACACATCTCTTTTTCTTAAAGCCCTCATCTCATCATGCCCCCTTCCCCACCTCCTTCATCTAAGATTACTTTAAGTGAACAGACGTAACATCGAAGACACACACACACACATGCCCTGGAGTCACATATGTTTGAAAAAGAGAGAAAAATAAATCATATTTTGTAACCTATGGTTTTTCTGGTGTACAAAAATAAGGTTTATTTGATGTGTGTAAGGTCCTGCTTCCATGCAAGAAGTGATGATGTACAACTGGAACAGTGGAGAGTGTAAACGGGACTATACACAAGTGAGTGTGAGAGTGGTTCATGTTGACCAGGCTGTTTTTTGTGGTTTTTTCCTTCTTTTTTATTTTTTATTGTCTTTTTGTTATGGTTTGTATGTAACGTCAGTTTATTGTTGAGAACATTTTTGGTGTCTTTTTGTTATGGTTTGTATGTATACATCAGTTTATTATTGAGAACATTTGCATGTATACACCTACACACATGCATGCACAGAGGAAAGAAAACAAGTTGTGAGGATTATGCCTGTAATTCTGATGGGAAGCAAAATAGTAGGATTATAGATTTACCTACATGTACATCTTTGAATTTCCCAAGAGACCATTATAATATTTCTTACTTCTTGGGGCAGAAAAACAGCTCAGTGGTTAGAATGTTAAGACTTGTGATCTGAAGTTTGTGTGCGGGTACAGGTTCAAATCCCACTGAGCTGTCCATTGAAAGAAATTTTTCCCTACAGTTAGCTCTGGTCCAGACAAACCAAGATCCCATGTGTGAATGGATGCGTAACATCTTACACATTAAAAACCCATCCACTTTTCTGAAAAGAGTAGGCCATCAATGGTCAGTGGCATGTATATGAACACAGGTAGTATGCAGCTTGGGACCTGGAGAGGGATAGGCCATGCCATGTAATGTCTGGACTCACCCAAGACACACTGTCTTGATACTTTCTGTACAATGCCCCAGTGAATTGTCCCAGTTAAAGGAGAAGCTAGGTATGTCAGATCAAGTTGTTTGTGACTTTATATTACAGTATGAATGATGATAATAACGTGTATGGCATTGATTGCAGTTCTGGCTGGATGTGGTGAAGGATGAACAGATCAGAGAAAGCTTCAAAACTGATGCTATCGCAGACACAGAAGGTATGATTCTGCTTTAGTGATTATCGGCTGAAGTATATGGTTATAATTGTACACGATGGTGAATGAATCTTTTCAAGAAATGTAAACAGATTTTACTCTTAAGGAAAAGATTTTAATTTTTTTAAATTTAAATTTTTTTTTTAAAGGAAAGGATTTTGTGAAGTGCAAACTTGAGGGTATGTAATTCTGCTAAGCATGTTTGATCCATCTGATAGCCAGATGTTATCCTCCTCCCACTCTTCAGTCTTTTTGTCATGGACCTTTGAGCCCCCCACCTTTCTTTGAAGCTTTAGAATTTGGAATGGTACAACTGGTGTCAATGTTACAGTTTATCTGAGAAAAGATTGCTTAGTGCAGTTAAGTTTTGTTTTAGATCATGGAGATAATTTTGATGGTCACCATGTAAGATGGAAAATCTCAGAAGAAATGAAAAGAACATTTATTTATTTAAAGGCATTTAATGTGTAGGGTTGAGTGTGAGGAGTCTTTGGCCTTTTAGGAACTACTTCATGTAAAATATCAGTTTTTTGACAGTGACGTGATGGGCATTATTCTGTTCAATGGCTCCACAATATTTTGTAAACTTAAAAAGTGCAATGTCTGTTTTGCTATTCAGCATGCTTATAGTGTCTGTGTAGTGCGCTTTTTTTTTTTTAAGGAAGGGTTTTTTAATTTTTATGTTTTAAATTTTTTATTTATGAGTAAGTTTTGTTAGTGAAAGTGATCTCCTGTGTATGTACTGAATACTGTGATTATGTGGACAGGTGAAAAAGTGGGCAGTGAGGTGCTGAGTGGCAGCAGGGAACTGAGTGCCAAAGATACTGAAGGACAGCGAGCCACCCAGGTAAAAAAAAAGAAAAAGAAGAAGTTTTTTTGAGTCATGGCTGCTTACATTTTTAGTGGATGTTTTGTATGTTTTTTGTCAAAAAGAATAGCCCTTTTGAAGGTATGCAGCTAGGTGTGTTCTTTTTCTGTATTATTTGTATATTTTGTTTTAGATTATTACATTCTTATGTTTGGTAATACCTCCTGTCAGTTCTTTTCCTTGATTTTCTGTCACTGGCGATTGATGGAATGGGTTTAAAAAAAAAAAGTTCCACAAGCATTTAAAAAAAAAAAGTGCTATATTGTGTGTAAATTCTATTTTGAATTCTTGGACCTAATACCTAAAGTTTTATCAATAATTGCACATTTTAGAAGTATTTTAATACTAATGTATGATGATTGTGAAAAGTGGAAAAACCAAAAACTGTTCAGAGTTTAAATTGATGCTTTGTCGGTGTGCAGGTTGCAATGTTGATTCGAAACTTGTCCATTGAGGATGCCAACCAGCAGCTTTTGGCCTCCAACCATTTGGTATTCAGGTAAAGTGGCTTGTTTTTGTGTGTGTGTGTGTGTAAGCTTGCTTATTTGTTCGTGTTTTATTATGTTGTGTTTGTGAAATGTCTCTGTAAAAGCTCTTGCAATGAAGGTTCAAAGCATTGCAGCTCTGAATTAGTTAAAAAGAATATGTATTGAGTATGTTTTATCACAGCACCAAATTTTTTTTTGATGCATATATGTAAGCACTTGGTTTTGACTAATTGAAGAAGAATTTATAATGTAGTATTTTCACTGTTAACGACAGTTGAAAAAATTGTGGATAAAGATTTTCTTTTTCTTGCTTAATGCTTATGATATATTAAATTTTTTTTCCCTTCAGATTCCTTATGCTGTGTGTATCATAGCACCAAATTTCTTTTTGATGCATATATGTAAGCACTTGGTTTTGACTAATTGAAGATAAATTTATAATGTAGTATTTTCACTGCAAAGACAGTTGAAAAATTGTGGATAAAGGTGTTTGTTTTTTCTTGCTTAATGCTTATGATATATTTTGTTCTTTTTTTCCAGATTCCTTATGCTGTGTGTGCATAGTTCTTATGGCAGCCTGCATCACTTGGCTCTAGATGCTCTTGGAAATCTGGCAGTTCAGGTTTGTAATGCACATAAATAATTAACTAACTCTCTCTCTCTCTCTGTCTCTCTCTTGCACACATGCACGCACACGATGAGACTATAAACCAAGGTCCCATGTGCGAACACATGCAGAACATCTTGCGCACACATTAAAACCTGTTCCACTTTTTGGAAGAGTAGGCTGTTGTGTGCCAGTGGGAACGGATGACAAAGTTTACAAAACTGCATACACACAGGGGCTGGATGAAAAAAAGTACATGCGTGCTTATTCCAGTATCCTCAAAGTAAAAGAATAAAATACAAAATAAAATAAATGCACACATGCTCGCACGCACGCGCACGCTCTCTCTCACACACACACGCTACCATGGACAATCATAGAAAATCAGCCAAACTCTTTCTTAATCTTCTAGTGGAATGAAGATGATATGCAGATTTTTATGCATATGACGCTCAAATTCTTAGGAGTGATACTCCTGAAAATCTGCCTTCTCTCTTGATTAATATGTCCTACTGCCTTCAAGATATCCAAAATTGTATGATGCAGAACAAGTTACAGCTAAATGCAGATAAAACTGAAGCCATACTTGTAGGGACCAAACACAAACTCTCTTCCATCACAACAGCTTCAATAGAATTCAGCAGTATGTCTGTCCCTCTTTCTACTGCTGTGAAATATCTAGGGGTTGTTATAGACAACACACACTCCATGCAAAAATTTATCACCCAAACCTGCCAGTCGTGCTACTATCAATTGTGGCGCATCAGTGCAGTTCGAAAGTACCTGTCCACTGATGCAACATCCAAACTAGCCACGTCTCTCATTCTCTCATGTCTGGACTATTGCAATTCTCTTCTGGCTGGTCTGCCAGCATCATCTATCCACTCCCTTCAACGTATACAAAACTCTGCAGCTTGCCTAGTCCTCAGAAAAAAAATCTGAGCACATTACTCCTCTCTTGTGATCTCTCCACTGGTTGCCTGTGCCACAGAGAGTGAACTATAAGATCAGTACCCTTTGTTAAAAATGCCTCCATAAAACAGCACCTTCCTACCTCTGTGAATGTCTTTACCTGTACACTCCTTCTCATTCCCTCCACTCTGCTGCAGATACCTTGTGCTTAAGAATTCCTAGATTCAACCAGTCGAGCGCATCTGTTTACATTTGAATTTGTAAAAAAATAAAACCTATTAATTGTAACTGGCTGCATGTGAATGAGCAGGATTAATGAAAGCGCTTTGATTTGTTTTTGCAAGATATAGTGCTCTGTAAATTTGATGTATTATTATTATGATATATATTTTCCAGTAGACTGTGATGATTGCTTTAACTAGCCACTAAATTACCTTGGGAGTCCAAGCTATTTTGAGAGATGGAGTGAATTTTTCAGATACCCACTCCTACTGAAACTTTCTAAAAAGAAAACTGAATAAGCAGAGCTAGTGAAAGTGACTTATATTTTGCCAGTGACAACTTGTATTGGCTATTAATGCATTTGTGTACATGTACAACAGATGGTGCTGGAGCCTATGGCAAACCCCTCCACCCAGCATGTGATGAGTCTGATCCAGAAATCCCTCATGAAAGATGACAGATTTGATATGATCAGAGGTAAGACTAGTGTGTATTGTGAAATATATATGTTTGTATAGGCATGTGTGTGCATGGGTGAGTGCTTAACCCTTTGCTGGGCATAGCGTCCCAAAACGTCCGAACCTATCCTTGGGCACAACGGCCAAAAACGGCCGGCGTCGTGACCGTCACTTCAGTGCGTTCATACATTCGAAATTCCCGCCAATCTCGCTTCAAATCTCGTCAAAATAAAAGCAACGAGACTGCCCACGTGACTTCCGCATGTACATTGCAAATGGCGGCGGTTGGAATGTGTTTGTGGCAAGTTTTGGAAGAAAAAAATCGCAATTTTTCCCAAGATGGACGCTATCTTCGAATCCGACATGTACGATCGTTTTTATGGCTTTCATGCCGAAAATATGACGCTGTGAGATGTGTATCCAGGCTCAAATATCGATGTAAGCGATCTGAGTAGTGTGTGCGCTTCTGACTTTGTTGATTGAAGCGAGAAAGACCGGCTTTGACAACAACGAAGTTCGAGACGTAAATCGATCGTCAAATCTAACTCGGCCGATGCGCGTTTTGAATTCTGCTCATAGAATTGGGGAAATTATCGCGGATTTCGAGTTTGGCAATGGTTCACAACTTGATATATTTTGTGAATTGATTGTTATTTGGGACTTTTGTTATGGTAGCGGCTCGAACTGTAAAGTTAACATGCATCGCGATCGTCGGCGATCGTTGGCAAACAAAATGGCGACCGTCGGAATGTTTCATGTTTTCGTGCATCATTCATAAAAAAAACTAAAAACACAACAGTAGGTTGAAAACTTTTCTTCTGTAATTGTTTCTGAATGTTTTACTTTTTATTTTATCAAAATCCATGCATGCATTCCAAAGCTATTGCAACACTAACTGTGACACATACAAACCGATCAATGACCTTGTGTGTTTATGCATTATAATTCTTTTTAAAAAAAATAACAACAACACACAATAGCAAATAGCAGTTTCTTTATTCATTTCTGCATTTTGCTGTTTTTATTTCATTACAATCCATTAAGCCATTGTGGAGTTATTGCATGTTAAATACACCCACCCACTCAGAGGCCATCCACCTCCATTTTGCTTGCCCAGCAGGAAATGAACAAATGATTTTGCTGTGCCCAGCAAAGGGTTAAGTGAGTGTGTGTGTGTGTGCTTTTTCTATTGCACTTAAATTTTGGTCTTTGTCATCTCAATCTTCTTTGTAAGTGTGTGGGGCCACTTGTGAATGTATCTTTTGGTCTGGATTCCTTTCGGTCTGTGATGTACATCTTCCTTGTACAGTTATGCTATGGCCTGTGCGTTCACTGAATTTTCCATTTGGAATAATACTTTCAGACCCATGGTGTCTTGGTAGGCAGTTCAGATCTTGCCTGTTGTGTTGTTCCTTATAAAAAAAAAAAATCAACATTGTCCTTAAAATTGTCATGTCCATTTTCATCAATAGACTTCAGAACCATAATCGCACTAATCACTCCGCTGTCTGTGCAATCCTTGTGAGTGTAATGCATCATTCAGCGTAAGCTTTTGTTATTTTTCAGCCCTGGAAATACTGAGCAACCTGTGTAAAGTGGAAGACAATGACACAGTGCTGAACAAAGCGCTGGAGGAAGGAACGTACTGCCGTATTGTCCAGCTCTTGATGGTGTACGACGTGTACGTGATCATACAGTCACTGGAGGCCCTCTACCACCTCTCCGCCTTAGGCGAGTGCACTGCCACCAAAATCGCTCATGTCAGAGGTGCAGTGGGTGAGTCATTTGCCTGTTTGAAAAAAAAAATATTTTTTAATTTTTTTTTTCCTATTTATGTTGACAAGGTTAACAGCGCGAGTTAAATGCATGCAAGTGGACTTTCATGAATACATCATTGCATGTTAACATGTTCCTGTGAAACTGAATAAAAATACATGCTTAAATATTTTTTATGAAAGTTCTAATGTGTAAATGTACTCGTGTTAATTTGGCACGTGTAGTTACCTAATCAGCATGTTTTGCTACAGACATGAAACAAATGGAAGAAAAAACACACGTCTGCAGAGTTATTTATATCCAGCACACACAGCACATGTTTGTTGTTAGAACACAGGATGTTTGCTCATTTACACAGTGCAATACCGAAAGCATTAGCATTTGCATGCACAACTTACACTTGCAATACACATTATGTCCCTCTCATGAGCAAACATGCCCTCTTTCATCCATATACACTTGCATACACGCACAACTAAACACTTGCATGCATACCCTCCTCCCCCCAACACACGCACACACACACACACACACTATCTAAGAACACATTGATAGAGCAACAGAAGCTGGTTTCAGACATCCTGGTGAGCATGGTAACAGTTGACATCCAATCATACGGCCCCAACGCCCAACGGACGATCCAAGTTGTGGAGTACGTGGCAGCAGACGTGGAGGATGCCAGTGGCCATTCGTCCCCTCTGCCTGCCAGCTACTTCGTAGAGACTGCTACCCCCTGCATCCAGTCCCCAGGTAGGGTGATGACTGTTTGTGAAGTGTGTATGTTGTTATTGGGGTCGTTTTGTTCAAAATATGTTCACTTTTTGTGATATTAGACTTAAACGAGAACTTGAATTAAATTAAAAATAGCAAAACCCCAAAATGAAAAATTATACAAGTGTGTGTGTAAGTATGTGTGTGTGCTTGTGAGCGAAAGGGAGGCTAGTAGGATGGGGTTTGAGTAGTGGGTCTCTGATTGTTAGTTAATGCAATACACTGTATAATTGATTCCACACGTTTCTGATGCACCATAACGTAAGCTGCAGGGATCAGTTTCGATTTGCAAGTTACTCTAGTTTGTGAGCTGCAGTATTATTTTAATTTATAAAAAATGTCTATTGATTTGAGTGAAGCATTTTATTTGGACAAGTAGACTAAAGTCATATAGTTATTGATTGTTGTTGCCATTGTTATGTTTGATTATTGATGTTATTATGCTTTAAACTTTGACATTTAATGTGTGTGTATGTGTACCAGAGAAACAAAGTCCACCACCTGCAGAGACAGTGACAGTGAAAAGTCCAGCAAAAACTGTCACACCAGAAGTGGAAATTCTGGTTTCTAAATGGTTAGTCCTCTTTTTTGTGACTAAAGAGATGTTCAGTGGATAACAGTGTAGACTGACGTGCATTCATGATTATAAGTTCACAATTCGGTTTTGAAATATTTTTCTTGCCTGTTGCTATTGTTTTGAATCAATTTGAAGGTAGTGCTTTCTTTCCAAAATAATTTGGCAATGTATACAAGTCCATGTGAGACCAGTTCAGAGTTTGCTGCCTGTGCCCAAATTTTGTAGTAGGGAGTGCAGAAGAAACCATGTGGTCGTTTGCCTGTATTATACTCTTTATCTGCTATCTGCTGTTTGTGTATGTCCTGATTTGTATGAATGGACTCTAGTGCATATGACTTGGTTTACAGTGTGTGTGCATGCATATATGTGTGTGTTTGTGCGCATGCGCGGGCGCACGTGTGTATGTGTG
Organism: Rapana venosa; assembly: GCA_028751875.1. Classification (NCBI taxonomy): domain Eukaryota; kingdom Metazoa; phylum Mollusca; class Gastropoda; order Neogastropoda; family Muricidae; genus Rapana; species Rapana venosa. The sequence continues at coordinate 22,821,513 of CM054152.1, read as the reverse complement.
TGTGTATGTGTGTGTGTAAGAATAGACCAATGATTTTGGTGTTTTAGTAGCTGTAGATAAGATGACAAACTTCTAATCCTAATGGTCACAAGTTATAGGGTGCAGATTTCAGTTTGATAGGATCTGGTGAATCAAGGGTGGAAACTTTGACTTTTCTCCCAGGTCAACACATTTGCCAAGCTGCCAGTGGCTTACTCCCCTTTGTACATAACGCGTATGGGAGAGCAGATATACATTACATAGGTTATATAATTTTGTGTCAGCGTCTGGTGGGTGTGGAAACATCCACTTGCATTCATGAATTCAGCATCTGCTGAATGATATCTTGCAGCTGTGGTTTAGTGTGCATGGGATTTTTGGCACATAATTACACCTTGACAAAAGACGACCCTCCACCAAAAAACAAAAAAAAAACCCACCCCCCAACCCAACAGCAACAACCACCAGACAACAACAAAAACTAACTGAAAGTGTGATGTGTGTGTACAGGCTGAACAGTACCTATGAGATGAATGTAGGAAGCACTGTGTTCCACTCAGAACTGTATGCAGACTACCAAGAGATGTGCAGAAAGCGACGCATCACACGTCTGCTGTCCGCCCCTGACCTCATCAACATTGTCAAGTGAGCATTGCCTTGCTGTGATGGAATCCCCCTTTGTGCTGTGCAGCATGAGGGTTTAGTCGTAATCCCCTATAAATCAGGAAAAAAAAAGTGTAATATTTTTGGAACAGTGCTATGAAAATAAAGTTTATGACAGTTAAACATGAAATGCGATAGCAGAAAGCTGTAGGTATTGTTAGAAACAATGTTTCATTGATACTAATGTTGTTTTATCATTTCTTTTTTTTTCGTATTCTTTTTAACGAGTTTGTATATTGGAATTCAAGGTCAGAGCTAAATTCAAAGCCTACATGGCTGGCTTGTAAAAAAAAACAACTTTATTTCTTTTAAGGTTAGCACTCACTTTCAGGGAGGGTACGTTTTGTTGTGCTAATGTTAAAAGAAAAAGAACTGAAAGGCTGATTTTTTAAATGTTAGAAACAGGGATGAGTAATGTTACTCCGTTATACCTAAATTTTGGGGAAATGTGATAGAACCTCTGTGTTTTTAGATCACTTTTTTGGGAGGGGGGTGGGGGTAATATGGTAGAACTTTTGCATTTTAAAATAAATTTGGGGGGCTAGTATGATCAAATATTTTAAAATAATTTTAGGGGGTAATATAATAGAACCTGTTGCATTTTAAAGCTTTAAAAATAATAATCTTGAGTCCATGTATTTGGAACCATTGTAAAATAATGGAAGATAATGGTGTGGTGGATTGTGGTTTTACAGAATGGTATTTCCTGATGTGTCGGAGGGTGAAGTGGACAAAGGAGGTGGAGGGAAGGACACGGTATTTAAAGAGTTGCGCAAGTGTCTGCAACCCAAGCCATTTAGTGTGGTGGCAACTAAATCAGGTACTGCAGGGTTTCATGCGTGTGCGTGTGTGTGTGTGTGTGTGTGTGTGTGCGTGTGTGTGTGTTTCTTAAGAATGTATCACGGAAGGAATTTTGTGTGTGTGGATGTGTTTCTTAAGAATATATCATGGAAGGAAATATATATTTTTTTGCAACCCCACAGATAGTGGGTTTTTATGTAGAAGGTAATCATATATAGAAAGCTGTTTTTTATTTTTTTTATTCACTGTAGATAATATTTGAATTTTGCGCTATTTTAGGAAGTACATGTAACAATGACCATTTCAGGGTTACAAGAATAACTTTTATCAAGCAGGAAACTATCTGAATTGACAGAGTGGGAATTTTAGACAAGTAATCACCTATACTTGTACACTTGCTAGGATGCCATAAAAAGTGATCACATGTTATCATTATTATTAACTGTCCACAATTTTATTAGAAAAATGGTTTGTTAGAAAAACACTTTGTAGCAGAGTCTTGTTGTTATTCATTAGCTGTCAGTTCTATCACAGTCTTTTGTATTAGCTGAAAAGCAGGAATGGACACACGCAGAAAAGAAAGTGTTTAACTGGCATGTCATTGAATGTTCCTGACTCAAGTTTGAAATGAACAGTTTTGACTGGTAGGTGCTGTGTGGTTGGGTCTACAGGTAGTTCCATGTGTGAGTCCATTGCTGTGGGTGTATTAGCAACACAGACCTGCAAGACCCAGCCACTGATCCTTCCTGCATCCACTCTGCAGTTCATGCAGGCTGTGTCCTCAGCCGCAACTGTTGTATGCCATGCTGCCACTGCCACCTGCCACACTGCTACTGCCACCTGCCATGCTGCTACCGCCACCTGCCATGCTGCTACTTCTACCTGCCATGCAGCTACTTCTACCTGCTATGCAGCTACTACCACCTGCTTTGCCACTACCACCACCTGCCACACTGCTGCTACCACTTCCCATGCTGCCAGTGTGGCCTGCCAGACTGCTTTTCCAACAAGAATGGTGCAGCCTTCAGACCAGATATCTGGGAGGACGATTTCCAGTTTTCAACCATCCAGTGCTCAGTCGTTAAGTTCTCAGACGTTACGGACAGTTGCCATGCCGTCCCCTCAGGCAGCGACATCCAGGCTGCAGAATCATCAGCAAACCACTTCGCTACAACAAGTACAGCTGGTTGGGGCCTCCAACAAGTTCGTTGTCGGTCAACAGCAGACGCAGCGAGGAAAGGTTACTTCATCTGCTGCTTGTGTCCGGTCTTCACAGTCCTTATCAACGTATAGCGGTACCAGGACTTCGTCTTCTGTGGTCTCTGTGGGCACATCTGCCACTGTGTCATCATCCTCGGATACATCAAGCACATGGATCACTATCCCCTGTGGCCCTCAGCTCTCATGGGCCAAGCAGCAGACGGGGCAGAAAGGGGGAAAGAAAGTGGTCAGCAAAGGACTGCAGGCTACAGAATCTGAGGGTATTAAGACCCTCTTCGCCAAGAAAGTGAGTCAGCAAAGGGAAGACAGTCCTTCTACAACCCCAACCCCCCAAATGCAGATGGCTCACAACAGTTTGCCTGTCCCATCTGCGTCCACGTCCACATTGCAACATCCTCAGTTAGTGTCAAAGCTACAATACCCCCAGTCTTACACCCCAGATCAGTTACAAGTGCAGCAGCACCAGCAGCAGACACAGCTGCCTACAAACCAACACTCGCAGGTTGTTTGGACAAACCAGCCTTTAAGTGGGCACAATCAGCTGCACATAGCACACAATCAGCAAGCGTCTCAAAACCAGGCAGATCAGCAAAACGTAGCCTGGAATATGCCTCGGACAATTCAGCTTCAAGGGCAATCTCCAACTGTGTTTGTGAGACAGACAAATGCTGTCCCTGTGCAGCAGTCAGTGACTCCTCACCAGCAGTTGATTCAGTCACAGACACAACAGACTTTACAGCTGCAGCATCAGCAGCCTGTGGCTGTGGAAAGCTCACTGCAAACAACACAAACATCAACACAATCCAGTCAACAAGAAACCTTGTTGCAGCAGCAGTTTTCTGAAGTTCAGAACAATCAGCAAGGTCCGTGTGCATCTTCTCAAATTTCTGTGGTACCTCAGTCCCAGTCTGCCCTTCTAAGACAACTGGTGACTGCCAGTCCTCCAGTGTTGGTCAGACAAGGCCAGACAGGACTGACACTGCCACAGCAGTCAGCCAGTGTACAGGGCACAGTACAGATGGGTCAGTCTCAAGTGTTACAAATGCAGCCACAGGTTCAGCAAGTGCTCCAAGTGCAGGGTCAGCAGTTGGTATTGCAGCAGCAGCTGCTGCAGCAGCCCCGGCAACAGATCCAAGTCCATTTCAGAGGGCAGGGGCAGCCACAGACAATATCACTTCCCTCAGGACAAATTATGTTTCGTGCTAACCAGCCTGTGCAGGTTCGACCTCATCAACGCATCATTGTACAGCAGGGTCAGCCTCGCCAGGTCATCATCCAAGGGTCATCAGGCCTCCAGCAGATCCTGCCACAGCCTGTGCAGCAGCTGCAGGTCCAGAGTCAGGTGCAGAGTCAAGGTCAGGCAGTAAGGATCCAGCAGCCAATGGTGGTACAGCTTCCAGCCAACCAGTGGCCTCCAGTGGTGACCTCACCGGCTGTCAATGGAAACAGCACCTCTCAACTTGCCACCAGCATGGGTACTCTTGCAGCCGGGAGTTCCACACAGGGGGTTGCTACACCCTACCGTGCCATCGTCCCTCGCCCCTCTTCCAACCCACCTGCTCAGTACTGTCAGCAGGCTGCAGATCCCACCTCAGGACCTGGGGCAAGGCAGCTAATGCCAGACGGCAAAGTGAATGTAGAATGTGTGAAAAGTGGTGCTTCACAGACTCTTGGTCATGCGGGACTGTCGGCAGTAGAGAGCATAGGAGGAGCAGGTGGTGTGGTCCATTCTGTCTGTGTGGGCCATGCTGTGAACAATGCACATGGTACATCAGCAGAAGGTATGGCACAGATTGCAGCAACATGTGTTCAGACATTTGCACCATCTACACTGTCTATGTCAAGAGGATCGGGCATGTCAGTTTGTCAGACCTCAGTATCATCCTGTGTCTCAACTGGATCATTGACAATGTCCCAAGCATCCACTGCTTTGTCCTCACAGCTCACACCCACAGTTCAGTCCTCCTTCAAAACAATTGTCCCATCTATCCAGAATGTTTATAAATCAGAAAGTAGTACTCAATCATCAGAAGGATGTGCAGCAAAATATAACGGTCGTGTGAATGGCACTATATTACACAAAGACAGTGTCTATAATGGAACACATTCAGACTTAGTGGCTGATTCTCCATCTGTAGGAAAGGGCAAAGTGAATGGTGTCTTGGGTGCTTCAAAGTCAGACCGTCCTGTCGGCTCATGCCCCATGATGAGTTTGAACATGAAGAAGGAATTTGTGAATGGTGTGGGGGAAAGGTGTGTCCCTCTTTTGCCAGACTCCCTCACAGGCTGCTCCAAAGAATGGCTGAACAATTTACAAGTCAGTCTGGGTGGAGGGGGACTGTTGAGTCACAATCCTATAAAGGTGGATGACTCTCCTCCACAAAGGGCGACAGTCAGTGTGGGGACTGGTCAGGATTGTAAGACTTTCCAGAAAACTGGTGTGTGGCAGAGAAATGGACTTATTGCTCATGCTGAGGCGTCAAATTCTGTCAGTGCATTTGACCAACATCCTGTGGTTCAGCAAGACAGTCTGAGTGAACACAGTATGGACTCTGTGGACAGCAGCAACTCAGGTAGCCAGCCTCTCCTCTCATCTGCAAGCACTCAGGCTGGTGGTGTAAATGGTGACTTGCAGGGCGTTCCTAAGAATTACTTCTTCCGGACACGCAAAAGATCTCGTTCGTTCAGACAGCTTCATGAAGGCGTACAGTCTTCATCTTCTTCTGAGAGTGAATCAGAGTCTGCTGATGGCCCCAGTGCCCCTGAACTAACAAAACAGTTGATGAAGAAAAAAATTGTTCCCACTCCCAGGCCTCAGAAAGAGAGTCCCCCAGTGAAGAAGAAGAAGATCTGTCCACCTAGTCGGCCCGGACTGTCCATGCCCAAGGAGATTGCATACATGTGTGAATGGTCAAAGTGTGGGAGGTAAGTTCACAGCTCTTCATTCTTCATAGTTTTGTTTTCCTTTTCTCTTTTCTTTCCTTAAAAACAACAACAACAAACAATCAAACATGAAGCAAACCTGGCCACTGATGCTAGACTGAGACATTCAGTCATGTGCATTGTAAATTTATGTCTAATCTCTTTTGCTTTATGGTCTTTGTAGATAATGTATTCAGGTATTCCCCTGTTCATTTGTCTGTTTTGCAGAATGCTTGATTAATTTTTAAATGCGTAATTTAGTGTGTTATGTGTGTTTATTCTGAAAGTTGTGTATAGAAGAACTTTGATTTGTATAATTTGTCTGGCCGAGGTATTGTTGAAATGTTCACAATTTTTTGTGTCATTGTGTTGCTTTCTCTGATGACTGGTGTTTCTGTTGTCATGCTAGTGATAAGATTTATCCAGGGCTATTTCCCCTTTGGGATGCCGGAGGCCTGTCAGTATTTATATTCAATAATAGCATCCCCACCTTTTGGAAATTCTGTGCCAGAAATTCCCTCTTTTCTATGCCTCTCTTTGTGTCTGCCTTGTTCCTGTTCTTCCTGTCACCTCCTTCTTGTCTATTTTCTGCCTTCTTGGTCCATTCCCCTATTTTTTTTCCAGAAAGACTCAAAAGATAATTCTCTCCCACACCGAACGAAGTCAGATGCATGCACTGGACCTAACTTGTCAGGGGCCTGATGGCAGCGCAGTACTTTTTCGCTCATATGACAGACAACAGTTGTTGCTGTCTGAGCATTCAATGAAGAAGAATTCAGGGCTATGTCAACAGATTTTTTTAACAGTGCATACATATATGTAAAAATTCATTCTTTTGTCAACAGATTTCTTTCTTTTGTTCCTCAGCTAGAGCTCCAAGGTTCACCAATGGTGAGATTTTTGCGTTTGCGACCGTTTTTTCCACCCGCGCCAATTTGGGTAGCGGCATTCTGACTCTGGGGATCAACAGATCGTTTAACAGTGGGTACAGTTACGAATTGATCCCTGTGTCAACAGAAACTGTATAAACTTAAAAACGCAACATTTTCTATGTTAAGATTGTTTTAAAACAACGCTGACTTGAATAAATTATAAAACGTATCCCTATGTCAACAGAGTGTTCAACAGTGCGGGCAAAGTCCTGGCCCATGCAGCCAAGGTCCATGCGCCATTCTCGCCGGAGTTTGTCTGCCATTGGCAGGGCTGTCAGCCCCTCAAAAGAAAACGGTGGTCTCTAGTCACACACTTACAGGTACTGTGGCCAGAGCGGTTTGACTTGTCAGAAACTGTTGGGAGGGGTGAGAGAGAAAATATTTTATTTTATTTTTATTTTATATTTTATATTTTATACCACTTTTAGTCACAAGATTTTTCTGCGTGAAATTCGGGCTGCTTTCCCCTGGGAGAACACGTCGCCACAAGAGCAGCGCCCACCCTTTTTGTTGTTATCTGCAACTGTATTTGTTTCTCTATCATAGTGGCTTGATGGATGATGATTGAGGGAGAAAAGGAGAAGCATGAGAGGAGAAAAAGGGGGAGGGGAGGGGTGGGATGGAGGGAAGGTTGGTTGAGAAAGGGTGTGAAAAAGAGAAAAAAAAGTGGGGAGTGGGAGGGTGGTGGAAGGAATTGTTATCAAAAGACATAGACTGAAAGCTCTGGAAAAGAAGGAGCTAAACAAGTAGCCAGCCAGAGCTTCTCTGTGTGTGTATTGTGTGTGTGTGTGTAAGAGTGGAGATGAGTTCAGTTCTTTTGTTGAGAAATCTAAAAATTGCATGTTTAACTCACTTGCTGTGCTAAAAATATGTTTGGTGAGAGAGTCTGTGTGTGTGTGTGTGTGTGTACATGCTTGTTAAGTGAGCTTGATCACAGAAACTTGCCCTACATGATTTAAAAAGTTTCCTTTTTATTTCTTTTAAATCTAAATAAAATGATGTTTTTAATCTTCAAGAAAGATTGTTGGTATGTGCCACATACAATCACTTCTTTGAGGGTTTTTTCCTCACCCTTGTATGCAAGGTTCATTTCTACGTTTTTCAATACAATTTCAAAACAACGTAATATCACTAGTGGGATCCAAGACATCCTCTGAAGTGAGAGTATGTCTGCCTGTAGGGCAAGGTATTTGAAAATAGTCATGCCTGCAGACGTCTCCTACAGTGTGTATTATGGCATCACAGTGATTTCCAGATTGGATGAGTGAGACAAGGGCACAGACACCCCTGGGTGACCTAAGCTGGGAATCCCTCAATACTATTAGTAAAACAGAATACATTCTGGGGGATTCCAGTGTGTTAAGCTGGGGAACACCTAACAACAGCAGCAATATATGTTTCTGAAGACACGTAGTGAATATGTTTTGTTGTACTTTGGCAGGATCATCACTGCACGGAGGCGAAGCTGCGAGCAGCGTGTGAGCGACGGTTCCTGATGTCTCACAAGGCCATCTTGCCTCACCTTCCACAGTCTCCCGTCATGGTGTACCCAGAAGATGCCGCCCAGCAGGCCATCCAGCGATTCCAGAGGCAGCCACCCTTTGTGGAGTTTTCTGTGAGTGGGCTTCAGGAGCTCTCTGTGAATAGTGGGTTTTCTGTGGGTATATGTGCTGTGCTTGGATAGATATATATATCGTCTATTAAGAGCCACAACCATGCATCTCCATATATCTTTATGTACGGAGATGTATGGTTGTGGCTCTTAATAGATGATCTATATGTGGGCAGCCTATGGATACATATGGACTGCCTGTAGGTTTTAGGCTGTCTGTGGATGTATGCGGGCTGTCTTTGAATGATAATAATAATATATGGAATTTATATAGCGCTGAATCTTGTAAAAAACAAACAAATCGAAGCGAATGATGTGAGTTGTGTATGGATTTGTACGTATTCTTAATGTATATTTTTCAAATATAAACCAAATAACACACATCTGTCTCTGGGCAGATTTGCTATTTAGAAATTTAAACAAATCAGCAAAGTTGATTTTATGTTTGTAATTTGTTTTTCAGCAGGAAGGAAAAGAGTGCCCACTGACGAAACACATACGTCTGACATCAGCGCTCACTCTCAGGAACATTGCTCGCAATTCTTCTTTTGGCAGAAGGTAGGAACTTTCTGTTCTGTTTTTGAAAGAGTAGTTGACTGACTACTTAGTGCGCTTAGTGTTTGAAATCAAACTTGGAAAAGGTCTCTTTCTTTTATATCTTAGAATGGTCCTAACTTTATATTGAAATTGAAAATGTTGTTGTAGTATTGTTTTTGTGTTGTAACTGTTCTTTAAAAGATAAACAAACCAAACATTGTTAGTGTCTCTGTATTCAGAAAATAATTGTAAGTGTACACATGATAAAAAAAAAAGAAGTTAATTTTACTTTTTGGTATTTTGTTGAGAAGGTTTTTGAGTATTTAAAAATTTATTATTAATGCTTAGATGCGTTTTTATGCAGAATTGTCAGAACAAAAGGCAGCTAGATATCAGTATCCATTTTCACACGCACATGCATGCACACACACACGCACAAACACGCACATGCATGCACACACACACACGTGGTTAGACCATTGCACATGCTATCAGACGGCCTGCATTTTAGCCACCACCGAGACACCTGTTCAGTGGAATTTTTCCCCAGGAGTTAACATCAGTGCCCAACTCCACTCCCCTGAAAGTCCTTGGTGAGACTTTGAATCAATGACTTGTTTGCAAACACAAGCAGAACATCTTGCGCATATGTTAAAACCTGTACTGCTTTTTCAAAGAGTAGGCTGTTGTGTGCAGGTGGGAATGATTGACAAAATGTACAAATCTTATGCACATGGGGACTGGATGTGGGAAAAAAAGCACATGAGTGCTTATTCATTATCTCAAAATAAAAGCATTGAAACAAGTCAAGTCAAAGTCAAGTCAAAGTCAAAAACACTTTAATCATCCCATGAAGGGCAATTACAATACTGACAGGCAGATTGATACACATCAAATATATCAAAGACACAAAAGCTATATTTCATATTGGTTTTCAAATAAAATGTCACGAACACACACACACACCAACGCACACACACGCAAACACCCGCACGCACGCACACACATCAATTGTGAACACAATTTTAAACCCATTGACTAGAAGACATAAAAACTTATTTTTACGCACGCATATACGCAGCACGTACACACGCACGTACGTGTGTGTGCGAACACGCCCACGCACACCCACACCTTACACCAATATATGAATTCAATGTTTTAAGACCGTTGACTAGAAGACAGACTTATTTCACACACCCACGCACCCACCCACATAATTATGTATTGACTACAGTTGTAACAATGACAATCAGGCAGATAAATCAGAGAAATGTAAAAACTAGGTAGTCAACATCATTGTGAATTCAGAATTCGAATGCTTGCTGGCACAAAAGAATTTCTTTTTCTGTTAGTTTTGCTGATGGGACACTGAAAACGGCGTTCCGAAGGCAACATTTGAAATTCTGGAAACAAAGCATGGGAAGGATCAGCCAAAATGGCTGTGGCTTTGCATACAAGCTGCTGATTGCAGAACGACATGAGATCTCTTTGTTCTTTTCCAATTATTTTTGAGCAGATTCTTACAATTCTCTGCAGGCCATTCTTGTTTTTAACACTAAGGTTATTGTACCAACAAATGAAAGCAAAACTTAGAACACTCTCTATGTAAGACTTGTAAAACAAGGAAAGAATCTTTTTGTCTACAAAAAATGAGTTCAGTTTCCTCAGAAAATACAGACGTTGTTGTCCCTTTTTGACAATAGCGTCAGTGTTAACGTCCCAGTTTAACTTGTGGTCAAAAACAGTTCCAAGATACTTATAGTTCAAAACGTTTTCAACCTTTGATTATGGATAATAATATTCTTAGGAGTATGCCCTGATCTTCTGAAGTCGATAGGCAGGTCTTTAGTTTTAGAAACATTTAGCTCCAGATAGGCCTTGTCACACCAGTGTACGAACTCGGTGAGGGCTGGACCGTGGTCCACACACACAAACACACACATACATACACACGCACGCACGCACGCACGCACACACACACACACACACACACACACAGAATATGTGGTCGGTGATTGTGTGTTGGTGTAATACAGAGAGTATGCTATCAGTGATTTTGTGTTGGTGTTAAACACAGAATATATGTTATCAATGATTGAGTGTTGGTGTTAAACAGAGAGTATACTGTCAATGATTGAGTGTTGGTGTTAAACAGAGAGTATACTGTCAGTAATAGTGTGTGCTGTTGTTGTTTTTTCCAGGCTGATCTTACGAAAGGAGGCAGAGCTGAGTTACATTGCCATGAGTGAGGTTGAGGCATCCAGTGCCTTGGCTAAATGCTTGTGGGAACTGATACAGGACATGTGAAACCACTGTATTCTTGCTCGCGTGCCTGCTGCCAGAAGTTGTTGGGCTTTTTGTTTTGGGGTTGGTGGGGGTTGGTGCGTGTGTGTCTTTGTGGCCTCTCATTGTGCATGTCAGCCACACTCTGCCTGACTGCCCCTGTACAGGTAAAATGAAATCTGCGGCCTGCTGCAGTCAACTGTTAAACTTCATCTCAACCCTTCTCAAGTCTGTATAAACTAGTAAAGATAGATAAGATTGAATGTTGTGTTCCCTCACACAGTACATGCTTGTAGACAATTGAGCCTGTTTGCATTCACATGTATTACTGAAAAACTCATCTTGCTGTTTAGAATTTTTGGATGCTTACAAGAAAATTTGCCTTAGTGGACAGACATGGTTCTGAAGAGTTACTATCATACAATTCTTAGCATGGAGCAGTCCATTGTGACTGTGTTTATAACCAATCAGAGTATGGTGCATAGTAGAAGTGCTTTCAGGCCTACTTTAAGGAGTGGGTGGACTTTGTTGCCAGTATTCATGATAGTGAATACTTAGACACAACTTCCAGCTTGCAATAAACGGCCAGAATACATGAAAAAAAAATCTTTTGAAGTAATAATCAGGGAGTGAAACCTTAAAAAGCCTCCTGAGATCCAGTCAACAGCTGTTGAGGATGGCTTGTAAAACCTGTAGATTAGTTTTTCCTGTGTTTAGCATGTCTATCATGTTCTCTAATGAACACTCATGTTTTCTGCTTTGATATTGTTTTGCAATGCCTGCGGCATATTGTACAGTGAAAACTGAGCTGTTCAATGTTTGTTTAATCTCTCTCCTGCTGTTTTGGACATATTCATTATTTTGTGATGTTCTCTCTTTTTTTCTTTCTTTTTTGGTAGGGCCTATTGTTTCTTTTTTGTTTTGTTTGTGAAGACAGGTTTGGTCACTGTCAAGTACATCCATGATTACTAGTGGATCTGATGTTTTATTAGCACAATGCCTCTGGAAGAAATAGTGGTTTTTATGTTTCAGTATCTCCACCATTATCTGATGTGTGTGTGCTTGTGTGTGTGTGCATGCGGGCATGCTTGTGTGTGGTGAGAAAAGGGATATGCATATGTCACAAGCTTGCAAGATGCCAAAAATCAACACATCCTGTGATATATAAAAACTAAAAACCATAAAGAAGCACCAGGTTGTATAACTCCAGCAGTTTTCTTGTGCAATTTAGACCTACGTAATATTAACAACAAACAAAACCACCAAAATTGAAACTGAAAACAAAACAGCACAACACCACACCATACAGCAACTAGAAACTAACAAGTATTTAAGAAAATATCAGTTTCAGTTGCTGAGAACAACAAAAGAAGTCAAAACCTTAAGTAAAATCAGTTTACACCACAAGATATATATATATATATATATATATATATATATATATATATATATATATTGAGAGAGAGAACTCCTATGTGCTCTGAAAAATTTATTTATATTATTTATATTTTATTTATTTTTTTGGAGGGGGGGGGGGTGGGACTGCTGCTTTAAAAAAAGAAAAAGGTTTTAGGGTGGGTTTTTATTTAATAAGGAACCTGAAACCTTCAAAATATGTTCTTGTCATGTTAATTATGAAATGCCTGAATGAATTGGTGAGTTTCAATGTCGTCTTATCATTTATAGGTTTCTGATGCCCTTCTTTGAATCATTCTGAGTTCAGGGTTTTTTTAAAATTGTTTTAAAAAAATTGTAATGTTATTGGATGAATTAATGATTCCTTTTTCATGGGGAAAAATTTATGTTGTAACAAACATTTCAGAAAGGTGGGTTGGTTTTTTTTTTCTTTTTTTTTTTAGTCCTTTCCAAAAAAAAATCTTTTGGAAGAAGAGCTTTATGTATGTGTGGTGGAAATTAGAGAAGTGCTGCAGGAAAGGAGTAGTTCACCTCTTCATTCTTCTTTCAGTCCCCTGAGCCCTCTTTTCTGCTGGCTTGTTTTGTAATGGTGTACGCTGGCACGTACAACGAGAGTGGTGTAGGTTGGCATATGCTGTACTCAATGCAGCATTAGTGGGAAGTAAATCATGATGTACACTGTCCATTCGACAATGCACTCAATAGGTTAACACTATCCCTATGTTAACTCAATGAGGTTCACCACCTCCTTCACTGTGACATGCCGAAGCTTAAGATTCAGCAGAATTACTTTTTAAAAATTTTTTAAATAGACTAAGCAATGTTCAACTGAAGGGAAAGTACTCTGGCCTGTAGGGCAATCATTTTTCTAAACACACTTGCTTTCCTTGACCATAAGCTTGCCTAGTTTGTATGTGTTGGCTATTTTTCTTTGACATGTCGACAAGCGTATTCTTTGGGATTTTGGGCTCTCCAGTGTTATATTTTAAAAACAAAAGTTGTATTGTGCAAAAAGTGACATCAGATGGATTCAGCCAACTTCAGGGAACTTTACTTGGTGAAAAATCATCACATTGTTTCAAGGGGACTAGTTGATGTACAGTTCAAGCCATGTAAGATAAGCAGCCTTAATTTTCAAAACTTTTTATTTTTCAGCATTCAGTGACATATTTTGAAAATTTGTAAAAAATAATTACTGTCATCTGTTGAAAAACTGTGTAACAATCTCAAAAGTAAACATAATAAACTTTTCAATGATGTATAATTTGTATGTTTTTAGTATGTTGGGTAAATCTGTTGAATTTTTTAAGTATAGCTAAAATCATGCATCACCACAAAACAGCGGGATCCATTTCACTGCAACTCCATCAAGTTGGGAGTGAACCCTCTTTCCCAGTATACGTGCACTGTGCACAAGTGTATGCTACCATAACCCAGTAGCGGGTGATACAAAGGGAAGGGTTAGAAGATGGTTGGTTACCCTACAGCGGGTTACCTGTAGGGAAAAGGTTATGGGTGGCCAAAGATCAATAAGTTCCAAGGGCTAAAGGGTCTATCAATAAGTTTCAAGCACCAACAGTTTCTTACGTAAATTTCATGCACTAATGTGGTCTGTGTGGTAATAATAATAATAAATAATGTATGGAATTTATATAGCGCTGAATCTTGTAAAGCAACAAATCAAAGCGCTTTTTTAATTAAATTTATGCGTGTGTATGCGGTTTTTAAAATTTTTTTCATTTGTTTCCACCAGCACACAATGGCCTACTCTTTCGAACAGCGGAACAGGGTTTAACGTGTGCGCAAGATGTTCTGCATGCGTTCGCACACGGGGCCTCGGTTTATAGTCTCATCCAAAGGAGGCATTGTCATTGGTCTACTCATGTTGTATGTTTGTTATGTTATGCCATCTCTCACATTTCGTGAAGAAAAAGACATGGTCATCCTAAAAAGTCCTTTGTTGATATTTAAAAATTTTAAAAAGATAAGCTTAAGGATGAAGGATAGATGGTCTTTTGACAGCAGTTTAACTGATGTTGGACTGCTGTTATAGTTATTTTTATATGTCTTTTTTTATTATTGAAAAAGGTGAAATAATATATTGGCTACATTTATTTTTTGATATTTTCTTATTTAGGGCAGTGACATTAACTGTTTAGATTGATTCAACACCTTTCAGATAAAATGTTTCAGCTTTTTCAAGTTTGAAAAGAATCGATGAAAGGCAGTGTATCAGCAGTTTCAGTTATGCTGACTATAACCATCATGTCAGCAGAGGTGATAAGTGATACTGAACTCATGCCAAAAACTGCTCTGGACAGAATAAAAAAAAAAAAGCAACAAAAAAAAGCAGAATGTAAATGATTCTTGAAAATGTATTTTTTTAATATGAATTTTTCATGCAGTCTTGGAATGGATTATACGTAGGTGCAAGCACTAATGCACAAATATCAGTACATCTTATGCTCGTGTAAGGAATGAAAGTTGTGTGCTGGGTACCTATGTGTGCACAGTGTCAGTATTTATTGAAGTGTAGATGTTGTATTATGTGTATGTACATGTGGGCACATTGTATGTGAGATGTGAGGAGTGAATTTTATGTATATTTGCATTAAAGGCGCAAGTGTGAAGTGCGTGTAAGCATGTTAATATGTGGTGGTACAATTTGCTCAGGGGTTAAAGGGTCAGCGCTGAAGCCAAACATCTCAACATCTCAAACTGACCCAATAGTTTTTTATCGTTTTTGTTTATTCTTGATGTCGTCAGAGTGTTCACTTGAGTATTGTATCGGTGGCCTCTACTGCATTCTTTTTCTTCTGGTTTTTGTTTTGTTTCTTGTTGGGATATTTCATGCTCTTCGTGATCCTAACTCTGCTGTTTGCTGACTGCTTATTCAAATCTGATCAAACACACAGCTCTGAGCTTCATTTATTCAAGCTCTTGTAAGGCCAACAGTCTGTGAGGAGGAACCATCAGTGTTTTGCTTATGTGGGGTGAGTGACCACAAGACAATCCTGCATTGCTGCAAGATCACTTCATTGTCACACGTTGTGATTGAGGTGTCCAAGTACATCTACTAAGCCATACTGAAGATCATAACATACCCATCACAGAACTAGTCTGTGTGAGCTTAACTCGCCAGAGTGGTTACCATCACCATGTCCCACTAAAGAAATAGTCTTGCATGAATCTGCAAATTCTGAATATTTGGTATGGGCTCAGCACAGGGATAAAAGTGAGGGAACAAAAACTGAGGACACTGTGTAACGGGTGCATGAAAAAGACACTGAATCTGAGACATTTTCCTTTATTGGATGAAGATTGATGGGGAACAAATGCTGACAATGACGATGCTGGGGATATCCAGCTAGGCTTCAGACTATGTGATAGGGCTGAACTCCCCAGTCTGTTGTATTCAAACATTTACTTGGCCCAAGGAATAAAACGTCAGTAGCATTGGCCAGGTATCTTGTGCACCAAATCAGCATCCATGAAGTGGATGAAGTTGAACCCTGAGGTATCGATTTTTTCCTTGATTTTGTAGTTTTCTTATATTCTCTCAGTAAGAGCTGGCTGGGGACTGAAAACTTGCTCAAAGGGATAGATCTGCTTCTGAAGATGATTGCACTCACGACCTCTAGGTCTCAACCAAGAATGCACTGAGGTAACCAATTTAGTGTACTGCAGTTTACCAATACTGCTGACAGGTGTTGGCTGAAAACCTTCATGTTTGCACTCTTTTTGTCTGGTTTTCACTTTGTTTTTGTTTTCCAGTGATTGTCCACTTATGTTTAGCTTTTTTTTTCTTGTTTCCCTCTCACTTTCATTACTGTTGTGGTGTTGATTTGTAATGCTGTTGATTTGTTACTTGAACCAGATGACAAAGGGCAGAGCATGATAATGTTCCGGTCTGAAATTGTACATAGACCTTGTCTCAATTTTTGTGTCGAATTCACCACAGCTGGAGAATATGGGTTGCCAAATGTCCAATAATCATTTAACACTATTGTCTTCATAGAAAGCTGATATAAAACTAGATAGGGGTAATTTATGAACAATTGTGAACAGGGGAATTATACATAAACCACTCTCAAGATGCTGAAATATGTATTATATTCAGAGTGTACACATACATATACACAGGTGAAAAATATTTCCAAAGAAAACTGATACTCT
This sequence comes from Rapana venosa, assembly GCA_028751875.1. NCBI lineage: Eukaryota > Metazoa > Mollusca > Gastropoda > Neogastropoda > Muricidae > Rapana > Rapana venosa. Next base: position 22,804,968 of record CM054152.1, on the reverse strand, counting down.
TGCAATATAAGGATAATCATAGCACTTGCTTTCAGTCATTTATCATCCTTCATTGCCACCAATGATGAATGTTTTCCAATTTAATGTGGAAAACGGGAGGAGACCAAGCCAAAAGAATGGGGAAATGAGAGAGAGAGAGAGAAGGGGGAAGAGAACACAAGAGCCTTAGGGTATGGAAGAGACTGTCAGAAGCCATGAATATTTGTTTTTCACCATAAGAAACATGAACGATAGTAACTGTATCACAGTTAGTACTTATTTTTTCAGAGCCCAACTATATTTTGTGGCAGGGTGTCAGAAGCCATGAATATTTGTTTTTCACCATAAGAAACATGAACGATAGTAACTGTATCACAGTTAGTACTAATTTTTTCAGAGCCCAGCTATATTTTGTGGCAGGGCTGTACTTGTTTCATTTCAGAATTAGAATTAGAGAATACATTCCATTTTGGGGGGTCCAGGAGGTGCAGACACACCTGCAGTGTTGCTAAAACGAATTGAACGACACTTGTAAGTTCGCATCTTAAAAGTGGATGATATTTGATGTGTGGTCTGGTGCAGACACACCTGCAGTGTTGCTAAAACGAATTGAACGACACTTGTAAGCTCGCATCTTAAAAGTGGATGATATTTGATGTGTGGTCTGGTGCAGACACACCTGCAGTGTTGCTAAAACGAATTGACTGACACTTGTAAGCTCGCATCTTAAAAGTGGATGATATTTGATGTGTGGTCTGGTGCAGACACACCTGCAGTGTTGCTAAAACGAATTGACGACACTTGTAAGTTCGCATCTTAAAAGTGGATGATATTTGATGTGTGGTCTGGTGCAGACACCTGCAGTGTTGCTAAAACGAATTGAACGACACTTGTAAGCTCGCATCTTAAAAGTGGATGATATTTGATGTGTGGTCTGGTGCAGACACACCTGCAGTGTTGCTAAAACGAATTGACTGACACTTGTAAGCTCACATCTTAAAAGTGGATGATATTTGATGTGTGGTCTGAGTGCTTCCATTAAGTTCAGAGCAGACACAGCTCCAGGGTGGAGGGAGTTGGAGTCTGAAAAATCTATCCGACGCTTGTCTTTGATGGGGATCAAACCTGGTGTTTCCCAGCTGATCATTCATCACAATAACAATTGTGCCAAGAGGGCCAGTTTTGAGTCAGTGCTGCTGTCATGGTTTTGTTTTTTTTGGTTGAGTAGTGTCATACGCATCAAAATTTTGTCACCACAGACACAAGGTTGGTTTTTTTATAGTTACTATTTTCCTTCTGAAAATATTATTTTTTGCTGTGGAAAAGTTCACTAGCAATGCATTGAAACTGTCAATGGCAGTATGACAGATTTTGTACCTAAGACCTAAGAGTATTGTGTATACATTTACTGTTTGCATAGTAAAATCAATGTTCTTATTGTGAAACAACTATTTATGGTGTTTGAGAGTGTTCATGTTAAATTCTACTGGTCTGCCTATAGGCATAAACTATGAGTTGTCTCTGCTGCCAAATTTCTCATCTCTTGTCATTTCAGAATAATCATTTCTCACTGTTTTAAAAAAAAATCTTTTATGTCGAGGATAATGCAATAAGCACTTATGTGCTTTTTTACATCCAGTCCCTGTGTGTATGCGGTTTTGTCATCCATTCCCACCGGCACACAATGGCCTACTCTTACAAAAAGCGGAACAGGATTTAACGCGTGCAAGATGTTCTGTGTGCATTCGCACACGGGGCCTCAGTTTATAGTCTAATCTGAAGGACTTTTGGGGAAAGTGGAGTCTGCACTGATGTTAACTCCAGGGGAAAATATCCCCTTGAAGGGGAATTGAACCCGGATCGTCACATTGCAAGCGCAATGTTCTAACCACTAGGCTATCCGGTCCCCAACTGTGGGTTGCCAGGTGTCAAATCCTAATTTAGGGATGAAGCAAGTGTAATGATTATTCCTGAATATACACATCATGATGTTCACTTTTTTGGGGTGAAATAATCAGTACGGGAAGATTGTGTGATATGTAAAATCAAATTTAACACATCTTTAAAGTTTGACCAAGATATGTTTGGTCATGAACTATCATTTATATCTGATCCTTGTCTAGTTTTAAAACAGCTGTATTCAGAAGAAAGCAAGGCTAAATGATTATTGGATGTTTGGCTCAAGATAGGGAATGATGAATATAAAGGGATGGGGTAGGGAAGAGAACGAAAAAAATGGCAGCTTACGAGTTATCGTAATTACGGAAATTGAACAAAAATCCCGGGCAGTACTGTGAAACGACATTAGTGAACCGATTTGCTAACATGTCATTTTCATCCGAGGATGTAGCTAGAAGTTGTGATGTATGGCTGTTTGTCACTGTATTTGGCACATTTGAACTCTGCAATGTAGAGTTGTGTTGTGGAGTAAATGATTTGAATTGTGCCTTGTGTGGTGAGCACAGATCTATCTTGTTTTTAATTACTTACAGCAACACTGAAGTGTTCAGATATGAGTGCTTGATGAAATGGTCCTGATATTTTGTATTATGGTGTATTTCGTTGTTTTATTGAATAAATATGTGAATGAAGATGAAATCTTTTGTGGTTTCTTTCTTTCTTGTGTAAAGTGATCTGTTGACCATGTTATTTTAGTTATCTTTGTCCTCCCCCCCCCCCCCCCCCCCCCCCCCTCCCCCTCTCTCTCTCTCTCTCTCTCTCTCTCTCTCAAGAGCTTTCCTTGCCTAGCAGCCAGAAAGACTTGTCACTCTTCAGCTCTTACAAACTTTGCAATCTTTTCATCATATTTCAGTCCAGATGCCTGTTGAAAGACTCCCATCAACGCTAGAAGTCATGCTGAATGCTGTGCTTTCTGCAGTTTTTAAAATGTCTCCACAGTCAGAACAGAAATTCATTCTCTCTCTCTCTCTCTCCTCTCTCTCTCTCTCTCTCTCTCTCTCTCTCTCTCTCTCTCTCTCTCTTCTTTCTTTCTTTCTTTCTTTCTTTGTGTTCCCTTACTGGGTGGGCTATGTAATGTCTGTTTTCCTGTGCTTGTGACTTAGCAGGAGGTCTGCCTGCTGGCCTCAGTTGACACATTCTGACTTTAGAGCAGCTAGCTCATTTTCATTGTACAGGTTGCATACTGGATATGTTCATGTTTCCATAACCCACCAAATGCTGGCACAAATTACAAGATCTTTAATGGGCATATTTGATCTGTTTGTGATACTGTTATACACAAAAGGAATTAAGGCACTGGCATGTGTGCACTGAAGTTGACCTGGGAGACAGTGAAAATCCCTGCATGTATTTCACCTGGACTCCGACTCTGGGCTTCAAACCCACGACTTCATGGACCAAGGAGATTGAAGTCAAACGTTCTTAACCACTCAGCTAGAGTCCGTCATTCATTCAAACAGTCGTTAAAACAATCATAGAAAACACATCTATTCAACTGTTAAAACTTGACATAATCTAATGATAATTTAAAGTTAAATTTTCAGCTTTGCCCCTGGTTGAGAGGGCGGTTATAAGCAAAGGAAACACAAAACAAAACGTAATGCAGAAGTCAATGCAATCATACATGCTCTTCTCAGTCAAACATTGATTAATAACAGCTACAAAACACATTTTTCAATGAATATGCTGGGATCAGTACATAGAATACTACTGGAGCAGGATGTAAACATCCATGACAAGCACTATAATAACAAAATATTAATTCCCACATAATAAAGTGGATCGGTGGTGTGGATGTAATGCGCCTATCTAGAGAGCAAAAAATGTGGGTTTGAGCCCCAACTTTTCCCCCATCCACTATACCCTGAGTGTTGGTCTGGGTACTAGTCCTCCAGATGAGAATAAATCGAGGTCCCGTGTAAAAAACGCACTGAGCGCACATAAAAGAACCCACGGCAACAAGAAAACTCTCCCTGTTAAAACTCTGCCATAAAATGCCACTCTCACAGGAAAACAAATACACAGGCACACACGACAATTCAAAGAAAATGGGTGGCCTTTCGGAAGCGTAAGCCATTGTGTGATGGTGGGATCGGATGGCGAATATTAAAAAAAACAACGGCATGCTGATATCGTGATTAGACATCATCCTTGAAGTTAGAATATAGCTACTTTGATGGTGGGCAAAAACAGTGGCATACGCAAAATCTCTTCATTGGTTAACTTGGAGCTCTAGCCAAGGAACGGACCCCCCCCAACAAAAAAAACACCCCCCAAAACAAACATAAAACCAAACCAAACAAAACACAACAAACAAACCAAAACAACCACACCACAAACAACAACAACCAAAAAAGCAAAAACAAACAAAAAACAAAAACAAAAAAGCCCCAAACCAAAGCCCCCCCCCCCCCCCCCCAAGAAAACAACAACAAAACAAAAAAACAAACACCCAACAACAACAAAAACCAACACGTATGTATGAGTATCACTAATGTGCAGAACACAAAAAGTAGAGGTAGAACAAAAAATGAAGTGAAAAAGATATCAGTGCCTTAAATTTGGTATGACTGTAATTGCTGAAGGCATATTGCCATACTCAAAGTCCTGTTGTAAGTAATTTGTAATAGTCAGGGCAAACTTCAGCACTTGTCGTTGATTGGTCAAAATAGTTCAACCATGAACTTGACACAGACATGCAGAGTTATCACGCCTTAGCAAGTGCCTTTGAGCTCAAGTTTTATGGCACATGTGGTCTTTGCTGTTCAGTTTCCGAAAGTTAATGTCATGCTGTCCATGAGCTGCTTCTCTTCCAATATAGACGTTAAGGTAAGAATCTCCATTACGTTCTAAATGCCTCCAATTCGTAAGAAAACTTCGCATTTCATCACACAGTCTGCACCAACCCCTTGGGTTCCAAATATACAACCGGCCATTTTGATGCTGTGAGAATTAATGAGCTGTCCGTTACAGTTTTAACGAGCGAGGAGCCCTGTATTCTGGGGGAGGGAAACTTTGAAAACACCACCTTATTGAATAGTCTTTACCAACGCTTCTTTGAACAAGTGGTTGTTCATTTGTGGCAGTACATCCAAACTGGTTGTTCATTTCAGCTTCATAGCAATGTAAATAACATTGAGGTAGCGTGCGCGCGTGCGTGTGTGTGTATGTGTGTGTGTTCATTTCATGCTCTAGGGTGAAGCACAGATACGAAAATCCCATATTAAACAATTATCAGCCAGGGAGGAAATGTCATTTAGCACTCGGGTTATATTCTGGAGCCATATAAGAAATAATCGTGTTTGTTTGAACTTAAACTTAAAAAAAGGAGCTAGTGGTACACAGCTCAGAAGTCTTTAAGGTTTCTGGGGCAAGTTGAATTTCACAGTACCGTTTCTTCTTAGGTGGCTGGTTGCATGATGGGTATGTTTGTGTCATCCATGCAGCAGGCCCTAGTTGGCCTATTTTTTTTATTTTATAACAAAACACACAAAGGAAGGACAAAACAAACAACAACAAAACCAAACCTAAATGATGAAAGTCTTTGCTATGTATGTATATAAGATGTTATAAGAGCTTATGTTGGTAAAAGCATTAAAAAAATGACGGAATGTGTTTGAACTTAATGGTGAACAACTCGTGTGATTTTAAAAAAAAAAGGCTCATCAGTAATAGCGCCTTGATTATTTCATTTCAGAACGTATGCACATTGATAAAACCAGCGTTTTGTTCAATATGTGACAATGGGGCATAGAAAGTGTTTAAAAAGTCTGACTTCAATATTTCTGTCTCATCCAGTGTTGTCGGACACACACACACACACACACACACACACACACACACACACACACACACACACACTGGGAACATGTTTGAGGAGCTGTATTGAAAATTTAAATGATGGTGTGTTTTACATCAAGTAGTGCAGTTGACATTTTTTCATATGTAAATGGACAATAATGGTTGTATCTTGTATGCTCACAAATATTCCCCAACCCCCTCTCTCTCTCTTAATTTGAGAGTGTCACATGTTTTTAATATATTTTATGTTCTTCTGTTGTCAGGTAAATGCTCAGCATAAGAGGAAGAAAGAAAAGCATAAGAAGCAGAAACACGTAACAAAAATCCAACGAGCCAAAAATCCGGGTCCTTTCTTCATTTTCCCAGAACGTAGCAGATCTTGCTCCTCACGTATCGGCCTCTTCAGTCACCTGAAGGCTTGTAAAACTGAAACCACCCTCTTTCTTCCCATTATCCTCACAAGCGGAGAACCAGCCATCATCAGCCTCAACTGCAGTCATAGAGACCTTGCCAACAAGGACTCCAGGTGTATGTCACTGCAGGTGTACCAGACCTCTGAACTGACTCTAACTGGCTTTAGTGCTTTGTAAGGCCCATGGATAAAAGATAGGGAATGGAGGGTACAGGAAACGTTCCAGAAATTTGCAAAGGGCTTTTAGTCTGGAGATCCGGAGCACAAGTTTGCATGTGCTGTGGCCTTAAGAATCGGGATATTCTGTTGTCCTAGTGGCTATGGTCTTGACTGAGAAAGACCGTTGCAGATTTTCAGATCCTCTGCAACTGATGTGCAGCACCTGATGAAGGATTTGAAACTGTTGCAACAGAGTAGAATCTGTACTAGCCGTGCGTGCTTGAAGCACTTCAGGATGCCAAAAATTCCATGAGCGGTGAGAAATTGAAAAAAAAATTCCGTTGTTCAACATTAAAAGGCAGAGATGCAAGGCTATCGGTCGAGCGGTCTTGCACAGCTCACAGGCGTGTTGACCAAAAACGAAAAATCCCAGCCTGTGAAGCCCGTGTTTGCACTACTCATGCAGGGGAGTGATTCGGATCACCCTGTAATTTTGCCTTTGATCTGAATAAATGTTGCCCCAGAAGGTCTGTTTTAGGCTTTCTGTGTATTTGACTATCCAGTCAGTTGCCTTCAAATGATCACTGGACACCAAATTTCAGATTGCATCAACACCTCTTGCTTAATTTAAAGAAATCAGAATAAAACAAAACAAAATAGAATGTAACAATTATTAGAATAAAAGTCAATAAACAAACAAAATAAAGTAGAATATAAACATTTAAACAATAAAAATCAAACTTAACAAATAGATTAAATAAAAATTATAAGAATAAAAGTCATTAAACAAACAAAATAAAATATAACGTAGAAAATTAAAAGAATAAGTAGGTCAATAAAATAAATGAAAAATAAAATGAAATAAAATATGAAATAACGCAATAAAAACCAGGAATAAAACAAAGTAAATGTAAAATAAACCCAAAAAGTAAGTAAAAAGCCAGAGGACAAAAGTTGAGCAATCATGGTGACAGTGATCTCGTTGTTGAAACAAACCCAACTTCAAAGGCGTTGACACATTTTTCATGGTGGATCGCGATGCCATTATCCCCTCACATTTAAAAAGTTTCTAAGAAGGAAGATGGCAGGACGGTTTAGACGTTTACCTGCCTAACAAGCAGACCTTAAGGTTCTGGATTCGATTCCCAGCCCGTTTTTTTTGGTTATTGTCAGTTTGACGGGAGAATCAAACTGAATGTCAAGTCTTTAGGGGGAGACTGTAAACCAGTCGGACCCGTACATTTACGGAATTGTGCATGTCAAAAGAACCCACGACAGTTGAAAATCGGAAAGAGCAGGCAAGTACCAACTGTCCTGGCAAAATTTTAAGGTTCAGTTCCCAATTGCGTTCCCCAAGTTTTTATGCGGCTACCTTAATGGTCGGGGAAAATAAAAACGATTGCATACGCAAAAATATCTCCATTGGTAAACTTCGGAGCTGTAGCCAAGGAACAGAAAAAAAATGGTTCCGAATCCCTCCTTCCTATCTTTTATTCCACGGAGTTTTAATGGGGTGGTAAAATCATGTAGATCAAAGGGACGTTTGGTGGACTTGGGCCTCAGCGTTGTTGCCGTCCTCTGAGAAACTCTCTCAAGACTCTGCACCCGTAACTGCACCTGGGCATCGTTTTCCGTTACCTGTGAAACTCCAGTCAAGGCCCTGCATTCGTAAGTGCACCTGAGCATCGTTTTCCGTTACCTGTGAAACTCCAGTCAAGACCCTGCATCCGTAACTGTTCCTGAGCGTCGTTTTCCATCCATCACCTGGGAAACTCCAATCAAGACCCTGCATACGTAACTGTTCCTGAGCATCGTTTTCTATCACCTGAGAAACTCCAATCAAGACCCTGCATACGTAACTGTACCTGAGCATCGTTTTCCGTTACCCGTGAGACTCCAATCAAGACCCTGCATACGTAACTGTTCCTGAGCATCGTTTTTCGATCACCTGGGAAACTCCAGTCAAGACCCTGCATATGTAAGTACATAGTTACAGTTGAGTCAATCTGTCACACACGATAACAAATTTCGATGATCAGCAGTAGGCCTGTATCTAAAGAAAAGTCCACAGGCTTGCTTTTGATTTTTTTCTTTTTCTTTTTTTTGTGGAGGGGGGGGAGTGGGGGGGGGGTAGGGAGTTGCTAGAAGGATAGAATTGTGAAGGTGGTAATACCACTTTTTCTGCTTGACGTCAGGTATGTAAGGTGATAGTGCTGATATGGCCATCATGGCTGGTTTGGCTTTAATAACATGAAAGAAAATCTGAGAGGACTATAATCTGTTGCATCTGAACTTGAAGTGAATGGTATGGCAACCCTGAAATGGCCTTTGTTGTCAGCTGGGTGTTAAGCAGTTTGAGAGATGATGTTAGTTAGCTTTTTACTACTATGTAAAGAACTTTTAAATGTGGCAGTAACAGTGTTTAGAATGAGGAGTATCATTTTGTAGAACTGGCTCTTTGGTACATTCTCCTGCCTTTTTTTTTTTTTTTTCCCAAGAAAGACTTGAAATATAACAAGTTTTCTCCCGTGCTGAAGTCAGATGTGCTGGGCCTGGCGGCACTTTACGGCAGCGCAACGCATTTCGCTCATATGACAGACAATAATAGTAATTGTGTGAGCATTCAGTGATGAAGAAAAACAATTATGGAGAGTTGGGAAAGCTTTCAGGAGGAGAACAGTCCCGCTGTTAATTTGTTGATTCAGAAAGCAAATACTGTCACTAAAGTAAGCATTTTTTAGGCAAAAAACGTTTAACATCCTTTGGAGGGAGACCTCAACTGGGAATGGATGACAAAATTTAGAATACTGCATGCACACGAGGACTCGATGTAAAAAAAGCAAATGAGTGCTTATTCCACTATCCTCGAAATAAAAGAATTAAAAAAAATGTCACATACTGTATACGTGTTCATGCTAAGCAGTCCAAGGGAAGCTACTCTTCCTCATTAAACATTGTTTACAGGTTGCTTCCCTTTACACAAAGCAGGGTTAAAAATGCTAATAAGAAAGGAAAATGAATTAATAAGTCACTCACTTAATAAGTCAGTCACTCAATAAGTTATTCAGTCAGTCAATCAATCAATCAATCAATCGATCAATCAGTTATCACTTAACCAGGATTGTTGTATAAAATTTTTGAATTTAAAAAGCAACAAACATTAAATAAAAAGTTCTTTTAATTTCTTTTTGTCACCAGGAATTAGTCGGTGTATGGAGGTCCAAAAATTCACCACTACATGGAAGACAAAGAATTCATTATTCCATCAAGGACATCATTCACCGCATGGAAGACCAGGACATCATTCATCGAATGGAAGACCAAGACATTCACCACATGGAAGACCAGGACATCATTCATCGAATGGAAGACCAGGACATCATTCACCACATGGAAGACCAGGACATCATTCACCGCATGGAAGACCAGGACATCATTCAAGGCATGGAAGACCAGGACATCATTCACCACATGGAAGACGAGGACATCATTCATCGAATGGAAGACCAGGAAATCATTCATCGAATGGAAGACCAGGAAATCATTCATCGAATGGAAGACCAGGACATCATTCACCACATGGAAGACCAGGGCATCATTCACCGCATGGAAGACCAGGACATCATTCAAGGCATGGAAGACCAGGACATCATTCACCACATGGAAGACGAGGACATCATTCATCGAATGGAAGACCAGGAAATCATTCATCGAATGGAAGACCAGGAAATCATTCATCGAATGGAAGACCAGGACATCATTCATCGAATGGAAGACAAGGACATCATTCACCGCATGGAAGACCAGGACATCATTCATAGCATGGAAGACCAGGACATCATTCATAGCATGGAAGACCAGGACATCATTCACCTCATGGAAGACCAGGACATCATTCACCTCATGGAAGACCAGGACATCATTCACCGCATGGAAGACCAGGACATCATTCACCTCATGGAAGACCAGGACATCATTCATAGCATGGAAGACCAGGACATCATTCATAGCATGGAAGACCAGGACATCATTCATAGCATGGAAGACCAGGACATCATTCATAGCATGGAAGACCAGGACATCATTCACCTCATGGAAGACCAGGACATCATTCACCTCATGGAAGACCAGGACATCATTCATCGAATGGAAGACCAGGACATCATTCATAGCATGGAAGACAAGGACATCATTCACAGCATGGAAGACCAGGACATCATTCATAGCATGGAAGACCAGGACATCATTCATAGCATGGAAGACCAGGACATCGCGAATGGAAGACCAGGACATCATTCATCGAATGGAAGACCAGGACATCATTCACCACATGGAAGACCAGGACATCATTCATAGCATGGAAGACCAGGACATCATTCACCACATGGAAGACCAGGACATCATTTACCTCATGGAAGACCAGGACATCATTTACCTCATGGAAGACCAGGACATCATTCACCTCATGGAAGACCAGGACATCATTCACCTCATGGAAGACCAGGACATCATTTCATAGCATGGAAGACCAGTACATCATTCACGCATGGTAGACCAGGACATCGCGAATGGAAGACCAGGACATCATTCATCGAATGGAAGACCAGGACATCATTCACCACATAGAAGACCAGGACATCACCTCATGGAAGACCAGGAAATCATTCACCACATGGAAGATCAGAAGACCATGACATCATTCACCACATGGAAGATCAGAAGACCATGACATCATTCACCACATGGAAGACCAGGACATCGTCACCAAGAGGATCACGTGAAAGCAAAAAAAAGGTTACATAAAACGTGAGTGTTGTGAACAAAACTTGTACAGTTGTCAGAAGCAAGTGCAATGCCATTATCAATAATTGATAGATGATAAAACAAACTTTTGATTTCACAGGTTATCTTCAAACAAGCAAATTGGCTAAGTTGAAGTTTTTATCTTTAAAGTCTTTAAAATAGTACATGATCTATAACACTCGAGCTAACCCTTCGTTGGTGTGATTTTAAGTAGATTATTA
>CM054152.1:22781134-22788634 GCA_028751875.1 Rapana venosa | reverse complement strand
CCTTGATGATATTTATATAATTTTTTTTTGGTTAAAGTCGTTATTTCCCGTAAATTAGATTAAATGTTGGCTAAACAAAACAAGTTTTACGTTGGTTGGAGTGCTTAGAGTGCTTTTTTGTCGTTATAAAGAAATTTAAACCGACAAGTTTTAATGTTATTGGCCGTTTGGGATTGTGGTTAGGGTTTTGTTTTACTTGTGTGTGTTAAAAAAAAAACCCAGTAAAGAAAGATCAGTCCTGCATTATTCTGTAATGTTGTCTGGATCTGACATTGTCTTGTGGTTAACTAGATCCTACAGTAATGTTGATTTCTTTTTTCTTTTTGCATGAAATTTCTGAATCAGATCAATTGTTGATTAAAAAAAAAAGATTGAGAAACAAACTAAGCCTGTGTTCTTTTTATGTTCAGTTAAGAATATGAAAGTTTGAGTTTTTCTTGCAGTGTGAGGACAGTGTGGAGGCTTATATATATATATATATATATATATATATATATATATATATGAATTTTTATAAAGATTGAATGATGCTTTTTAAATTACATTTGGGTGACATCTGGTACACGTTATTTTTTTCAAGTGGATAAAAGATTCTGAAACAGTTTCGTTCTAGGTTTATTGCTTGAAATGTTTATTCAAATCATTTGACGTTAGTTTTGGTATGTTTTGTGTATTATACAAGCATGCAAGTAAAAACACTAGTGAGATGCTCTATTTTGGGATTTTCGTTGGTTTTTGCTTTGCTTTTTTATATATATATATTTTTTCAGATCAAATTTAGTTGAGGCAAAATGAAATGTTCCTAATTTTTAGTTATGCTTTTAACTTTTATTTTGAAAACGAAGTGTGCGCATACGTTTTGAAGTTGCCTTTTTTTCTTTATCACAAAGTTTAGAAGTGATGACACCCGTGAAAAGAGGTTGAAATATTTTTAGAGGAAAAAGCAAGTTTTTGAAGTGATATTTGATGCTGTTGGTTGACGTGCCTGTTGTTGTTTTGTTAACCTCCTTTTTGCTTTTTTATTAAATTAAGAAAAGAAAAGAAACTCCAACGACTTTAGACTGAATTTTTAAAAATGTTTTTTTTATTGTTGTTATTTTTGTTGTTGCTGCAACTTGGGGTTTAGATGTATTTTCTGATTTGGCTAGACTGGAATGCTTTTCTTGAATGTAACCAGAGAAAAGTTCTGAAACAAACTACCTCACTTATAAAGTGTGTATGTTCGGCATATTTATTTATTGGTTGTTTTTTTTGTTTGTTATGTTTTATGTGTACATGCTTGTGAGTGGAAAATGCATGCATCCTTGCTCTCTCACACTCCATGCTTTGATTTTGTAATCCTTAATCAGGGCAAGGGCTGGATGTAATAAAAGTATGTAAATCTTTACCCGTAACCCTTGTAAAATAAAAATCATTCATTCATTCATTCATTCATTCATTCATTCATTCATTCCTCTCCTTTGTGTGCGTGTGTTTTTTTACGCCCATGTGTGTGTGTGTGTGTGTGTGTGTGTTTATTTATTACTATTTTATATCGAGGATAATGGAATAAGCACTCATGTGCTTTTTTACATCCAGTCCCCGTGTGTATACGGTTTTGTTAATTCTGTCATCTGTTTCCACCGGCACAAAATGGCCTACTCTTCCGAAAAAGCGGAACAGGATTTAACGTGTGCGCAAGATGTTCTGCATGCGTTCGAACACGGAGCCTCGGTTTATAGTCTCCTTCGAAGGAGTGTGTGTGTGTGTGTGTGTGTGTGCGCTAGCGCGCGCGCGTGCATGCGTGAGTGCGCGCGTGTGTGTGTGTGTGTGTGTGTGTGTGTGTGTGTGCAAACACAGGTTATTTAATCGCGCACTATGCTGTGCACACTCACTTTATTTTCAAATTACTAAGTCGTGGCTAAATTCCGTTATTTCTTCCTTCCAGGCCGTCTGCCCAACTTCACAGGCTTAATGATACAAACAATCACAAAAAACGTTCTCTCTCATACAGCTACAATCTTAGGCTAATGATGGACAGATATACAGGGGAAGGAATTGGGATAAATTCAACGTGTGCTGAGATGGCTGTCTCTTTAAAAATGCAGCGTAAAAAGACTGGTGTATCTGAGGTTACCAATGACTTGCCATACAAAACAAAAGAAAAAAATTCTGCCTTGTTATTGATCATATTTCCACGCGAGCGTGCGTGCAAGATCACTGCTCACTTCTTTGAGACTACTAAAATTCATCTAGTGGTGCCATAGGAGCTAACTCACTGTAACACTTCTTGCTGCCCAACTGTGTCCCCTCCCACCCTCTAAAACAGACAAAAGAGCAATGTTTGTAACAAACATTAGTTTCTTAATCTTTACCATCGACTACAGTATGATTGATAGAGAGATGGAAGTCGGCAATTGCTGATCTTACCAGGCACAGATTCATGATTTTGACACCGACCTCATACTGGTGACAGCCGAAGTCGGATTCAAAGCTATATATACAATCCCTTTAGTAACTGAAAAACTTGAAAGTTCCAGTCTTTGTTGTTGTTTCCAAAATGAAACAAGCAACCCTTTTTCACAGCTGCCCGAGATAGGGGCAGTACGTTATGAGTTGGAGGAGGAAATTTGGACTGATATGAAACAGATGTATACTGAAGTAGAGGGAGTAAAAACCCGAAAGAAACCAAAGCCATTTATAAGTGTCGAGGTATTTGAAATTTGCCCCAGGAAAAAAGGAAAAAGTAAAAGAGAATACCCACTATTGAAAAGAGAAATCAAGAGCAAGATTTGAAGGGACAGGAGAAACTGGCTGAAACAAGAACGCAGAGAAAAAATGAACACATGGAAATAACTCTTTCCACAGATTAGATCGGTCAAACAAAACGAATTTCAAGCCAAAAAACAATGTGTCAATACCTCAGATATAGCTGCCCTAACTGAACCAGAAGACGTTCTAAAAAGATGGCATGAGTATGGCAAAACAACATCCAATGGCCGAGTAGAAAGTGCTTCAAAGTAATAGAGCTTTTTAATTTCAACACAAACGACTCTTGAGTTAGAGCCAGAACCCCTCGTTGGTGAAGTTGAAACGGCCATCAAAGAGCTCCATTGCAGAAAAATTCTTGAGAACCTGCCAGGAGAATTGTTAATGCCCTCGGGAGAAGGTGGGCTAAGAGCCATGCACTACCTATGCTGTAAAATCGGGAGGACCGGTCAGTGACCAGTACATTCCGGAGTCACAAGAATGGTAACGTGGAAGACCGCAGTCAATACAAAATAAAAGCTCTCGTCTATCGCATTAGCAAGATCTTGAATAAGATGAAACAAAGAGTTTGACTTACAAGACTGTAAGGCAGACTCAGGAACAGAGGTACACTAGACATATAAATTCGTGGACCCAAGCGTCATTGAAAAGGTGAAAAGTACGCATTAATATTTTTGTTATTGCCGTCATAGACTATAGCAAAGCTTTTGATAGCGTGATTTATCGGCATATTTTTAACACAATGTGTACGGCTTTTGAAAACATCTCTCTTATCTACCAAAAGGGCACTATCGGATGGACAACCCAAACTGGATGTTTCATCTAAACAGGAGTTGGGCAAGGATCCATCCTCTCGGCTCGCTTTTTCAACATGTACACGGAGCAAGTCACAGGAGAATAATTATGATATTGAAGACATGGGCCTCAAGACAGGTGGCAAAAATGTAACGAATCCGTGCTACACTGATGATAAATGGTGAACAGCACTACAAACTGATAACATTATCAGCGTGAAGAGAAAACTACACAACTTGACAGGAAGAAGAGCCGGTCTCGAGCTCGATGCCAAGAAGAAAATAGTGGTGCATGTTGCCAGAACCAGCTGCCAAACAGCATGAAATAAAGATTGACATGAAAAAAAAAGGTGGAAAGATTTAAATATTTCGGCTGGGTCAAAACATGACGGGTCATGTGCCAAGGACATAAAGACAAGAATAGGTATGGCTAGAAGTAGAATGATCCAACTGAACTACATCTGGAAAGATGGCAGCATTTCTATCCAGCAAAAAATGAAAATAATGAAATGCTTAGGAAGGCTCTTCATGCTATATGACTGTGAATAGGGGACACGAAAAAGACGACAAAACGAAAATCTAAGCAGTTGAGATATGTGTTTTTTTCAGAAGGCTGCGTTGAGAAAAGGTAAAAGGTAATTTCAAGAAATTTAGCAACAAGAGTTGCACATTTCATCCTCTCTCACTTTCTTTTCCAGTATTTGTAAATATTTTCTCTGCATAAATTTGCAATAAACAATATCTTTAAAAAAGAATAAAGAAATGATAGTAATATTATAATTGATGGTAATATAATCTATTATTATTATTTATTGTTATAATTTCAGAAAAGTTTTCTCATCAGGCTGGTGATACTGATGTGTTGCTGTGTATGTCAATGACCTTGTACAACACTATAACCTGCATTCAGTCGCAGACGATGCCTGGGTTTACTGGAAGAGACAAACATGATAGACGAAGAAGACAGAAAATAGACAGGAGGAGGTGACAGGATGAAGAAAAAACAAGGCAGAGAGAGAGAGAGAGAGAGAGAGAGAGAGAGAGGGGAGAGAGAGAGAGAGAGAGAGAGAGAGAGAGACGGCAGGGGGGGGGGGGGATTCCTTGCACAGAATTTCCAGAAGGCGGGGATGCTATTTTATTGACACCCCCCTCCCCCCCACCTTGCATCCCTAGGGGAATTTTTAAGGTTGATGTGGCTTATTATCCTGTTTTTCTGTTCCGCCCTCGTCAGTTAACACCCAGTTTTTTAAAAATTCTATCTGTCAGTTTATTCTTTAAACAGGTATTAAGTTTTGTGGTTATGAAAGGCCAGTGACCTGCCTTTGTCCAATACCAGATTCTGTGGAAGCTTTGCTGGCTTAACAGCAGAGTAGTGCCCTCCTGCTGACACTTCCTTTTTAGCTAGAAACTCGGCCTACATGATTTATCACCTGGCCAAAGGGCCTGAAGCTTCACCAGCTTGTCAGAACTAGGCTGTTCGACAGGCGCTTTACAGGTGAACTGGGAGATCATCTCACTGGAAGATTATCCCAACTATTATCCGCATTGGGTTGTCAGAAATAGGCTGTTTGGCAGGCACTTTACAGGTGAACTGGGAGATCATCTCAAACTATTATCCACACAACTGAAAAGATTGTCTCGACTATTATCCACACAGAACTGGATGATTATCCCAAACAATTATCCACACTAAACTGGAAGATTATCCCAACTATTATCCACACTGAACTGGCATATTATCCAAACTATTATCCACGCTGAACTGGGAGAGTATCCCAACTATTATCCATGGATTACTGAACTGGAAGATTATCTCAACTATTATCCACACTGAACTGGCAGATTATCCCAACCATTCTCCACACTGAACTGGCAGATTATCCCAAACCATTATCCACACTGAACTGGAAGATTATCCCAAACTATTATCCATGGATCACTGAACTGGAAGATTATCTCAACTATTATCTACACTGAACTGGCAGATTATCCCAACTATTATCCACGCTGAACTGGTAGATTATCCCAACTATTATCCATGGATCACTGAACTGGGAGATTATCTTAACTATTATCCACGCTAAACCGAAAGATTATCCCAAACTCTTATCCACACTGAACCGGAAGATTATCCCAAACTCTTATCCACACTGAACCGGAAGATTATCCCAAACTACTATCCACACTGAACCGGAAGATTATCCCAAACCATTATCCACACTGAACTGGAAGATTATCCCAAACCACTATCCACACTGCATCGAAAGATTATCCACACTGAACTGGAAGATTATCCCAACTATTATCCACACTGAACTGGAAGATTATCCCAACTATTATCCACACTGCCTTTAACAATAATCCCTTAGAAAGCAGCGCTACCAGCGCCGGAAGAGGCACAATTCTTGCACACAGAGAGAGAGAGAGAGAGAGTAGTTTCCTATCTTGCCCCTCTTCTCTTTAAAAAAATAAAATTGAAAGACACGACCTTGACTGCATGGCAAAAAGAAGGTTATGCTCCATTTTGTGGAATTTGCTGTTATTGATCAGTGAAAGAAAACATTTGTGTAGTGTGTGTGTGTGTGTGTGTGTGTGTGTGTGTGTGTGCGCGCGCGCGCGCGCGCGCGCGCGCGTGTGTGTGTGTGTGTGTATTTTTGTTTGGTTCGTTTTTTTCCCCGGCAGTACCAAAAGCCTTATGGGCGCGGGCATTTCTCGTCTACCACCTACAAGGAAAGTAATTTGGTTTCAATTTTTGTTTGTCGATTTTGTGTAATGCTTACAATATAATGGATTATTCTCAACTTCTAATGAAATGAGATTGTTTGCCTTTGTTCAGTTTAACAGGGTTTTGTTGTTGTTGTAATTTGTTTTAAGTTAAATGATTTTTGGGGGATTAAAAATTCTTTCTTTAAAAAAAAAAGTGAAAAAAAAGTTTCGTGCTATTTTATTTCGTGCTGTATTTCGTATTATCGTTTTACTTATTTATCAAAACTGCATTTATAAAATATATCAACGCATTTCAACTTATCTGAAAAAACTCACTACCCCCGAAGTCGGAATGCGGCTACCTTAATGGTGGGCAAAATCGGTGGCATACACAAAGCCACACCGTTAGTGAACGGGATAGCCTAGTGGTCAGAACATTGCGCTCGTAATCTGACAACCCGGGTTCGATTCTCGTTCAAGGGGATATTTTCCCCTGGAGTTAACATCAAGTGTAGAATCCACTCTCCCCAAAAGTCCTTCAGGTGAGACTATAAACCGAGGCCCCGTGTGCGAACGCACGCAGAACATCTTGCGCACACATTAAATCCTGTTCCGCTTTTCGTAAGAGTAGGCCATTGTGTTCCGGTGGGAACATATGACAATTTACAAAACCGCATACACACGGGG
The DNA here is from genome assembly GCA_028751875.1 of Rapana venosa. NCBI lineage: Eukaryota > Metazoa > Mollusca > Gastropoda > Neogastropoda > Muricidae > Rapana > Rapana venosa. The sequence goes on along the minus strand of CM054152.1, from coordinate 22,781,699 downwards.
ACGAGATGTAAAAAAGCACATAAATGCTTATTCCATTATCCTCGATATATAAAAAAAGAATGAAATGAAAATGAAATGAAACATGGAAGCTCTAACAACTGAAAAAGTGGGACTAAAACTATGGAAAAAAAAATCCTGTGTTCTACGACAAAGTCTTTCTCTTGAAACATTTATATATATTTTTTACTGGAGACAGCAGTTTTCTTGTCATGGGTTCGTTAACCTGCGTGGAGTGCATGTTGCTGTTTCACTGATGACCGGCGATGTGGATTCACCACCATCTATGGGGGAGGGTTGGGGTGGGGGGGGGGGCAACCAGCAGCTCAATCTCGCTAAGGTCGCACAGGGAGAGAGAGAGAGAGAGAGAGAGAGAGAGAGAGAGAGAGAGAGAGAGAGAGAGAGAGAGACAGAGGGAGAGAGAAAGAGACAGAGAAAGAGACAGAGAGAGAGACATTGAGAGAAAGAGAGAGAGACAGAGAGAGAGAGAGAGAGAGAGAGAGACGGAGAGAGAGAGAAAGAGAGAGAGACGACAGACAGAGAGAGACAGAGAGAGAAAGAGACAGAG
>CM054152.1:22773634-22778634 GCA_028751875.1 Rapana venosa | reverse complement strand
GTCTCTGAGAGAATAAAGTGTTTGAACTGAACTGAACGGGAAACTAAACCCTTAAAACTGAACAAACACACACACACACCACAAAAACACACACACACACAACACACACACACCTTCTCTCCCCTCTCTCCCCTCTCTCACACACACACAACACACACACACACACACACAACACACACACACAAAACACACACACACACACACACACACACCCCACCACCCTTTCCTCTCTCTCTCACACACACACAAAACACACACACACAACCCACACACACACACACACACCACAACACACACACACCCCACACAAAACACACACACCACAAAACACACACACACACAAAACACAACGCTTCAAGGACTTTTCTAAGTGCAACACCAAGCAAATATAGCATGCTTAAAAAAAAAAAAAACGTAAAAAAAAAAAAAAAGGTTGTCAAGTACGGGAAACCAAATGGACGTTGTGCTCAAAAAAAGGCCTGACGACTTCTTTAAAAAAAGGAAAAACAGAAGACAAAAAAGGGGCATGAAGAAGGCACTGACCCTTTCTTCAGCTACACCTTCACCTACCCCTAGTTTCCCTTTGGATGAGACTATAACCGAGGCCCGTTGTGTTTTGAACGCATGCAAACATCTTGCGCACACGTTAAATCCTGTTTCGCTTTTCGGAAGAGTAGGCCATTGTGTGCCGGTGGAAACAGATGACAAAGTTTACAAAACCGCCCTACACTCGGGGGCTAGTGGTCAAAAAGCACATGAGTGCTTATTCCTTATCCTCGATATAAAAAAAAATATTAAAAAAAAAAAGTCCAGAGGACCCGTGGGGCACCACTGAAGATTTTGCAAACCACTTCCCCCCGCCCCTGCGGCCTCTTTTCTTTTTTTTTGCAAGCCGTTCCACTCAAACCATCCACTCCTTGATGTTCTGTTTTCCCATCGGTTTCTCTGTCGGCCTATCCCACCCTTACTCAGGGAAATTTCCCCTTTTCTTTTAATTTTATACCACTTAAAGTCACGAATTTCCTGCGTGAAATTCGTGCTTTCCCCCCGGGGAAAGCGCGTCGCCCCAAGAGCAGTCCACCTTTCTTTTTTTTTCGATCGTATTTGGTTTCCCATACAGAGTGGCTTTTCTAAGAAATTTGCAGGCAACTCCCTTGTTGCCGTGGGTTTTTTACGTCCTGAATAATTTGTTCAACAACGGGACCTCGTTTTATCGTCTCATCCGAAGGGGCAAGCCCCCAGACCCCACTCATGTCAAAAGGGAAAGGGGGAAAAGTTTCGGGCCCAAACGGGGATTTGAACCACCGCCCCACTTCCGACCCGACTTTCCGCTTTCTAGAAGCACGTTACCTCTAAACCACCGATCCACCCACCGAACTGTACCTTAACTGTCACCAGAAGACGATTTACAAAAAGTGTCCTTCTGAACCCTTGCTGAGAAAAACAGCATTACTTTCATTTTTTCCCCTTTTTCGACCCGTCACACATCCTTCAGATGAAATACAACCCAGCATCGTGCGCAAACGCACGCAGAACATCTTGCGTACTCGTTAAATCCTGTTCCGCTTTTCGAAAGAGTAGGCCATTGTTTGCCGGTGGGAACACATGACAAAATTTGCAAAACCGCATACACACACACACGGGGACTGGGTGTAAAAAAAGAGTGTTTATTCCATTATCCTCAATATAAAAGAATACATAGATTATATGGCCATGGCCATTATTGGGTATAACGTGTATTGCTTGGTCTTGCTTGTCCTCTGTCCTTGTCACTCTGTATGCAGGAGGTCTGCCCGCTGGCCTCAGCCGACACGTTCCGACTTCAGGGCAGCTCATTTAAAGATTTTTCAAGAAAAAACGATTTGATTCTTAAGAAAAAAAAACCAAATTTCATTTGCTTGAAAAAAGGCAGGAGAATTGGGCTGGATAGGCAGAAATAAGAGAGGGGGAGAGAGAGAGAGAGAGAGGGGAGAGAGAAAAAAAGAAGGGGGGAAAAAGAGGGATGAGAGAAGAGAGAGAGAGAGGGGGGAGCGAGAGAGAGAGAGAGAGAGAGAGGGAAATTCTTTTATTTCGAGGATAATGAATAAGCACTCATGTGCTTTTTTACATCCAGTCCCCGCCCGTACATCTTAACAATAACCTAAAAAACTTATACAGTCTCACAGTAGAAACATGGGGAAATAACCCTTTTCAAACAGCCCCCCCCCCCCCAACAACCTCCCCCCTTCAAAGGAAACTAATAAAAGAAAACCCTAAAAACACCCCCCACCCCACCCCCAAACCCCCAAAAAAAAAAAAAAAAACCCACAACCAAAAAACCCAAAAAAAAACAAACAAAAAACAAAAGAGAAAGAAAAACCAAACCAACAAAGGAAGTAAAAAAAAAGAGAAAAAGAAACAACAACACAACAATAAAACCAAGAAGGGAATAACAACCAAACTTAATAAGTCATGAAGATAAACATCTACACATTGTCAAATTTGGGACATATACTTGTTACACATAACAATAAGATATTGAAATAGGGCACTCGTTAAGCTTTTAAGAGAGAGAGAGAGAGACAATGACAATGACAAATTCTTTTATTTCGAGGATAATGAATAAGCACACATGTGCTTTTTTTACAACCAGTCCCCGCCCGTTAGGGATACACTTAATAATAATAACCCAATACTTATACGTCTCACAATAAAAAAAAAGGGGAAATAACCCTTTTCAAAAAAAGCTCCCCCCAACAAACCCCCCCCCCCCAAAGCAAGCAATTAAAGAAAATCCAAAGAATACCCCACCCCTACCCCCACCCCCCCAAAAAAACCCTAACCAAAACAAACAAACAAAAAAAAAGAGAAGGAAAAACCAAAACCCAAAAAAAGATGATAAAAAAAGAAAAACAGACAAACAACAACAACAAGAACAAGAGCAACAACAAAGCCAAGAAAAATAACAACAACCAAACTTAAAAGTCATAAAGGATAAAACATCTACACATTGTCAAATGGTACACATACTTGTTACACATAAAATTTTAAGATATTGAAATAGGGGACTCATTAAAACTTAAGTAACAGAGGCAAGTCCAATAAAGTATTGAAAATATAAAAATATGAATCCTTCATCAGGATATACTAAGACTATAAGCAGACGATAAAAGGTGAAGGGGAGAGAAAAGAGAGACAGAGACAGAGTGTGTGTGTGTGTGTATTTCAGAGGATAATATCCAATGTAAAATCACAAAAAAGTATGCGATCCCATCAACCCCTCATTTTAGATTATACTCGTTTTAAATTATATGTCATGATAATATCATAAAATTGAACACCTCATATTGCAGAATAGTACACATAGTTGTTACACGTAATAAAAGATATTGAAATGACATTTACTGGAGCTCAAGTACAGTCAACAAGCCCAAAATAATATTGAAAATAGAACGTATGAAAAACCCCTTATTAGAAGACACAAAAAACTAAAAGAGAGAGAGAGAGAGAAAAGAGAGGAGAGAGAGAAGAGAGAGAGAGAGAGGGGGGGGGGGAGGAGAGAGAGAGAGAGAGAGAGAGAGGGATGTGTGTGTGTGTGTGTGGTGTGTGGTGTGTGTTTCAGAGATTGTACTAAATATAGATTCTCAAAACAGTACACGATCCCTTCAACACTTATTTGAATACTCATACAAATTTATGTCATGATAATCAAATAAATTCAATACCCATACTCTCACACAAAAAAAAAAACAAGGAGGAAAGGGAAAGAAGGAAAAACAAAACCCAGCCAAATCTATAAGGTCATATTTGAGAGAAAAAGATAGATAAAAAGAGAGAGAGAGAAGGAGAGAGGGGGAGAGAGAGAGAGAGAGAGAGAGGGGAGAGAGAGAGAGACAGAGAGAAGAGAGAGAAGAGAGAGAGAGAGAGAGAGAGAGAGAGAGAGTGAAGGGGAGGGAGGGATAGAGGTAAGGGAAAAGGCAGAGACAAAGGGAGTGATAGGAAAAGGGTCATTTTTTAGCACAGCATTTCCAGAAAGTGGGGATACTGTTGAAACTGAAAGAGCCCCCGGCATCTCCACCGGGTACCAAATCATATCATAGCTATAGACCCCTCCCCCCTCCCTGTACTGTACTGAATTGCATTGTACTGTACTGTATGTACCTGACAGCATACATCATCCCCCATATCACCCCTGAAATCGGAATGCGGCTACCTTCATAGTGGATAAACACGGTTGCATACAGCAAGATATCACTACTGGTAAACTTCGGAGCTCTAACCGAGGAACAAAAAAAAAAAGTCTAAAGCAATGTTGGCTATGCAGGCATAACGTGGGAGTAATAATAACAATATTGATATTTTTTTGTAAGGAGTTGACCGCTCTTTTCAAAATGTTTAAAGTATTTTCAACCCCCCCAAAACCCGATAGTGTGTCCAGATACATTTCTATGTTTATTTGAAGCAACATTGCATCACAAACTCACACGCACGCACGCATCCCCCCCACCCCCACACACAGCACGCGTCAAATCCACCTGTATAAACCCACTGATACACTGAAAGTAAAACACAGAGAAGCCAAATCTGTAGAAATAAAGAGTTAAACCCGATCATAAACCCACTCACTGTCGGAATCAACGAACACTGGGATTGGTCCATCGGGGGAAACCCCCCCCTGCCAAACTAGCACTTACACCCATGCTGAAAAAAATAACACTACCCCCTTCCCCCCCCTGCCCTCACCTGCCCCCCCCCACAACAAATTCCTCCCCACCAAAGCAAAAACTCAACTAAACAAAACAGGAAACACCCCCCCCCCCCCCCCCCCACACAAAACCAAACACAAATAAAATAACCTCAAAACAAAAAAACCCCCCAAACCAAAAACAAAAAAAAACTCAACAACAATCATTGTGTTAGAACTTGCCCAACAAGCTGTCAATGTTGTAATATTTAATAATAAAATACAACACAACAAAAGAACGATGGTTTCAAAGACTGCTTTTTAAGCAAAAATTTTT
>CM054152.1:22753781-22773134 GCA_028751875.1 Rapana venosa | reverse complement strand
TTTTTTGTTTGGCCGGGGTAAGGGGGGGCATCCCTTTTTCCGCTTTTTTTCGCCCTCTTGTTTTTTTTTTCTATTTTTCTTTTTTTTTTCTTTCTTTTTTTTCTTTCTTTCTTTCTTTTTTTTCCTTTTATTTTTTTTCTTTTTTTTTCTTTTGCTCGAGTCTGTTTTCCCTTATGTTCTTCTTTTTGTCTTTGTTCTCTCTCTCCTCTCTCTCTCTTCTCTCTCTCTCTCTCTCTCTCTCTCTCTCTCTCTCTCTCTCTCTCTCTCTCTCTCTCTCTCTATCTATCTATCTATCTATCTATCTATTATTGTTTAGGGGTTAGAGTGATGCGCTCGTGATCTGCTGACCCGGGTTCGAATCTCGTTCAAGAGGATTTTTCCTCTGGAGTTAAAATCAGTGCAGACTCCACTCTCCTCAAAGGCGCTTTGGATGAGACTATAAACCGAGGTCCCGTGTGCGAACGCACGCAGAACATATTGCACACACGTTAAAACCCGTTCCGCTTTTTGAAAGAGTAGGCCATTGTGTGCCGGTGGGAACGGATGACAACATTGACAAAACTGCATACATACGGGGACTTGGTGTAAAAAAGCACATGAGTGCTTATTCGATTATAATCGAAATAAAAGAATCTCTCTCTCTCTTTCTCTCTTCCACTCTCTTTCCCCTCTCTCTTCTCACCCACCCCACCCCCAAAAAAAAAAAACCCCCCCCCCAAAAAAACCCCAACCCACCAACCCACCCCAAAATCCAAACAAAAACACTCCCACCAACTTACTCCACACTCACACTCACACAACATCACACAAAATAACACACATAAACCACTCTCTCTTTCCCCACCCCCAATACAAACCCACCCAACACCCCCTCTCTCTCTTCACACACTACATCCACACCATTTCACACTCCCCCCCACCCCACACACCCACAACACTACATCACCCCCTAAAACACTCACACCCCCTTACTCTTTCTCTCAAAAACAAACTCACACACACATCCCCCCTCCATTTCAAAACACACACAAAAACCCCCAACACACACACACCCCCACACACACACACACCACACACAAACAATACACACACACAACACACACAAAACACACTCACACACACACAACAACCCCACAACACACCACCCACACAAAATTATTCTCCCCTCTCACCACACACCCCACCACACAAACACAACACAAAACCACACACACACACACACCACACACACCCCCCCCACCACACACATTTCCCACAAACCCCCACAAATAACTTACTCACACACTCCACACCTCTCTCTCTCAACACTCCACACACAACTCATCACACTCACTCAACACACATACTCACACCCCCCCCCAACACTCACACACAACACTTACTCTCTCTCTCCAACACACACACTCACAAACACACTCACCCCCCACACACCACCAACAAACACCACACACACACACACACACCACAAAAAACACACACACACACACACACACACAACACACACACACCCCCCCCACACACAACACACAAAACTTTTCTCTTTTCACACCCACTCACACACTCACACTCCCCCCACTCACACTCACAAACTCACACACACTTACTTCTCCCCACACCCAAAAACCCCCTCACACACACACACATCACAACACCCCTTCTAAACACACTCAAAACACATTCACACACACACACACACACAAAAAACCCCCCACACACAGGACAGGATTTAGATCCCAAATTTTTACAGGAACAACCATAAATCAACATAAATTTTTTTCCTTTTCCCCCCCCCTTTCCCCCTTCGGTCTAAAATCACTTTGATGAACAACGAAAAAGGGAAAGCAAAAACAACACAACAACAACAACAACAACAAAAACCAACAACAAAAACAAAAACAAAAACAACAAAAACCAAACAAATGATTTGAAAAACCTAACACGAAAAAGAAAAGAACACAAATTTAAAAGGAAAGGAGGAAAGGAGGCAGAAACAGACACGCGATAATAAAAAAAAAAACCCAACAACCACAAAGGGAAAAACAAAAAGGACAAGACCAAAAAAATTTTGGATGACAAGAAAAAACCCGTAGAACAAAAAACTTTAAAATGTCTCCCGCAGGTGAAAACGAAAAAACGAGTTTTTGACTGGAAGTTTACACCTTTTGCTGGGGAAAACTAAAAGCCGCATTAAAAAAAAACCAATTAGAAAAAAGAGGAAACCCGATCGATCCCCCGCCCCTTTTTGAACCCCCCCCAGGGGGATGGGGGGGCCTATCAGTATAAACGCTTTCCCCACCTTCTGGAAATTCTGTGCTAGAAAATTTCCTTTTTTTCTATCACTCTTTTTTTTCCCCTTGTTCCTTTGCTTCCTGTCCCCTCCTTCTTCCCTTTATTTTCTCCCTTTCCCGGGGTTCCATTCCCCTGCCTTTTTTTTGAAAGAACTAAAAAGGAAAACTATTCTCTTTTGTGCCGAAGTGGGAAGCGCGGGGCCCTTATTTTTCGGGCCCTTCAGGGGCAGCGTGACGTTTTTTCGCTCATATAAAAACAACATATTTTGCGTCTGACCCGTTCGCCGAAGAAAAAACCCACACCCCTTGGGGAATTTAAAACAAAAGTAGCTATTGAAAACCCTTTGCCCTTTTTTCCCTTTAAAAAAAAAAAAAATTAAAACACCAAATAAAAAACCAAAACAAACTAAGAAACCTTTTAAATTTAATGGGTTTGATTTCACCCAAAAAAGAAATTAATTAAAAAACATCCCAAAACAACCCCAAAAAATTTTTCTTTCGAAGATTTTCACGTCACCATGCACGCACACTGTGTGAGAACATTTGCACATGGTTGTGCGTGCATGCGCGCATGCGGAGCACACCACACTCACGTTCGTGCGTGCGCATTTGCAAAAAAACGCCCCGCGTGCACACCCCCAAAACACCCCTCGGAATGCATTGTGTGCAAAAAAACAAAAATCCTTGGGAATGAGACAAAAAACCCGGGGCCCCCGTGGGGCAAACGCACGCAAAACATTTTGGGCGACACGTTAAACCCTTTTCCCCGTTTTTCGAAAGGTAGGTTTTGTGAAACCGGGGAACAGTTTGACAGAATTGACAAATCCGCATACACAGGGGTTTGGGGGATGAAAAAAAGTACATAAGTGCTTTTCCATTATCCCATATAAAAGAATATAAAATAACATTAAAAGAGAGAGAAGGGGTTTAATTTGTCCTACCCATAATCAGCTGGGGGTTCATTGGCTCACTATCACACGCCTGAGAGAGAGAGAGAGAGAAGAGAAAAAGGGGAGAGAAGAGAGAAGAGAGGGGAGAGAGAGAAGAGAGAGAGAGAAGGAAAAGGAGAGAGGGGGAGGGGAGAGAGAGAGGAAGAAGAGAGAGAGAGAAGAGAGAGAAAGAAAAAAGAGAGAGAGAGAGGAGGGGAACCAAGAAGAGAAGAGGGGGGAGGAGAGAGAGGAGAGGGAGAGAGAGAGAGGGGGGGCTCCCCCTTCTGTCAATTTCCGGGTCAGGGGAAGTAAATTTAGATAGGAAATGCCCCAAAAATTTATCTGCCCCAATTTTTTTCCCTTTTCTTTTTTTTTCCCCCCCCCCCTCCCCCCCCAAAATGCCCTGTTCCAACCCCGGGGAAACAGAAATCACCTACCCCCCGACCCCACCCCCCAAAAACCCACCCCACAACACACCCCGCCAAATCACACAGAAAGGAAAGCCCCGCACACACATGATTAACAAAATAAACATTTCATGTATCCCCAAAGCTTTTTTTTTATTTTATTTGATTTGATTGTAATTTTTTTTTTTGGGTATTGAATCGATCTGTATATTGCAACTTGGGCACGTACTGTTTTTGTATCGTATTTTCACATCCTTTGTTTTTTGATTTTTTTTTCTTGTTGAGTCTGATTTGTCCCTTTTAATGTCATGGCCGATATCTGTATTGTATTGTGAAGTTACAGCCGATGTTTTATATCAAATTGTGGGAAATTACAACCCCTTTTCTATATTATATTGTGACGTTACCCCCCTTGTCCCGTAAATTTTTATTGTTTAAGCTACGGCCAATGTCTTTTTTTTTATTGGGGGAAATTACAGCCGGTTTTTGTTTTGTATTGTCCTTTTAAGGGCCCCGGGAGGAATCTTTTTATTGTATTGAAATTTCACGGCCGATGTTTTTTTTTAAATTTTATTTCTTTTTAAAAATTTCGGTAGTACCTGTTTGTTTTATCTTTTAACGTCAAGGTAATTTCTGTATTGTATTTTAAACTTGTAATGTCCCCGGGAGATGTCTGTATTGTATTGTAACCCCCCCCGGAGATATCTGTATTGTTTATCTTGTAACGTCACGGTTGATTTCTGTAAAAGTATTATCTTGTAACGTCAAAGGGTTTCTTTATTTTATGCATAAAATTTTTTAAATTTTTCCGGGAAATTCTGTATTGATTATTTTTTAAAATTAATAATATTTTGTATTTTTATTTTTAACGTTCCCCGGTAAAAACCCGTATTGATTTTCTTGTTAAAATTAGGTAGATTCTGAAATTATTTTTTGTAACGTCCGGTAGATTCCCCGTAAATTTTATTTCTTGTAAAGTCACGGTAGTTCTGATTGTATTTCTTGTAACGTCACGGTAGATTCTGTATTATAATTTTCTTGTAACGTCCCCGGTAATGTTGTATTTTTTTTGTTTGTAACGTACGGAGAGTCTGGGTTTTGGGTTTTTTTTGTAACGTCACGGTAAAATGTCTTATTATAATTGGGCTTTTAACGCCCCGGTTGATGTCTGTTTTTTATTGTCTTTTTTAACGTCCCCGGTGATGGGCCCGTATTGTTTTTTGTAACGTTCACGGGAGTTTTCTTATTTTATAGTCTTGTAAAGTTCCCCGTTGATGTTGTATTTTTGTTTGTAACCCTCAAGGTTTTAAATTTTGTTTTAAAATTTTTTTTAACACGGGAAATGTTGTATTGTTTGGGCCCGTAACGTCCCCGGTGATGTCTGGGTTTTTTTGCTTGTAACGCACGTAATTTTTTGGTTTTTTAAAATTTTTTGTAAATTTTACGGGGATGTCGGGTTTTTAATTGTCTTGTAACTTTACGGGAGATGTTTTGGGTTTATTTTTTTTGAAACGTTTACGGGTAGAAGGGTTGGGTTTTTAAAATTTTTTGAAAGTCACGTAGGGGTTTGGGTTTTTTTTTCTTGTAAAAAACACGTTTGATGTCCCGTATTTAAAATTATTTTTTAAGTCACGGGAGATGTCTGTATTTTTTGTTTGTAAGTACGGGAGAAAGTTTGTATTGTTTTTAAATTTTTTTAAAGTCACGGTAAAAAGTCTGTTTTTTTGTATTTTTCACGGGAGGTCCCGTTTGTTTTTTTGTAAAGTCCGGGAGTGTCTGTATTTTTTTTTTTTTGTTTAAGTCCCCGGTTAGAAAGTCTGTATTTGTTTTTTAAAAGTCACGGTAGATGTCTGTATTTAAAATTTTTTTTCGTCACGGTAGATGTTGTATTTTTTGGGCTTGTAAGGGCAGGGGAGATGTTGAATTAAATTTTTTTGTAAAGTCACGGTAGAAGGGCTGTATTTAAATTGTCTTAAAGTCACGGTTTGATGTCTGTATTTTTTCGTAAGGGCACGGTAGATGGTTAAAATTAATTTTTTTAACGCCGGTAAGATTTTTTTGTAATTTAAGTTTTCTTGTATGTCAAACCCCGGGTTTGATTTGTATTGTTCGTAAAGTCACGAAAGTTGGGAAAACATTGTATTGGGATTAAAAACGTCCGGGAGATCTTATTGTTTTGAACGTTACGAAAGACTGAATTTTGTAATTGGGAATTTATAAACGTCACGGTAGATTTTGTTTGCTTTAAGTCACCTAGATGGAAAAAATTGATTGTAATTTAACGTCACGGAGAATTTTGATTTTTTGTAAGTCACGGTAGATGTTGTTTTTTGTATTGTAAACGTTACGGTTTTGGTGTTATATTGTTTTGTAAGGGCCCGGGAGAGTTTGTATTGTTTTTAACGTAAAGATAGATGTTTGGGATTGTTTGAACTCCGGGAGATGTCTGTAAAGTTTTTAAAGTCACGGTTGATGTCTTTTTATTGTTTGTAACGCCCCGGAAATTTTTGGTGTGTATATCGTATTGTAACGTCACGGTAGGTTTTGATTGTTTCGTAACGTCAAGATAGATGAATACATTGTATTGTATTGTAACGTTACGGTAGATGGCTGTATTGTTTCGTAACGTCAGGGCAGATGTCTGTATTGTTTCGTAACGTCACGGCAGATGTCTGTATTGTTTCGTAACGTCACGGTAGATGAATAAATTGTATTGTAGTGTAACGTCACGGTAGATTTCTGTATTAATTCGTAACGTCACAATAGATGTCTGTATTGTGTTGTAACGTCACGGTAGATGTCTGTATTGTATTGTAACGTCACGATAGACGACTGTATTGTTTTGTATAGTTAGGTTACTGCCGAGTCAAGGCAAGTCAAGTCAAAAACACTTTAATCATCCCATGAAGGGCAATTACAATTACGGCCGATGTTGACAGAATAATCAGCTTGTTGATAGCGGTCGCTCCGATGGAAGAAGAAGAAGAAGAAGAAGCAAAAAGAAGAAGAAGAAGAAGAAGAAGAAGAAGAAGAAGAAGAAGAAGAAGAAGAAAGAAGAAGAAAAGAAGAAGGGAAGGAGAAGAAGAAACAGAAGAAAAAGAAGAAGAAGAAGAAGAAGAAGAAGAAGAAGAAGAAAAAAATTGCGAAGAAGAAGAAGAAAGAAAATTGCAAAAGAAGAGGAAATAATTGCGAAGAAGAAGAAGAAGAAAGAAGAATTGCGAAGAAGAAGAATTGCGAAGAAGAAGAATTGCGAAGAAGAATTGCGAAGAAGAAGAAGAAGAAGATCTATGTATCTATCTATGTATCTATCTATGTATCTATCTATGTATCTATCTATAGCTATATCTATCTATCGATCTCTCTCTCTATATATATACATATATATATTAATATATAAAAATAATGGAAAGCCAACTCTTTTGTCGTTTCTTGTATCAACACCCTAGCTAACAATTAGTGTCATGGGATAGATAGACAGATAAGCGCTTTGATTTGTTTTTTTGCAAGATATAGCGCTATATCAATTCCATGTATTATTATTATTATTATTATTGTTGTTGTTGTTATTGTTGTTATTACTATTATTAGATAGATAAGATTGATAGATAGTCAGATAGGTAAATAGATAGGTAGATAGGTAGGTAGATAGATATATAAGTAGAGAGATAGATATGTTGATAGGTAGATAGGTGATAATAGATAGAGAAGATAGACAGACAGAGACAGCGACAGAGACAGACAGACAACACACACACATACACAAACATACTACACACACACACACACACACACACACACACACACACACACACACACACCACACACACACACACACACACAACACACACACACTAACACACAACACACACTAACACACAACACACATGACACACACACACACTAACACACACACACATAACACACACACACACACACTAACCCACACACACACAACCACCACCCCCACCACCACACACACCACACACACACACACACCACACACACACACACACACACACACCACACACACACACACACACACACACACAACACAACACACACACACACACTACACACACACACACACACACACTACCCCACACACACACACTACACACCACCCCACACCACACACACACAACACACACACACACACACACACACACACACACACACACACAACACACACACACACACACACACACACACACACACACACACACACACACACACACACACAACACACACAACCCACACACACAACACCCACCCCACACACTACACCAACACACACACACACACACACAACACACCACACACACACACACACACCACCCCACACACACACACAACACACACACACACACACAGAGGGCGTAATCAGCACACGACAGCAGAGTACATCTCATTTGATGGCACGTGAAACGTGTAGGCGGAGAAGGAGGGGTGGGGGTAGGGGTGGAGAGGTGGGTGGTGGTGGTGATGGTGATGGTGGTGGTTAAAAAAACTGCGAAACAAAAAAAGGAGTGGAAAAGTGAGGGGGGGGGGGGGGGGGCGTGTGTGTGTGTGTGTGTGGGGGGGGGGGGGGTGAGCGGAGGGAATGAGGGGGCGGAGGAAGAAACAAAACGGCGGCAATAGCTTTTGCACCAGCCTCTGTATCAGAACAACACGCAAGTTTATGCACACACGCGCCTCGCATACACACACACACACACACACATGCACGCCCGCACGCCCGCTAGGGGCATACACACACACACACAGCCCTCAGAGAGAGAGAGAGAGAGAGAGAGAGAGAGAGAGAGAGAGAGAGAGAGAGAGAGAGAGATGGGGTATGAATGATGGGGGAGGGGTAGGGGGAGGGGGGGGGAGGGTGGTAATGAGACTAAACAATTTTTTTTTCTTTGTGCGGCGGTGTGACGTGGTGATATGTGTGTATATAAACAGGGCAAGACTTCCGTCACTGTAGCCGAGGCTTTGGGAACAAGCATCGCCAGTGACAAGCTCTGAGAACTATTCCTTCCAAAGACTTGTCTCTCTCTCTCTGACTCAGGCTAGGCTTTGCTTTGGAGTACTTACAAGTTGTGTAGGTTCTAGAGCAAAGATCACCAACTGTGTATGTGTTTTAAAAAAAAAAAGCATTTAAAAAACTAAATGTTCATACATCTTTCTTTGTGTTCGGAATCGTCAGAATTTCGTTGTCAGTTTGTTAGGTAAAACTATTTTAGAATGTGAATCTAGAAGACATTTTAAGTTTTGAAGAAAAAGGGGTTTTGTAGGGAAAAAATAGTTTTGTGAATTAAGTTACAAATGACAATTTGTCTCGGTTTTTATTCTGAATTAAAAAAAAAAAGTAATGATCGCTTAAAAACAAACTTTGATTTGTTTTACTCCTGTAAGTCACTTAAAAAAACTAAGACCAGCTACTAACTTGCGTATTGTTTCGCTATTTTTGCATGCCAGTTATTTCCGTAGAACAAAAAAATTGAAAAAAAGGACACATGTCTTTCTGAGGTTGATGATGCTAGCTCTGAAATATTTGGTGAAATTGAATGCTTTCTTAAAACTCTGAAGTGTAGCGGTAATAATGGCAACGATAACAAGATTTATTGATATTTGCAAATTTAACTACCCCCCCCCCCCCTGCACCGCCACCACCAATGAGGATGAAGTGTTTTTTCTATTTCATACACACACACACACACACACGACTCAGCCCAAAGCAGATTATCTTTCAAATTTAAAAAAAATATAGTTTTGGCTTTAGGAAAAAAAAACTACCTCTGATGTTGATGATGATATTGTCATTCTTTGGTAATAGTGATGAGGATGATGCTGATGACACAATCTATCTATCTATCTATCTATCTACCTATCTATCTATCTATCTATCTTTCTTTCTTTCTTTCTTTCTACCTACATCTAACAAGTGTTTCTGTTTAGAGTTGAAATAGCGGCCTGGACATCAGCGTCAACTTCTCAGTTACATTTGGAATGAGCCAAGTCACTACAAACTAGTGCATGTCCTCTTCACGTCCATTCTGCACCCAGCA
Source organism: Rapana venosa (assembly GCA_028751875.1). Taxonomy (NCBI): domain Eukaryota; kingdom Metazoa; phylum Mollusca; class Gastropoda; order Neogastropoda; family Muricidae; genus Rapana; species Rapana venosa. The sequence goes on along the minus strand of CM054152.1, from coordinate 22,763,457 downwards.
AGGACTGTCCTCGTCCAGTGTAAAGACACCTCAACTTTGTCACGTTCAGTGAAGATTTGAACACGTTAAGGAAACCCAGTGCTGATATAAGACATCTTAAATGAATAGCTGTCAGGATATCGAACATAGTTTTTTGTGTGTGACGAAGTGAAAAAAACCCAATGAACGCAATGTTTGGATGGCAAAGGCATTGAACTTGGCAGCCAGGTAAGCGTTTGCTCGTTTTGAAGCAGTAAACGTTTCGAGTTCCCACTGTTAGGTTAACCTCCGTCCTGGGCTGGACTTTGCTACTCGGGGTGAGAACAAACACTAACTGAACTGTTGAAGTACTACACTAGGCAAATCTGAACTGGTAGTGGAGACCATTGTGTGTCATCAGCAATTTCCTCTGTTCTGTTGCTGAAGAGGGGTGTTATAAAATTTGAAGGAAAATCTCCGGACCTAGGTCTCAACGACTGTTTCATCCAGATTGCAAATGGCCTCAGCCCACTGTGATAGTTTTTGGTTTTGCTAACTGCGCGCCTGGACCATCAGTCTTTGTCTCAAGTCTTTGCTCTCATGTGATCTGAACCATCGGCTTGTTCTGGATAAAAAAAAGAGCTGCCTTACTTACTGTGAAAACTTAACTCCATAAATACCCCATGTATTGTAAGCCCCAAGAACAGGACCGGTGAAAGAACGTGCAGCATCTTTTAGATTAAAGCTCTGTCAGGACATTTCGAACATTTAAAAGTTTTCAAGAACCAAACGATGTAACAAGCAGCAACAACCGGCGTGTGGCTTATTACCAGAAGGGCAAGAATTGAGGAGAAGATCCTGGGAACGATTCAAGTTTTGTGGAGGACTCTACACCAGATCTCCCCAGCCTGTAGGGAGTGCCTGTTTTTCTTGAATCTTAAAGGAATACAACTAGTTTCCAAAGACTGCCAAAGAGTGTTGCCCGCACAAATCGTGAACAGAAAAAGGCCAAGAAACAACAGGTTTTGTCAGAAAACTTGCCATTCCCCAAAATCTTGCAAAAAGTAAAAGCAAGAGAACCTCAGAGTGCTAAGACAACCAAAGCTGTGTTGTTTACAGTATGTTTTGAAAAAAAAGCAGGCAACGCCGGGGAAACTGATACTTTCCAGAAAAAACCTGTTGAAAACAACGGTAGAGCTTACCGGGACAGGCGCGGCAGGGAGAAGGTTGGTGAGGTGACCGTTTGTTTCCTCAGTGTTCCGATGTGGCCCCAACTTCGCTGTCATCCCCAGCACACGGCCCTGGCCCTCTTCTTCTGCATGTCTGTCACCCGCCTGCTGTCAGGTAAGAAAGGGTTAATATTATTATTGCTGGAGGTTAGTATAGCGTCTCACTTTCGTCAAAAGTTGAACTTTTTTTCCTTGTCCTGAACATCCTAAATGACTTGTAGTTTAACTTTGATATGTATCTGCTTGCTTTTGAACGTTTAGATCAGCAAAAATGCTACGTGTTACCACCACTGCTTAAGCTTTTAAACTTCAAGAGAAGGCCAGGAATCTAGAGTAGATCTTCTTTTCGTTCCTTGGTTAGAGCTCCAAGGTTCACCTAAGGTGAGATTTTTTGCGTTTTTACCCACCGTTAAGGTATCTACATTCTGTCTTCAGGGATGATGTGTAAACACAACACCAGTGTGCATGCATTTAAAAAAAAAGTCATCAGTTATCACCAGCGCGCTATGACCTCCTCCTCTTCCAAAAAGGCACACGTTAAATCCTGTTCCGCTTTTTGTAAGAGTAGGCCATTGTGTGCCGGTGGGAACAGATGACAAAATTTACAAAACCGCATGCACACAGGGACTAGATGTAAAACAGCACATAAGTGCGTATTCCATTATCCTCGATATAAAAGAATAAAATAAAATGAAAAGGGAACGGGTTCTAACGTGTGCACAAGAGATGTTCTGCCTGCGTTCGCACACAGGACCTCGGTTTATAGTCTTACCTGAAGAACTTTCGGGGTAGCAGAGCTGGTACTGATGTTAAGTCTACAGGGAACATCTCCTCGAGCGGGTGTCTCGGTGGTGGCTTGATCCTGGGCCATCAGATCACGAGCTTAGCGCTCTAACCGCCAGGCTATTCTACTCTCCCTGTAGAGGATATTTCTTATTTAATTTTCATGTTTGATTACATGCAGGAAAGGTAAGATCAAGGCATGAAGTGCGTGTTTGTGTATATGTGTATATATATTATATATATGTTATATATATATATATATATATATATATATATATATATATATATATATATATATATATATATATATATATATATATATATATGGTGTGTGTGTGTGTGTGTGTGTGTGTATGTATGTATGTATGTATGTATGTACGTACTTATGTATGCGTGTGTGTGTGTGTGTGTATGTATGTATGTATATATGTATGTGTGTGTGTGCGTGCATGCGTGTGCGCGCGGACATAGAGAGTTCTCTTGGGGGGGATGGGGAACTGTTCTCCCTTCTTTTCTTTTCTTTGTTTTTCTCTTTTCTATCGAGGATAATGGAATAAGCACTCATGTACTTTTCAAAAAAAAACATCCAGTCCCCGTGTGTAAATGCAGTTTTGTAAATTTTGTCATCCGTTCCCACCGGCATATAATGGCCTACTCTTCCGAAAAGCGCAACGGGTTTTAATGTGTGCGCAAGATGTTCCCCCACGATATGCTTCCACTTTCTCGTTTACTACTTTGATGCCCGACGCCTGGTTAGTATAAATAGCACTGGCTTTGTGGCTGGAGTGGAGAGTAGAGTAGGAATGAGCGCCAGGAATGGGTAGGGGGGTGGGTGAGAGGGGTGGGGGGTAGGGGGGGGAGGAGGGAGAGGGGGGATCGGGGGGAAGTGGAAGGGGGAGCGGGATAGCTTAGTGGTTAGAGCTTGAGCTCGTGATCTCACGGCCCGAGTTCGAGCCGTCCACCGAGGCAATCGTTCAAGGAGATATTCCCCCCCCCCCCCCCAACCCCCTGCTGGATTTAATATATCAGTACTGAATCCACTCCCTCCAAAGTCTTCTCAGAAGAGAGTATAAACTGAGATTTCCGAGTGCAAACGCACACAAAACATCTTGCACATAATTATACGTTAAAAATCTGTTCTGTTGTTTGAAATAGTAGGCCATAGTGTGTCGGTAGAAACAGATGATACAATTAAAAAACCAAACAAACCACATTTACATTGGTGTCGTGTTTAGACATCATTCCCGAAGCGGGAATGCAGCTACCTTAATGGTGGGGGGAGGGGAGGGGAGGGGAGGTGAAGGGTCGCATACGCAAAATCTCACTATGGGTGAACCTTGGAACTCTAGCCCAGGAATGAAAAAAAAATCCCAGACCCCCACCCCCTTACCCACAACCCCCTCAACCCCAACAAAGACGAAAAACAAGACAAAGCTTTGGCTTGAAGTATGTGACCTTTTTTTTTCTCTTTCTCATGGATTAAATACTACTCTGTTTTCCCCTTTTAAAAAAAAATCTTTATACTATTTTGAACTCAGAATGACGTAGAAAGACCTCTTTCAATCCTGATGGCATTTTTGCTCTATCAGCTCTTACAACTTACCACTACCACAGTTGTTATTATACGAACATGACCGAGACTTGTTCAGGCTTTAGAACTCCCAGAACTCCCGTTAATTCCACTTTTTATGGAGAATTCCAGTCCAGATATTCTTATTCTTCGTCGTAGAACGCTTTCAACAGCAAGTAGTCATGTCTGTCGTATGAGCAAAAAATGCGTGGCGCTGCCGTTAAGCGCCTGACAAGCCGGGACCAGCGCAACCGATGTCGGCAGGGAGGAGAATTGTTACCTCTTTAAGAATTTCTGGGAAAAAAGGGTAGGAGAATGGACAAAAGAAGGCAAGAAATAGACGAGAATAAGGTCACAGGAAGAAAAGGAACAAGGCAGAAACAAAGAGAGGGATAGAAAAGAGGGAATTCCTAGCAAAGAATTTTATTTCCAGAAGGTGGGGGGTGGGGGGTGGGGGTGGGGGGTTGCTATTTATATTTGACAGGCTCTCTGGCATCCTCACGGGGTAGTTCAGATATGAAATCTCTAATAAGAAATTATAGTTATTTTTGGTTCGCAATGAGTTCTTTGGGTGTGTGTGTGTATGCCGCATATTTTTGTGTATTCTTTTAAAAAAAAAAAAAAACAACCCTTTTTCTTGATGTAAAAATATATATTTGCTGTTTATTTCTCCCTTTCTCACCTTGAGGGGGACGGGATAGCCTAGTGGTTAGAACATTGCGCTCGCAATCTGACGACCCGGGTTCGATTCCCGTTCAAGGGGGATATTTTCCCCTGGAGTTAACATCAGTAGTGTAGACTCCACTCTCCCCAAAAGTCCTTCGGATGAGACTATAAACCGAGGCCCCGTGTGCGAACGCACGCAGAACATCTTGCGCACACGTAAAATCCTGTTCCGCTTTTCGTAAGAGTAGGCCATCGTGTGCCTGTGGGAACAGATGACAGAATTTACAAAACCGCATACACACGGGGACTGGATGTGAAAAAGGATATAAGTGCTTATTCCATTATCCTCGATATAAAAGAATCAAATAAAAGTAACCCTCAGTGCTCTCTGTTCTTCTGGCTCTATCAATTTATCAATTTCCGTTTGTTTCCTCTTCAACTGCCGTCATTTTTTGCCTGTTTTCAAATCGTTCATTCTTACCTTCTTTCCTGTATTTTTTTTAAAACAAAGCTTTTGAGATTTTTTTGCGATTTTTTTTAAGGGGGGTGGGGGGGGGGGGGGGGGGGGGAAGGATGTTTATTGGCGGGGGTGGCATATAAGGGGATAGGATGGAGAGGGGAGACGGAAGAGTGGTGTAGGGGGTGATGGAAACTGGAGAGAGGCAGTGTGGGTGGAAGGGGGGTTAAAATGAAAAGGAAGTACGGCCTCACTGTGTGCCTGTCTGCTGTGTGTATATTTAACATGCACTACAGGAAGCCCGCAAACTCGGACGAAATGATGGCGATGATGATGATGATTATGATTAACAACTGTGTGACTAAATGAATAATGGATGATAATGAGGGTGATAAGGAGGACGATGAGTTTCTGAGTGAGTGAATAATTGAGTGAATGAATAAATGAACGAAGAAGATGATGACATCGAATGAAGAATAAAATCAATGAAAAAATGGTGATAAATGATGACGATCATCTGATGATGACCACAACGACAACAAGGAATGATGACTGACGACTAATGACGATGCAGTTAACGATACGAATGATGATAATGATGATGATGATGATGAATCTATCTATCTATCTATCTATCTATCTATCTATCTATCTATCTATCTATCTATCTATGATTTAAAAACCGCTTGTCTTTTGTGCAACACGTAAGTGATACAGGCTCAAAGGGTGCCAAACGCAAGGCATACCGACTGATTAATAAGTGGAATATGTATACATCTACACAAGACCAGCCTAGTTCACCCAGCTTCAGAACTTATGGATCAATTCCAAAACTCAACTGGAAAATTTGTCAGAAAACCAGCTTTTAAGTTAAGGTTGGGGGAATATTAATTTTCTGGAAGAGTTTGGCAGACATATCAGTTAGACTAGCCGTGCTAATCCTATAATTATATCGGTTGTGGAATAAAGAATAGACGTAGTCGTAGTATGATTTGAAGTTATTGTTAGGGACACATGGCAATTTTCTGGAGCTGGATCTCGAAAACTATTTTTTTGTGTCTCTTGCCATTTTGTCTTTTCTAATGTGGGGACGGGATAGCTCAGTGGTCAGAGCACTCGCTTTCCCCAAGCTAAGGTTGCGCAGCGTCGAGCGTGGTTACCAGTTGGATGGGTGACTGTTTACGCGCCTTGGCTTCAGTACAGTCCCCCTAATTCACCCAGCTGTATGTAAATGGGTACCTGCCCTCTTTAGGTTCGGGGAAGGTAAAGCAGCGAAGGAGAGGAGATGGGCCCTGCCCTCAATATACTTTTTTATTTTAAATTTTTAATATATTTTATTCTGTTATATCGAGGATAATGGAATAAGCACTTAAATTCTGTCATCTGTTCCCACCGGCACACAATGGCCTACGCTTACGAAAAGCGGAACAGGATTTAACGAGTGCGCAAGATGTTCTGCGTGCGTTCGCACACGGGGCCTCGGTTTATAGTCTCATCCGAAGGACTTTTGGGGAGAGTGGAGTCTGCACTGATGTTAACTCCCTGGGAAAATATCCCCTTGAACGGGAATCGAACCCGGGTCGTCAGATTGCGAGCGCAATGTTCTGACCTCTAGGCTATCCCGTCCCCCACTGGCCCCTGGAGAGAGAGCGAGTGAGAGCGAGAGGAGAGAGAGAGAGAGAGAGAGAGAGAGAGAGTGAGTTAGTTGAGATGAGAGAGAGAGAGAGAGTTGAGATGAGAGAGAGAGAGAGAGAGAGAGAAGAGAGAGAGAGAGAGAGAGAGAGAGAGTTGAGATGAGAGAGAGAGAAAGAGTTGAGATGAGAGAGAGTTGAGATGAGAGAGAGAGAGGAGAAGAGAGAGAGAGAGAGAGAGAGAGAGAGAGAGAGAGAGAATTGAGATGAGAGAGAGAGTTGAGATGAGAGAGGAGAGAGATTGAGATGAGATGAGATGAGATGAGAGAGAGAGAGAGAGTTGAGATGAGAGAGAGAGAGAGTTGAGATGAGAGAGAGAGAGAGTTGAGATGAGAGAGAGAGGAGAGTTGAGATGAGAGAGAGAGAGTTGAGATGAGAGAGAGAGAAGAGTTGAGATGAGAGAGAGTTGAGATGAGAGAGAGAAGTTGAGATGAGATGAGATGAGATGAGAGAGAGGAGAGGAGAGAGAGGAGAGAGAGAGAGAGAGGAGAGAGAGAGAGGAGAGAGGTTGAGATGAGAAAGAGTTGAGATGAGAGAGAAAGTTGAGATGAGAGAGAGAGAGTTGAGATGAGAGAGAGAGAGAGAGAGAGAGAGAGAGGATGAGAGAGAGAGAGAGAGAGTTGAGATGAGATGAGATGAGATGAGATGAGATGAGAGAGAGAGAGAGAGAGAGAGAGAGAGGAGAGAGAGAGAGAGAGAGAGAGCTAGCTGAGATCTCTGACATCTTGCTCTCCAAACGACTATGCCGTCCTTTTCTTGTAACCTTTTCTAACAGCACAGTTTGTTGTTGCTGTTGTTGTTGTTGTTGCTGTTGTTGGCTAACGTTGATTCTATAATCCCCACTGCACACTTTGCTTTGAGTGTGCAATAAATGTAATTTTATTGGTCCATCCAAGGGAATGAGCTTTTTATTTTATTTTTTGGCCATACATATGATGCTGTGTTTGTATTTTTAAAAATCAGTAAAATTTGTTAAAAAAGTTTGTTTACCTCTCTTTTCTCGACTGATAATGTGGATTTTTTTAACGTTCTGGTTTTGTTTTGTTATTTGTTTGTTTTGTTTGTTTTGTTGTTTTGTGTTGTCATTGATTGATGCCGTTTAATTTTTGTAGTTTGAATTCGTTACCGATATTGTTTTTTGTGTGATTATGATATGGCCGTCATGGTTGACTGATCGGCTCTTAACAATGGATAACTAACTAACTAACTCACTGACTGACTAAATGACTCACTGAATAACAGACTAACTGATTAATTATTTGTTTAACTAACTAACTAGCTAACTAACTAACTCACTCACTCACTCACTCTTTAATAACCAACTTGCTAAATAGATAACTAACTTACTTAGTGATTAACTGACTAGATAACCTTTATCAAACAAACAAATGAATAAACAGACAAGCAAGCAAGCAAGCAAACAAACGAACAAGCAAAGAAACTAACTAACTATCCTACTTCAGAATCTTCTTGTTTCTCTAATAATTGTCCCAAGGGCAACCCTGTGCTCATTGAGATTTTACCAAAATATCTCAACTTTACATCGTAAAACTTTCTTGTTCTCTCTCTCTCTCTCTCTCTCTCTCTCTCTCTCTCTCTCTCTCTCTCTCTCTCTCTCTCTCTCTCTCTCTCTCTCTCTCTCTCTCTCTCTTCCTGCATTCTTAACAGTATGACTCGTACACTGTAACTCGGGAGTTTAAGGATGCAGCGAAGAACAGTTAACTACGCGAAATGTGATGTTTCGAAATATACCCGAGAAGAAAGTTCTGCAGAGTTATAGAACTTCCCTGTACTCTTACATAATTTAAGCATTAAGTTCAGTCCTTCTCAATTCGGATTAAATATGACGTCATTGGTAATATCTACTTTTTTCGGGGAAAAAAGGTATACGTTTTCTTTTTTCTTTAAAAAACCCAACTGACATTCATGAACTGAACATTTAATTCTTGATAAGGCGTCAGGTTTTTTTTTTTTTTCCAGTGGATGTGGGAAAAATACAAGGACAGTGCAAGTGACGTCACATCTAACCTGACTTCAAGAGGATCATGACATACGTCTCTCTCTCTCTCTCTCTCTCTCTCTCTCTCTCTCTCTCTCTCTCTCTCTCTCTCTTCTCTCTCTCTCTCTCTGTACCCTAAAACACGACAAGTATAATATGTCAAGTTTGGTGTTAACCAAATAATGGTAATTTTCTTGTTGATGATGTTTACCGAAGTTTTTGATGGATAGAATAATAAGCATCGGGTGTTTTTTTGGGGGTGTGTGTGTTTCTTTTTTTCTTTTTTTTGTTTGTTTGTCTGCCAGAAAGTGCATTTCGAAGATAAAAAGAAACCACTAGTAGCTTAGATAAGCTTTTCTTCTTGCTTGTTTGCGAGCAATTGTGTGGTAGAAAATTGCAGATGAATGATCTGTCTTTGTCATACTGGTCAAAGTTAGGTCAGTTGTAAACTCTCTTTTTAGCTCTTTGTTCTAGCTTTTCTTTCTTTCTCTCTTTCTTTAAAAAAAATTGTTTTTTTTTTTTACTTTTTTGGTTTCTTTTTTGTTTTTCCTTTTCCTTTGTGTCTGTTTCTGGCTGTCTTCTTGTCTTATTGTTCTTCTGTTGTTTGTCTTTGTTTGTTTGTTGTTTTGTCTTTTGTCTTCTTCTGAGCTTCTGTCTTTGTTGTTTTCTTTTTTCGTTTTTTCCTTTTTCCTTTTTCGTTTTTCTTCGCTTAATTTCTTTTTTTGTTTTTTCTTTTCTGTTTCTGTCTTGTTCTGTCTGTTGTTTTCTTTCCTCTTCTTTCCTGTCTTTCGTTTCTGTCTTTTCTTTTTTGTTCTTTTCTTTCTTTTTCTTTCTTTCTGTCTTTCTGTCTTTCTTTCTTTCTTTCTGTCTTTCTTCTTTTTTCTTCGTCTTTCTTCTTTCTTTCCTTTCTTCTTTCTTTCTGTCTTTCTTTTCTTTCTTCTTCTTTCTTTCTTTCTTTCTTTTCTTTCTTTCTTTCTTTCTCTTTCTTTCTTTCATTCTTTCTTCATCATTCATTCATTTCATTCTTTCTTTCTTTCTTTCTTTCGTTCTTTCTTTCCTTCTTTCTTTCCTTCTTTCTTTCCTTCATTCTGACAACGTTTCTGTCTTTCTGTGTGTTTGTCTTCTTTTTCTATAGTTTTTCTTCTTTCTCTTATTGGGGATGGAGCTCTCTTGAATTTGCGTCTGCCATCTGGCATTTAATTTCAGAAAGGGGTGGGGGAGGAACAACTCCCTCCCCCTCTCTCGCTCTCTCTTCTCCTCCTCCACATGTTGTTGTTGTTGTTGTTGCTGCTGCTGTTGTTGTTGTTGTTGCTGTTGTTGTTG
>CM054152.1:22746281-22748781 GCA_028751875.1 Rapana venosa | reverse complement strand
GGCTGTGTTTGTTGCTCAACATTACACAAACGTTAACAAGAGAAAAAGAGGAAGGAGTGGAGGGGGGGCTCGTGATAAGGAAGCGGGGGGGGGGGGGGGGGGGGGGGGGGGGGGGGGGGGGACATATAAAAAATCAAACAAAAATAAAGCCAAAGCAATCGAAAATAAAACGACAAAACTTACCGTCACAAAATAGCAAAACCAGGAGGAGGGATAGCTTAGTGGTTAGAACGTTGAGCTCGTGATCTGACGGCCCGGGTTTGAGCCATCACTGCGAGGCACCCGTTCGAGGGGATATTTCCCCCCTGGAGTTAACATCAGTACTGACGCCACTCCCCTAAAAAGTCCCTTCGGGTGAGACTCTAAACCACGGTCATGTGTGTGTGTGTGTGTGTGTGTGTGCGCGCGCGCGCGCGCGCGCGTGTGTGTGTGTGTGTGTGTGTGTGCGCGCGTGCCAGTACACGCGGAACATCTTGTTGTACATACGTTAAAAAAAACCAGTTCCACATTTTAGAAGAGTAGGCCATTGCGTGCTGGTAGAAGCGGAAGACAAAATTAAAACAAACAAAATACCCCCCCAAAACAAAACCAAAACAACAACAACAAGAACAACAACAACAAACAAACCCAAACAAACAACCCCCCAACAAAAAACCAAAATGCATTCACGTTGTTGTTGTGGTTAGACATTATCCCGGAAGAAGGAATGCAACTGCCTTAACTGATGGGCAAAAACGGTCGCATACGCAAAATCTGACCATTCGTGAATTTTGGAGCTCTTGCCGAGACAGTAAACCTAGGTCCCGTGTGCAAACGCACGCAGAACATCTTTCGCACACATTTAAACCCGTACGTCCCACTTTTCGGAAGACTGGGCCATTGTGTACCGTTGGGAACGGATGACAAAATTTACAAAACTGCATTCACACGGGGACTGAATAGTAAAAAACAACACACACGAGTGCTTATTCCATTATCCTTGAAATAAAAGACTAAAAAAAAAAGTCGAGAAAGAGAAAAAAAATCAATCAAACCAAGCAAAAACCAACCAACCAACCAACAACCAACCAACCAACCAACCATCCAACCAACCAACCTCCCGCCCCCCCAAAAAAAAAGAAAAAAAAAAGAAGAAGATATATATATATATATATATATATGCAAGCCAGCCATTTCCTTCTACAAGCAAAAACGAAAGAAGCAAAACACACACCTTGACACGCACAAACAACCATACAAACACAACAACGGAAAAAGAAAACCTCAACATTGCAAAGTGATTTCCGTTGTTAAAATTCATAACCTGGTAGTTGTTTAAAACAACATTGAATTTCACACTGGAGACGACAAAAAACAACAACTCAGTGATACAAAACGATTCAAATTCATAGCTATGTGCTTTCACCACACACACAAAACAAGTTTTGAATATATGCAAAGTATCTGTGAGCTCAAAAGAAAAGGATTATTTCTGATACTTTTCGATGATGTGAATAATCGATCTCTTGATACCAGTAAGGATAGATGAATAACTTTTGATGCTGTCTGAAGATCCCTTACCAAGGGCACACACACACACACACACACACACACACGCGCGCGCGCGCGCGCACACACACACAACACACACACAACACACACACACACACACACACACACACACACACACACATCACACACACACACACACACACACACACACAACACACACAATCACATACACACACACACACACACACACACTCACACACACACACACACACACACACACACACTGGTGGGAATGCATACACACAGGGACTGGATGTAAAAAAGCACACGTGCGCTTATTCCATTATCCTCGAATGAAAGAATGAATAAATAAGTAAATATAACACACAAACACACACACAAACACAGACACACAAACACATGCATGCACGCACGCACGCACGCACACACACACACACACACGCACGCACGCACACACATACACACACACCACACACGCACGCACGCACAAACACACGCACGCACGCACGCACCACTCCATGTGTGTAGTGTGAAATTATGATATATATATATATATATCCGTAATTTCACACTACTGATATCTATCTATCTATCTATCTATCTATCTATCTATCTATCTATCTATCTATCTATCTATCTATCTATCTATCTATCTATCTATCTATCTATCTATCTATCTATTCAATCTATCTATCAATCTATCTATCTATAATTATATCTCTATATATATATCTATATATATCTGGGTATTCTGATGCTTGCTCTCTCTGTCTCCCTATCTCTCTCTCCCTGTCAGTCAGTCTGTCAGTCAGTCAGTCTGTCTGTCTGTCTGTCTGTCTGTCTCTCTTTTTCTTTTTCTCTCTATCTCTGTCTCTGTCTGTCTCTCTCTGTCTGTATGTCTCACTCCCACGCATGTGCATGTATATTCTTCGGATATTTTCTTTATTTCTTTGATTATTCTGTTATTTCAAGGATAATAGTATAACGA
>CM054152.1:22728781-22736281 GCA_028751875.1 Rapana venosa | reverse complement strand
TGACAAGCTTGGAAGTTGCATCAGTGGACAGATACTTGCGAATCGCGCTTATGCGCCGTAATTGATAGTAGCAAGACTGGCAGGTCTGGGTGATGAATTTTTTCATAGAGAGTGTGTTGTCAAGAACTACTCCTAAATACTTCACAGAGTTGGACAAAGGAACTGACGTATTGCTGATTTCTATTGAAGTTTTTGCGATAGAGGAAAGTTTATGTTGGGTCCCTATGAGCATGGCTTCGGTTTTATCGGCATTAAGTTGTAACTTGTTCTGAGTCATCCAGTTTTGAATGTCTTGAAGGCAGTAGGACATATTTGTCAGGAGGGAAGGCAAGTTTTCAACAGTATCACTGCACTGAAGCTGAGTATCATCGGCATAGAAATGATGAGCAATATGATGGTTGTTTATTATATGTGAGAGTGGAGCAGTGTAGAGAGTAAAGAGAACAGGGCCCAGGACTGATCCCTGCGGGACTCCACATTCCATTTTGACAGGTTTTGATTGAATTTTGTTTACAATAACTTTCTGGAACCTGTCTGTGAGGTATGAAGTAAACCAGGTGAGGGCTGTGCCGTTAATACCAAACGTATTTTGGAGGCGATAACAATGTAACAATACCAACATAACAATAACAATACCAACATAACAATACAAACATAACAATAACATACCAATATAACAACAACACGCCAAGATAACAACGACAATACCAACATAACAATACAAACATAACAATAACATACCAACATAACAACAACACGCCAAGATAACAATAACAATACCATCATTATAACAATACAAACATACCGATAACAATACAAACGTAACAACAACAACAATACTAACGTAACAATACCAATACCAATACCCATATAACAATAACAATACCAACATTAACAACAACAATTACCAACATAACATTCAACAGCGCAACAGCAGTTTAATAACTAGGCTTTTTCGCGATTTTATTTTTCTTACATTCAGTAATTAACAAAAGCTGTGGGCGTTATCCAAGAATGAGGAAGCACTATACATGCACTTTGTGGACCTTATAATTTCCGTTTTGTTGATCACTTCATCAGGTGTCAAAGATTCTCACTGCACGACTCCTTTCATTGATCACGATTTGATGAAGAACACGTTTAGTACACGAGTCAAAAGGCTGCCTTGTACAGAACAAAACAAAACAAAAGAAAGACCTACGCACAGAACAAAACAAAACAATAAATAAGCAAAAGGTGTCATATGTCTTTGATACTTTTTTCCCCTTTGTGTACTAAGTTTTCTACTTTTCTGAAACAAAACCGAAACATTTTTTTATATATTAAATCTACGACGTTTTTGTTTGTGTCACGAAGTCGGTTACAAGCGTGTATTTTAATTTCCTCATCAAGAGAAAAGGTTCTAGAGTATAGATCATGCGATTAGGAATACTTTGGTCGATTTTCATTTTTGTATTTTGATTGTTGTTGTTATTGTTGTTGTTGGCTGTTGTTGTCGAATGAATCATTCACAGCCAGGTGTTTTAGGGAAAGAATGACCTTTTATTTTTTGTCTTACTGATTTTTTTATGAGTTTTTTTTTCTTGCTTTGCAAGTCGTTTTGGTCGTCATATTTCAATTACCCTTCCGTGTTAGCCACCTGCCTCTATCTTTCACTACTGAAACAATTAGTCTGAAGGTATAAAGCGGACGAGAAAAGAAGAAGAATGCGAAGAAGAAGTAGAAGGATGAAGAGGAAGAGGAGGAGGAAAGAAGAAAAAGAAGAAGAATTGCGAAGAAGGAGGAGGAGGAGATTGAGGAGGAGGAGGAAGAGGAGGAGGAGGAGGAGGGGAGGAGGAGAAGAATGCGAAGAAGAAGTAGAAGGATGAAGAGGAAGAGGAGGAGGAGAAGAAGAAAAAAAAAGAAGAATTGCGAAGAAGGAGGAGGAGGAGGAGGAGGAGGAAGAGGAGGAGGAGGAGGAGGGGGAGGAGGAGAAGAATTGCGAAGAAGAAGAATAGAAGAGAAGATGGCAAAGAAGAATGCGAAGAAGAAAAATGAAGAATTGCAAAGAAGAAGAATGCGAAGAAGAAGATTGCGATGAGAAAAATGCGAAGAAGAAGAATTGCGAAGATGAAGAATTACGAAGAACAATTGTGAAAAAGAAGAATTGCGAAGAAGAAGAATGCAAAAGAAAGAATGCGAAGAAAGTTTAAAAAAGAAGGTAAAAAAAAAAGATAAATAGGAATAATAAAACAAAATCTTTATCTGATTTAGTACACAGAGAATTATCTGCAAAGAAACAGTAAATAAATAGAAGACATAAAGAACATTAAACAAAAAAACAACAACAAAAAAATAAAAAAAGAGGGAAATAGTGAGAGAGAGAGAAGAGAGAGTAGAGCAAGAGAATAAAATAGAAGACAAGAGAGAGAGAGAAGAGAGAGAGAGAATGTGAGATGTGTGTGAGTGTGCGAGGAGGGGAGTGATGGGTGTGGAGAAGAGGAGGAGGGAGAGAGAGAGAGAGGATGGAGAGGTGGGAGGGCGAGGAGGGGGTGGGTGGAGAGGGAAGTGAGTATATATGCAAGTCGCTTGAAGGTTGCGTCTATTCATCATACGTGTTGGCTGAAGCACGCGTGTGTGTAAGTTTAACGCGCACGCACACGTGCGCCCCCATCCCCTACCCCTCTCATACACAAACACGCATACCCCCCCCCCCCCACCCCTTCAACTCCAATACACTCACCCACGCATCCACACATCCTTCCAACCCACCACCCACCCACCTACTTCCCACCCCCACTGAGACGCACACACCAATGCAATAACACACCCCTTCCACTCACGTGCACACACAGACACACACACTCACCACACAACACACAGACACACCACACACACACACTCAACAACAAACACAGACAATCACACACTCACACACACACGGACACGCGCGCGCACAACACACACACACAACACACACACACACACACACACACACACACACACACACACACACACACACACACACACACACACGGACACGCGCACACACACACACACACACAGACAAACACAAACACATCTTCATATGTTGCGCACACGTTAAAACCTGTTCCGCTTTTTGGAAGAGTAGACCATTGTGTGCCGGTTGGGAACGGGTGAGGAAATTGACAAAAACTGCATACACACGGAGACTGGGTGTAAAAAAGCACATGAGTGCTTATTCCATTATCCTCAAAATAAAAGAATATAATAGAAAAAAATAAAAGAATAAATACACAGACACGCATGCACGCACGCTCGCGCGCACGCCCGCGCGCGCGCGCACACACACACACACACACAAACACGCACGTTCAAGAGTATTTTTCATCTGGAGTTAACATCAGTGCAGACTCCACTCTTCCCTAAAGTCCTTCGGATGAGACTATAAACCGAGGTCCCGTGTGCGAACTTACGCAGAACATCTTGCGCACACGTTAAATTCTGATCCGCTTTTCGGAAGAGTAGGCCATTGTGTTACGGTGGGAAAGGATGATAAAATTTACAAAGCTGCATACACACAGGGACTGGATAAAAAAGCACATGAATGCTTATTCCATTATCCTCGAAATAGGTAAGGTAAAGGTAAAGGAGTCCCATAACCTATAAGGTCGTAGGGGAGTGAGGCGTCAGAGACCTCACTTCTCTAGGGCCAGCATATTGAGGGCGGCGCCCATCTCCTCTCCCTCGCTGCTTTTACCTTCCCTGACCCTAAAGAGGGCAGGTACCCATTTACAGCTGGGTGTACTGGGGGAACTGTACTGAAGCCAAGGCACGCAAACGGTCACCCATCCAACTGGTAACCACGCTCGACGCTGCTTAACTTGGCTGGGGAAAGCGAGTGCTCCGACCACTGAGCTATCCCGTCCCCTAAATAAAAGAATAAAAAACCCAACAACACACACACACACACACACACACACACACACACACACACACACACACACACACACACACACACACACACACACACACACACACACACACACACACACACTCTCTCTCTCTCTCTCTCTCACACACACACACACACACACACACACACACACACACACACACACACACACACACACACACACACACACACACACACACACACACACACACACACACACACAACTCCAACCCCACAAGAAGAAACACACACATACCCGCTTCCCCTTCTCACTCACCCCCCCCCCCCCCTCCCCCTCAAACCTCCCCCCTCCCACTTACCCCCACCTCCACCCCCTCCTCCGCACACATACACCCATATTCTCTAACATCAAAATAAACGCTGTAGAGGATTTCCTGATAATCAAAGCCTTGCGAAAACAAAACCAGACAGGCATATCCCCCCCCCCCCCCCACCCCCAACCCCCACCCCATCCCGTACCCCAGCCCTCCTCCTACCTATCCCCCTACGCCCTCCCCCTCCCCTCCCCTCTCCTCCCCCTTTGAATACTTCCCTGCATCGTTATCAGTACCAACACTAATGAAGATACACCCCCTCTCTCCTCCCCCCCCCCCCCCCCCCGTCCTCAGCCCCCACCCCCCACCCCCCCATTCCACTCTGCTTCATCTTCCCCCTTCTCTGCATCAGCGCATCATCATCATCATCATCATCATCATCATCATCATCATCATCATCATCATCATCATCGTCTGTCTGTGGTCGCGACACTGTCTCTCTGCTGCTCCACCCCCCCGTCCCCCCCCCCCCCCCCCCCACTCCCACACCCATCTCCCACCTCCTGCTGTCTTGATGAATTTGCTATGCAAGTATACGTTGTTGTTGTTGTTGTTGTTGTTGTTGTTGTTGCTGCTGTTTATGGACCAACGAAAGAGCCGAGTGGATGAGGTAGTTGATTTCTGAATCTTGATTGGTCCTGCCTTTTTAACATTAAAAAAAAAAATTACGGGTTGTAAGTTTGAATCTCCAGTGGAAGGATTTGCTTAAGGAAAGCACAGGACCGACCGTCCGTGGGGGAGTGGAGGAAGCTGGTTTGCAAAATCTTCAGTGGTGCCACTACGGTCTTCAGGACTACGGGGTAGGTGAGGTGAGATGAAGAGGTTTGAATCTTAGTGGAAGGATTTGCTTACGGAAAGCAGGGAGACTGTCTGTGGGGAGTGGAGGAAGCTGGTTGCAAAATATTCAGTGGTGCTCCTATGTCTACAGGACTTGGAATAGGTGAAGGTTTAAATCTTCACTTTGATTAAGGGTAGGAGAGGTATGGCTACTGTAGTTGTCCTTCAGTTTCAAGTGTAAAAATTAAGAAAAAACCCCTAATAGTGATATTGGATGAGAGGGAGATGGGTGGGTGGGTGGGTTGGTGGATGTGTGTGTGTGTACATGCTTGCGCGCGCGCACATTTGTGTGTACGTGCGTGCGTGTATGCGTGGACAAGTGTGTGTGTGTGTGTGTGTGTGTGTGTGTGTGTGTGTGTGTAAGAATTACATTTTGAGCCATTCAATACAAACATACATACCTATCTATCTATCTATCTATCTATCTATCTATCTATCTATCTATCTATCTATCTATCTATCTATCTATCTATCTATCTATCTATCTATCTATCTATCTATCTATCTGTAATGGAAGAGTGGCAGAGGCGGGCAGGGGGATCATCAGTGTTTTCAAACTATCTTCTTACAGCGTTTCATTTTGAAACAAAAGTTGAAATGTTGAAGCTAGAATTGCTTCGCATTTATATTGCCTACGTCTGTCAGATCTAGTCATTTCGTGACGAATTGATTTTTTTGGTTCATTCTATTTGAAAAACAAAAGAAGAAGAAAACGTATGTTTTTTTGTTTTTGTTTGCGACTTTTTGTATTGTTTACGACTTATAACAACAACAACAACAACAACAACAACAACAACAACAACAACAACAACAACAACAACAACAACAACAACAACAACAACAACAACAACAACAAAGTTATCAAAAAGTAAACTGGCTGTAGGCTTGAAAATTGGATAAAGAAATCAGTTTATTGATTTATACTAACCCTCGTTTGTAATAATATATTAATTTGAAAAGAGAAAAACAATTCACTAACTTTGATGTCAAATACAGTATCTGCTTTATTTTCCGATGACTATTCCTAGCTCATTTCGTAACTTTACCCGAGTTTGTTTGTTTGTTTTTTAGCTCATAATTATGTGGTAACTGAAAAAGCAGTATGTCCAAACCTTCAGAAGTCAGGTTTAGTGGTGACGTCAATATCCACATTTTTTAATCCGACCACTGGGGGAAAAAAACCAACCAACCCCTCTCCAAAACTAACCATCATACAAGAAATAATGTAGAGTTTACAATATAAGCTGTTTTTTCACTGGAAGGAATTAAAAAGTAGACTTTTTTTACCCCCCCCCCCTGAGTCCAAAGACAAAAAGAGTAGGCCATTGTGTGCTGGTCGGAACAGATGACAAAATTTATAAAACCGCATACACACGCATAAATTAAGAAAAAAAGAAGTCATCTGAGCGCTTTGATTTGTTGCTTTACAAGATTCAGCGCTATATTAATTCCATACATTATTATTATTATTATTATTACTATTATTATTATTATTATCTCATCATCACCCTCCCCAAGAAAGGAAATCTACAACAATGCCATAATTACCGCACAATCAGCCTCATATGCCACCCAAGCAAGGTCATGCTGCAGATAATATTGAATAGACTGAAGCCACAAGCAGAGACCATCATTGCTGAGGAACAAGCAGGTTTCAGAGCAGGGTGCAGCACAACAGAACAGATATTCAACCTCAGAATACTATGTGAGCGGTACCTTCAACATCAACAAGACCTTTACCACGTATTTATCGATTTTAAGAAGGCATTTGACAGGGTGTGGCATGCAGCTTTGTGGGCAACCATGAATTTGTACAGCATCAATGCAAACCTGATCAGAGTCATCAAACAGCTGTACAACGAGGCCACCAGTGCAGTGTACTACAACAACAACATTGGAGAATGGTTTCGAACAACAGTTGGAGTAAGGCAGGGCTGTCTACTCTCACCCACCCTTTTC
This sequence comes from Rapana venosa, assembly GCA_028751875.1. Taxonomy (NCBI): domain Eukaryota; kingdom Metazoa; phylum Mollusca; class Gastropoda; order Neogastropoda; family Muricidae; genus Rapana; species Rapana venosa. Next base: position 22,729,234 of record CM054152.1, on the reverse strand, counting down.
AACATCTTCCTTGAGAGAATCATGGCTGATGCACTGGAACATCATGAAGGATCAGTCAGCATTGGTGGCAGAACGATCACAAACCTCCGCTTCGCAGATGACATTGATGGAATAGCAGGATCAGAAAAAGAGCTTGCCAGCCTAGCAGAACACTTGAATAAGGCCTCCAAAACATACGGCATGGAAATCAGTGCAGAGGAGACCAAACTGATGACTAATAACACCAATAGCATTAGCACTGATATCAGGGTTAATGACCAGAAGCTGGAAACAGTTCAAAGCTTCAAGTACCTGGGAGCCATTGTATCAGACCAGGGATCCAAGCCAGAAGTAGTATGCAGGACTGCACAGACAGTAACAGCTTTGTCAAAACTAAACACCATCTGGAGAGATAAAAATATCTCACTTATCTCCAAGATAGGAGGCACCGTGGTCGAGTGGTTTAGGCGGTCA
>CM054152.1:22721281-22723781 GCA_028751875.1 Rapana venosa | reverse complement strand
TACTTTGATAATCAGAAGAAAATTAAGATGTGTGAGTGTGTGTGTGTGTGTGTGTGTGTGAGGCATAAAACACCTTGCACACGACCTGAAATAATTATATGCAAAAGTGAAATAGACAAAAGACGAACGTTACGTCATACAGGTAATTTTATCTGTGGGGAAAAAAGCATACTACCCCCCAATGACAGCATTTTTGCGAGACGTGTTATCTCCCATCGTGTAGTTACTTCCCTTCTTGATCTCTTTACTGAGATTCTGAATCATTGTAACGGGGGAAAAAAAAAGGATGGTATTTCTGTAAAGAATCCTGCAAGACATAGTTTGTATCAGAGAAAGCAGTTTTCAAGAAAAAGTAGCCTCGTTTAAACTAAATTAAGAAAAGAAAGGGGAATAAACAGACAGACCAACAGACACATCCATCCATACAGACGACTGATTAAGAACATGGGCTTTTTCTACTAGTTACACACACACACACACGACAGAATATGTAATTAAAGAAAAAATGACGCGTAAGTCTTTGTGCCAGTTTATGCTTCTGAAAAAGACATCTTACGTCTGTAAGATTGGCCAAGTTCCATCACATTTTGTGAGGTCATTTTTGTTTTTCTGCTGGATAAAAGGCGGAGGGGGGGGGGAGGGGGGGGGGTGAGAGGGGAGACATTAAGAGCTTCTTAGATGTGGGTTTGATAATGTCAAGAGCGCGTTGGTTGTTGTTGGAAATAGCCAGCATCACATGTAGTTGGTTGGTTGGTTGGTGATAAAGAATCTCCATCTCCTTTCCCTGGTCATTGCTAGGTGTGATGACGTCTTGGTCACACTGAGCTAGCTTGTCTTCTTTCTTCTTCTTCTTCGTTCTTCTTCCACGCATTGTCCTTGAGTCCCCGTTCATCCAGCCCCTCCCCACTCCACCCCCAAGACATCCATTAACCCCCCCCCCCTTCCCCCCACCCTACCCCACTCTAACCCCCACCCCCCCCCACCCCTATAACGGTCATCTCTTCTTGATCTCGCTGCAGTTTCTATTACCTACACGTTGTTTGTTTCTCTCTATTTTCTTTGCTGTTGTGTTTTTCGTCTTGCATATCTGTTTGTCTGTCTGTCTCTGTTTGTTTATCTTCCGTCTGTTTGTCTGTGTGTCTCTGTTTGTTGTTATCTGTCCGTCTGTCTGGCTGTCTGCCTCTGTTTGTTTATCTGTCCGTCTGTTTGTCTGTCTCTGTTTATCTGTCCGTCTGTCTGTCTGTCTGCCTCTGTTTGTTTATCTTTCCGTCTGTTTGCCTGTCTGTCTGCTCTCTCCCCCCATCCAGGCTGTCTCTCTCTTGATCTCGCTGCAGTGTCTGTACAAACACGGTTCTTTGTGTTCCCCCCCCCCCCCCCCCCCCCCCCTGTATTTTTCTTCATGTTGTTTCTCTCTTTCTGCATGTATGTCTGCCTTTTCAGTCTGCCTGTCTGTCTCTGTGTCTTTATCTGTCCGTCCATCTGTCTGTCTGTCTGTGACACTTTACTTTAAACCCGAATATCAAACTGATGGTGTTTATTCCCCAAGTCGGAATGCGGCTACCTTCACGGTGGACAAAAAGCGGGTCGGACACGCAAAGTCTCACTATTGGTGAACCTCTGAGCTCTCTCTGACTGAGGAATGGAAAAAAAAACAACCCAACAACAACAACAATTGATGGTGAAAGTTTCATTACACTCTCTGTCACAAATAACTAAAAATGTCGTATATCGTGCTGCTGCTTCTCTCTCTCTCTCTCTCTCTCTCTCTCTCTCTCCCTCTCTCTCTCTCTCTCTCATCATCTCTCTCTCTACCTCTCCTCTCTCTCTCTCTCTCTCTCTCTCTCTCTCTCTTCTCTCTCTCTCTCACATGATATTGACGACCTCAGGCTGCTATGCCCATTATGTAAGCAAGCACCGGAGGATGAAGTACATTTTGTGTTGTGCTGTCCAGTATAAGAGGATGTTAAGCAGAACTACATCCCTGTTAAATATAGTAGACAGCCTAATTTATTTAGACTCTGTTTACTCCTGGCATCAAGTCATCCTGAGGTTGTGCGCAGCCTCACTTTATATTTTTGTAAAGCTTTCAGAATAAGAGAGATAATGTTATCCTAAGTGATATTTTTGTAGCTGACTTTTTGTTATACAGTAACATGTTGTCTGTGTGTGTGTTTTTTTATTTTTATTTTTTAAAAACCAAAATACTAAGCAGCTCGGCAACCCCCTTCATGTATGGGCCAATGGCCTTTTTGTCAATAAATCATTCGAGTTCGAGTTCGAGTTCTCTCTCTCTCTCTCTCTCTCTCTCTCTCTCTCTCTCTCTCTCTCTTGTGTCTCTGTCTCTCGTGTGAATAAAACAACACTGTTTGAAAGATCACCAAAGCTTTATATCAGCGATATATTTCTTTGAATAATTTGAAATTCTATTTCTGCTATGAAATATCAAATCGTTATTTTACGTTGCTCTAGTGCAATAAAATCCAAGAAAATGCTTTATTGT
>CM054152.1:22711281-22718781 GCA_028751875.1 Rapana venosa | reverse complement strand
AATTATTATTTAGGTCATGGTATAGAGAGTTCCTTAGCTTGGCAGTATAATGTATTATATTTTCTGACCTATATCACGATGTAAAAGGTTCGTTGATTTGAAAGTTGTTCTTTTCCCTGTAATAGTCTTTCTTTAAAATGATTAAACATAAACGTATTGTTCTTTGTTCAATGTGTGTGTGTGTGTGTGTGTGTGTGTGTGTGTGTGTGTGTGTGTGTGTGTGTGCGCGCGCGTGCGTGCACGAGCGTATGTGTGTATGTTTGTGTGTATGTGTTTTCCAAAATGTAATAGTTACCATGTTTTTGTGTGAAACAAAAGTCATATACATATTCAATTGCAACTCCCATTTCCTTTCGCAAAACATAATTTTGTTCGGTATATTTTATGTGCAATACGTAATTCGAATTATTCAAATTTTCTGTCTTGAGTTTTATGAATTTTTAGACAAGCCTAACTTCACAGCATCATTATGATTGCTTCTTTAAACCATTTGATCAATGCGTTTGGAGGCTTTACTCTATCATCTGAATTTGAAATGCCTTGGTATTTTTGCCTTCCTTTGCTCACTGAATGTATTACTTTTTAAGCCAATAGAATGTAAAGATTTATCACTATGAGGTAAAGTGGTTTCTGTGTGCAATAAACACTTTTCAATGGACAGTTTGCACCTATAAAAGGGGACGGGATAGCTCAGTGGTCAGAGCACTCACTTTCCTCAAGAACATGTTAAGCAGCATCGAGCATGGTTACCAGTTGGATGGGTGACCGTTTGCGTGCTTTGGCTTCAGTACAATTCCCCCAGGTTACCCAGCTGTCAATGGGTACCTGCTTCTTTTAGGGCCAGGGAAGGTAAAGCAGCGAGGGAGAGGAGATGGGCGCCGCCCTCAATATGCTGGCCCCTAGAGAAGTTGAGGTCTTTGACACCTCGCTCCCCTACGAACACATAGGTTTTGGGAACACCTTTACCTCGGTCTTTTTAAAAAAGTGTGCGGTTTGTTACATTTTCTATTGAATTCATCGAATGCTAGTAAACTTTTCATCTTTGTGGAAGAAACATGCCATTCAATGCTGTATCCACTTAACTGTTTATCTTGTTATTTCCCGTTTTGATTTTTATCATATTATTATATCATCGGGTCTGTCTGCAGTTATTCTGTTGGTACTTGTATTCTACCGCAGAAGATATAATCATGCTCTGATAAAATAGACAGATATTGATAGGTAGGTGAATAGATAGGTAGATCAATGGATGGACGGATAGATAGATCGATAGATAGGTAGATGTACAGACAGACACACCAATGCAATCCAATTCAGTCATATTGTTTATAACTCCAATAACTCCAAGGGCTATACCAGGGCTTGTCACCTCGTCAACACTGAAATTTTATATCAGATAAACACAAGCTCTTCTGTCGGTCCTTCCAGCCACAACCCAGCCAGCCGTAAAGGTCAACCCAGGAGGTAACCCCGGTCAGACAAACCAGCAAACAGACAGATAGGCCGACAGACACAAAGGCAGTGATAGACAGCCACTGACACACACTTTCACACAAAGGAACATGTGTATACTCGACTAGTAAAACAAAGAAAAATCCCAAACAAAACAGGTCAGTTTTCTGTCCTGCTCATGAATTTGGACAAGTCCCGTTTGATCATCAAATCCAGTTTGATCAACAAGTCATTGGTGAATCTCGGAGCTCTAGCCTCACTCACTCACTCAGTCCCATGTCTCAAAGGACGTAGGGGGGACATGAGAGAAGACGCGACAGAGATCTTTTTCCATGCTTCACGATCCTGTGTGGCTAGTAGAAGGTGTTGCAGGGGTTGGGCGGTCCATTCTTTGATGTTGTCAACCCATGATTTCTTTTGGCGGCCTCTTCTTCTCTTGCCTTCAACTGTTCCCTGCAGGGTGGTTTTTGCTAAGGTGTTGTGTCTTGTGGTGTGACCAAACCACATCAGTTTTCTCCTCTTTATGGTGGAGAGCAGAGGTTCTTGGGGGCCCACACGCTTTTTGATTTCTTCTTTCACATAGTTGTTGGTCTTGTGTTCTTTCTAGGAACGAACAAAAACGAAAACGAAAGAACAGGGTTCTAGTGACTCCTCCAGAAGTGAAAAAAATGACACACCTACACACACCTAACCTGAGTGGGATTTCTCTGTCATTACAACTCGCTATCATCAAGATAACACACTGGTGTGACTTAATCACTGGAAAAAAACACCTCACACACACTAAGGGTGGTGGGTGGGTGGGTGGTGGGTGGTGGGTGGGGCGATCTACACAGGGAGAAAAAAAAAGCACCCTGAAACCCTGAACATGACTGGCCCCTCTCTGCTCAGGCCCGGCCTCAGTGTTGACAGTCTCTGCACGTTCTGCTGTCTTATCTCGCTGACAGGCACCTCCCCCTTCCCCTTCCCCCCTCCCCCTGTCCCCATCCCACACCCAGACTAGTTTTTTTTCTCTCCAGCTTGCAGTGTGCCAGGGGTTGGTGCTAAAAGCTGCTATTTTTGAGTGGTACTTTGATATAGTGAGAAAATCACATTGTTGCTGTCTTTGTCATATTCACAACTCATTCATTTTTTTCTCTTATGTTGTGAATTGTGTGGTGTGTTTTGGTGTGTGGATCTTAACTATGAAGGCTTTAAAAAAAAAAATTGGGTAGCGGTAGCCTAAAACAGGACTGGTTAGAGTGTTACATCCATGCTTTATTGTGATGATACATATTCAGTAATAGACCTTGTTATTCATTGATACATCAGTGCCGACTCTACTCCCCTGAAAGGTCGCAAAACATCTCGCGTACACGTTAAAACCTGTTCTGCCTTTCAAAAGAGTAGGCCATTCATGCCGGTAACAACAGCTGATAATTTTTTTTACAAATATAAGCTCACTGGTGTCGTTTTTAAACATCGTGCCCGAAGTCAAAAAGCGGATACCTTAATGGTGGGCAAAAGACGGGCCGCATCTATCTATCTATCTATCTATCTATCTATCTATCTATCTATCTATCTATCTATCTATCTATCTATCTATCTATCTATCTATCTATCCTATCTATCTATCTATCTATCTATCTATCTATCTATCTATCTATCTCTATCTCTCTATCTTCTCTCTCTCTATCTATCTATCTATCTATCTATCTATCTATCTATCTATCTATCTATCTATCTATCTATCTATCTATCTATCTATCTATCTATCTATCTATCTATCTATCTATCTATCTATCTATCTATCTATCTATCTATCTATCTATCTCTCTCTATCTCTCTCTATCTCTCTCTCTCTCTCTATCTATCTATCTATCTATCTATCTATCTATCTATCTATCTATCTATCTATCTATCTCTCTCTCTCTCTCTATCTCTCTATCTCTCTATCTATCTATCTATCTATCTATCCGCAGAAAATCTTACCAGTGGTGAACCTTGATTTGAACCCTAGACATCGCAATTTCCATACAGCTATCTTGCCACTGACCCGGCTTCCCTAACTCCCTCCCCCCCCCACTACCCCCTTCTCCCTTTTTTTTTTAGCACTCTTGGCTAAATCTGGACAAAGAGTATTCCACACGAGATTGGCTACAAAGCACTTTCTGAGATTTATTTCCTGACATATAGCAGCTTAAGTGTCTGGAATAAAGTTAACGGCGAGTAAAAATTTTCAAAAATGGATGAGGATTACTCTCCTGCTCTATATTTAGCCGCCCCGCCCCTCCCCCTCCCCCCCCCCCCCCCCGCCGCCCGATCCCTCAGGTGGGATTAGATCAGATTTTCAAGCGGTTTGACGAAGAAAACTGGATTTACCCAGGATTATAGGCTAAACTGGGATCGCATTTTTTGGGAGGGGTTGACACCTTCCTACCTTCCTTCCTTCCTTCCTCTCATCTACTCCATCCGCCTACACAACATCGAAGATTTTTCCCTGGCAAGAAAAGTTAGGTGTGACAACTTTGTGTGTGACAGTGCATGTTTATGAACTGAACCCTGGGTTGTGGTGTTAGAGTGTGCTGGTTTTTTTGTTTTGTTTTTTAGTTTGTTTTTTTGTTGATTGGTTGATTGTCGTTTTCTTTTCTTTTTTGTCGTTTTTCTTTTTTCTTTTCTTCTTTCTTTTTCTTTTCTTTTCTTTCTTTCTTTCTTTCTTTCTTTCTTTCTTTCTTTTTCTTTCTTTCTTTCTTTCTTTCTGTCTGTTCTGTTTCTTCTTCTGTCTTGTTTCTTTTTTTCTTTCTGTTTGTCTTGTTGTCTCTCTTTTTCTTTCTCCTCCTCCTCTCTTGTCTTCTTGTTCTTCTTGCTTGTTTGCTGTTGCTGTTGTTGCTTTGTGTTGTTGTTTTTGTTGTTTTGTTGTCTTCTTCTTCTTCTTCTTCTCTTCTTCTCTTTCTTCTTCTTCTTCTTCTTTCTTCTTCTCTCTCTCTCTATGTATCATTAATTCTGCTAATCATTGGCTTAGCTGGAAACAGGCATATAAGTACATTTTGGGGTAATTTGTTTATTGACTATGCAAAAACTTTTGATCCGCATAACCATTAACTGCTCGATCGAAAGTCTACTCTCTGTGGTATTATTACAGAAATCAGTTTTCATTTAACAAATTTGTTCTTTTACCAAAAAAACCGTCAACAGACGGTGTGTACGAATATTTGTACATCTCATCTATCGACTGTTAAATATGACATTCCTCAAGGGGTTCTTCTTGGTTTTCTTTTGTTTGATATTTATGCTATTGATATTCATTTACAAGTTAAACGTATCATGTGGTTTCGTGTGATGGCACACCTACACAACCTAACCTGAGTGGAATTTCTCTGTCATTACAACTTGCTATTATCAAGATAACACACTGGTGTGACTTAAACGGGGGACGAGATAGCCTAGTGGTTAGAACATTGCGCTCGCAATCTGACGACCCGGGTTCGATTCCCGTTCAAGGGGATATTTTCCCCTGGAGTTAACATTAGTGTAGACGCCACTCTCCCCCAAAAGTCCTTCGGAGGAGACTATAAACCGAGGCCCCGTGTGCGAACGCACGCAGAACATCTTGCGCACACGTTAAATCATGTTCCGCTTTTCGTAAGAGTAGGCCATTGTGTGCCGGTGGGAACAGATGACATAATTTACAAAACTGCATACACTCGGGGACTGGATGTAAAAAGCACATAAGTGCTTATTCTATTATCCTCGATATAAAATAATAATAAATAAAATAATCCACACGCCTCTAAGTACAACTAAAACAGCTCACCAACCAACCTACACACGAAGCATCCAAAATCACGCTGATCATTACACAACAAAGAAGCCAAAAGTTTAACTGATCACTTCCATTACTTTATATTGGAGGTATACTTGTGAAAGACGTTTCTTCCCACAACGGTTGTAGGTATTAACAGGGACACCCTCAACCCCCTCCTTCTCAACCTCCCACCCCATACCAACCAACCAACCAACCAACCAACCAACCCCTCCACCCCCAACACCAATAACAGAACTTTTTTTTTTTATAAAGCCTCTCTTGCACAATATTCAGTGACCATGCTTGTCAACTCGTAGTGACGCCAAGAAGACAGCCATTTTGCTTATGTGGAATTACAGGCTTCCTCTTATAGCATAGCGTGGTACCAGACTGCCACGTTTTCTGCAGGGGAGATGCCACCAGACTGCAAGTATTACCCTATAACGTATCTGCGTAGTAGATAACCAATCCAACACTTTAGGGGGAAGGGGTAGATAGCCTAGTGGTTAGAGTGTTGAGCTCGTGATTTGGCGGCCCGGGTTCGAACCACCTCCGAGACGCCACTTCGTAGGAATTTCCCCCCCCTGGAGTTAGTATCAGTACTGTCTCCACTTACCGGAGAGTTCCTTGGATGAGAATTAAATAAACTGAGGTACCGTGTACGAACGTACACAGAACATCTTGCACACAACGCTAAAACTCCTTATGCCTTTTAGAAGAGTTGGCCTTTGCATAGTAGTAAGAACGATGACAAAATTTAAAAAATAAAGACGCATGCACACTGGTGTCGTGTTTATGACATCCTTGAAGTCGGGGTTGTGGTTACCGGAATGGTGTGTAGACAGTTGGATGTACACGCAAAATCTCACCATTGGTGAACCTCGGAGCTCTAAGCCAAGGAAGGAAAACAATCGAAGATTTTGTTTCTGTCTTCTTGTCTTGGCATTACGCACACCCGAGATCTACTCTCCGTAGGAGTTCTCTGGTTTAAGAGTGAAAGAAATCCAACCAAACCATCGAGTTTTGTCCACTGATGGAATTCTGAGACCTTCTTTTGGTCAGTCCGTGAAACTGACCACAGCTTCAGGACAACTAGTCAGCTTCGAAAATCAGTCCAGCGTTAGATTTCTGTTTTTCTTTCTTTTTCTTCTCTCTTTCTGTTTCATTCACGAAGGGCTATTTTGAGGCTGCAGGAGATTGGCAACAGACAAGCTGAAATACAAGCGCGCTGGAAGAGAAAAGAAAAGAAAAACCCAGCCAAAAAAACCGCAAACCAGCAAACTTTTGTTGTCTCCCCCTTTGCCGCCATGATCAATACAGCGGCCATTTTAACGTCATGCTGCAGCTCCACCTAGCGTATTTGGCGCCCTTATCCGGGGAGATAAGGCCGAAGACACACCACTCCTAGCTTGATCCGGGAACTTCACCGGCTCATTAATGGCGGCTGCCGATTCGTGATCTCAGCTGACCTGTTACCTTTCAGTGCAAAAGTTTCAAAGCATCCCCCTTATATCTTGACCCCCTGGAGAAAATTTTGGGCAGAATTATTAAAGGTTGCTTATGCTGGGATCGGTTAATTTTTTTATAATTCGTCTAAATATATTTGAGTTTTATGTATGCAGATATGTGTCTTAGACTGCTGTCTATTTTAAACCACACCTATGTGTAAAGCACATGTACCAGTGTGCAAACATAATGTTCACACATACACCCCCCCCACACACACACGCACGCACACACACACATCTCTTTTTCTTAAAGCCCTCATCTCATCATACCCCTTTCCCCACCTCCTTCGTCTAATATTTCTTTTAAGTGAACAGACATAAAATCGAGGACACACACACACACACACACACACACCTCCCTGCTTGCTTGTTCCTTACCATTTAATATCATGTGATGTAGAAAGACATCACTCACATTAAAGAGGAAAAGACACCTTCACTACTACTACTACTGCTGCTGCTACTACTACTACTACTACTACTACTACTGCTGCTGCTGCTGCTGCTGCTCCTCCTCCTCCTACTGCTCCTCCTCCTCCTACTACTACTGCTGCTACTACTACTACTACTACTACTACTACTTCTCCTCCTACTACTACTATTACTACGTGCGTTGTTTTCTTACAAGCTACTAACAGGCCCTGAAGGATTCATAATACGAAACCACACTACTTTGCAAATATGAACAAACGCAAACAAACAAAAACACATAAAGTCGGAATCTAACTTTCTGGCTTAGGGAAGATAACGATTTTA
>CM054152.1:22701281-22706281 GCA_028751875.1 Rapana venosa | reverse complement strand
GTTAAAAAACTTTTCATTTAGGACAACATTTTTCTATTTTTACTTCTGAATTATTTGCCCTTCTTATGGCTTTGAATTTTTTGTCTGATACTGCTGTTGATGTTTGCCAAATTCTGTTTTGTGTTGACTCAAAGGCAGTGTTAATGGCATTAAAGTCATGGCATGGTAAAATAAAGGGAAAGATATTGTATTTGAGATAAAATTTTCCTGATACCTTCTATTGCAAGCAGAGGCATCAGCATAAAATTTTTGCTGGATCCCTCTCATTGTGGAATTTATTCGAATGAGCTGGTTGATTCTTTGGCAAACAAGGTGCCTCTGAATACAGTACTGAAGTGTTTGATTTAATCTTGCATTGTTTGTCTTATGAAATTCATTCTAAGTTAATGAAATGCATACATTCAAAGATTATAGAAAAACATTATCAGCAGTTTCATTGCCCACGGAAATTAGAAATTCTTAAAAACATAAAATGAGATTAAATGCATGGAATACTAAATATTCAAAAAATGTAACATGTTGTTCTATTCCCACTTTCAGTCCACCCTTTGTTGTTTGATTGCCCAATTCTTCTTTACATGTATAAAAGGAGAGGGGTTTTGATATTCATAAGAAATAGCCACTAGTCAAGAAGTTTTATATGACTCTCAGCAATTCATAGTGTCAGTTGCTGAAGTCATATATTCTTCACCTGTAAAACCTTTACTGTAATTACATTATATATATATATAAAATTATATATATATATGCATATATATATATATGCATATATTTTATATATATATATATTTATATACTTATGTGTGTGTGGATGTGGGTGCGTGTAGGGGAGAGAAAGAGAGAGAGGGGAGAGAGAGAGGAGAGAGAGAGAGAGGGGATGCGGTGTGTAATAAAAATGTACTTTGGTATAAATGGGGGTGTGTTTAAATCACCATGTAGTGAATAGACATTAAAAACCCACCCCCCCCCCCCCCCCAAAACCCCCTCTATATATAGATAGATATAGAGACATATACATGTATATATGTTTTTATATATGTATATATACGTGTGTGTTTAATTTTTTATGTATATATATGTATTATCTCACTCTCCCTTTATTGTTAAATCATTATCATCATCATCGACATCATCATCATCACGGCGTTGTCGTCGACATCTTCACCACCCCCACCCACCACCACCACCCCCACCACCACCACCACCACCCCACCACCACCACCACCACACCACCACCACCCACCACCACCACACTATGATTGTTGTCATCGTCATCAAACCACCACCACACAAAAATATCGCCGTAGCCACCCACCGCCATCCTCCTCTTCCTCCTCCTTCTCCTCCTCCTCCTCATCATCATTCTCCTCCTCCTCGTCCTCGTCCTCCTCCTCATTATCATCATCTTCATTAAAAAAAAATCTTATCTTTGTGTTCTGAGTGGGCGGTGGTACTTCATTTTACCAAAAACAAACAAACAAACAAACAAACAAAAAAGCTCAACCCATATCACATTAATATCTCTTACCTGGGCTTATCAAGGCAAGATACTTTTTCTGAATAACTAATTCATTAAAATGAATGAAGAAGGAAGGACTTTGTCTTTTTTTTGCTGGCGGCTGTAATTACTTTTTTTCTTACTGACTTATCGCAGAAGCTGGTGGAATGTAGGTCTCTGGTGCTGCCGTGTGGACAGGCATGCAGCAAGATTGAAATCATGGGGCCATTTGTGTGTGTGTGTGTGTGTGTGTGTGTGTGTGTGTGTGTGTGTGTGTGCGCGCGCGCGTGCTTGTGTGTGTGATCCTCCTTTCTTAGCCTTCTTTAATTGCAAATTAAAAAAATGCAACACCGAGAAGCTCCTCCCAAAAAAGCTTGCATACACGCGCACGTGCTCACAAACTTATGTAAAAGATCGGGCGCACGCACGCACACTTGCACGCTTGTATGTACATACACCTGCACGCATTCCTTAAAGGTGTGCACACTGTCACATACACTCATACTCACACACTAACATACGCATACACACTCACACACTCACATTCGCGCGCACACACTTACACACACACACTCACACTCACTCACACACACACAACACACACACACACACACACACACACACACACACAACACACACACAAACACACACACACACACACACACACACACACACACACACACACACACACACAAACTCTCTCTCTCTCCTCTCACACCCACACACTCACACACACAACACAACACCACACACACACACACAACACACACACACACACACAACACACACACACACACACACACACACACACACACACACACACACACACACACACACACACACACACACAACACACAAACACTCACAAACACACACGCACACACACACACACTCACACACACACACTCACACACACGCTCACACACCCACAACACACACACACACACTCACACACCCCCACCCTCACACACACACACACACACACACACACACACACACAACACACACACACACACACACACACACACACACACACACACACACACACACACACACACACACACACACACACACACACACACAAACACACACACACACACACACACACACACACACACACACACACACCTCATTTCGTTCGAGGGGTCGGGTAAGCCGTTGCATTCTATTAATATGAATTAGCTAAAAGTCTGTTCGTTGCTTGTTGTTGTTTGTTTACGTTTTCTTCGTTTATGTACAAAAAACCCCGTAATGCTCGCTTTCTCAATTTAGATTATCATTTATTTTCTTTTTCTTTAGTGTCTTTTTGACATTTTCCATGTTTAATAGGATTTTGGCACCCATTTTCTTTTCGAGGTTGGAGGGGTGCATGGGTGGGTGGGAGGGCGGGTAGGGTTGGTGGGTGGGGGTGGGGTGGTCAGTGGGGTGAGGGTTGGGTGGTGGAGGAAAGTTGGCTAAGGAAAAAGCGAAGAAGGGGGTGGGTGGGTGGGAGGGAAGGTTGAATCAGAATTCATGATGATGTATTTCTTTCTTTCTCTGTCTGTGTCCCTCTGGTTCTGTCTCTGTTTCGCTCACCTCACACATGCACGCACGCACGCACGCACGCACGCAAGCACACACACACACATACAAAACACAGACACATAGACACACACACGCACGCATGCACGCACGCTCACAAAACACACACAGACACACACACATACGCAGCACGCACACACACAGAATCTTGCACACACGTGCATGCACACAGTCATACAAAATTTCAGCTGATTGGAGAAGAAAGACACTCCGGAGTTGAACAAAATGACCCAGACAATGAAAATACTTTAGCCGAATCTTCTTTTTCAGCAGATGTGGCTTTTTAATACCATTTTAAGTCATGGCAGATTTTTCTGCTTGAAATTTGGACTGCTCTCCCCGGGGAGAGTGCGTCGCCACAAGAGCAGCGCCACCCATTTTTTTCTTTTACCTGTCTACAACTGTTATTTTGTTTCCCTATCAGAGTGGCTTTTTTCTACAGAATTTTGCCAGGGACAACTCTGTTGTTGCGTGGGTTCTTCTACGTGCGCTAAAATATTTTGTGTAACACACGGGACCTCGGTTTATCGTCTCATCCGAAAGACTAGCACCCAGACTCACCACTCATGGTCTAATGGATGGGGGAAAAGTTTGGGGCCCAACCCACCGCACACTTCCGACCCAGACTTTTCGTTCTCTAGGCAGGCGCGTTACCTCTAGACCACCGATCCACCGTTCACTTTCCTTCACCCCCCACCCCACCCCCACCCCACTGTTGTCAGTCATGTGGTAGGTACACCAGGAATGATAAAAGTCATTCTTTGACAAAAACAACAACAACAACAACAACAACAAACCCCCAAACAAACGGGAGCGATCTGGAATCATAAATCTATTGTCAGGAAAACAATGATGTGAGGGGAAAAATGGCGATTGATAACCAAGGCGTAGACAGTGTATAGAGTTGCAAAGAAATCGGATCCTAGGGGGCAGATTATTTGGGAACACGAAAAAAGGCAGACGATTTTGAAACATTCTATTTTTCATTTCTTTGTCAAGATATTATTTCAAGAAACACCCCCCCTCCCACCTAGGGGTACACAAACTTTAACAAAAAACCACAACTTGCAGATGTGGGCGTGTGAAAATTCTCACAACACAAATTCGTGACAATATAAAGAGCAGAACTAGAAATGATGAATATGAAAACAGAAAGAACATTCACAATACAGGAAAGGAACGTACAAATTACACGATCTACTCTGACAGTCTCAAAAACGATTACAGGAGTAAGAGCATAACCGACAGAAAAGGAACCGAATCACACAAAACAAAAGATTTGAAAGCATTGACAAAATGTGAAATTCTTTATTTCCTGTCATTCCTTTTAGGACATGGAGGATTTGACATAATATCAAGGAACAAAATCATAATTGAACAGCATACATGCACCATGTACCTACATATTTGAACACAATACCATAACATTTTTTCGTTTATAGAGTTCAAGTTCTTTTAACATGGTGTACGTATTATTTCCGATAGTGTCAATCATTCTAGTTCTAACGACATTGAACATATTCTTCTTATTTTGTTGATGGAAAGAGTTTTTCATTCTTTAAAGTGTTTTGCAATGTTTAGCGTAATAATTTGGTAAAAAGTGTGTTACAATTCTCATTTAACATTAGACAAAAACAAGGTAATAAAATATCACCACTATTACATTGACGAATCAATGAAGACTGATCCATACTTCAAAGCTGTAGACAAATAAAGCAATGAATAAAAACAAGCGTATTCATGATTGTGAAGATGTCATTGCCAATTTTCCACTGTGCTATGACTGGCACGATCAACAGACTGTTAAGGAAAGTGTGTAAGCTGAATCTTCGGTCTTGCTATACACAGAGAATTGCAGAACTGCCTGACAATAAAATCTGACCAGAAGAACAAGAAGAACAACATCATGTTGATATTCCCA
>CM054152.1:22676281-22678781 GCA_028751875.1 Rapana venosa | reverse complement strand
GACTCCATTGCATCGGAATTCCTCCAGATCAGACTATAAACCAAATTTCTATTTATGAACGCTTGCAGAACATCTTGCGCATTAGTTAACCCCCATTCCACTATTCAAAGTAAAAAGTCAAACTTTTTATTCAGATAGTACATTGAATAAGCAGTGCAATTGTTGGTTTTTCTTCTTCTCGGAAGAGTATGCCATTGCATGCCGGTGGAACGGATGACACAATTAAAACTTAAAAAGAAAATCCGCAAGAACACAGGTGTCATGTTTAGACACATCCCGAAGTCGGAATGCAGCTATCTTAATGCTGGGTAAAAATGGTCGCATACGCAAAATCTCACCATGGTAAACCTCGTAGACCTAGCCAGGAACGAAAAAAAAGAAGACGAATTCATCTTTCATGGCAGAGTAGGACAACTATGGCCGGTGATATGGCTGATGACTTGAGTATACCCAGCATGCAATCTTTAAACGAGAGGAGAATCCGCTCCGCCAATTTAACCCGCATGCTCTTCACACAAGCGGATTGGTGGTCTAGAGGTAACGCACCTGCCTAGAAAGCGAAAAATCCGGGTCGGAAGTGTGCGGGGGTGTGATCTCCGTTTGGGCCTGAAACTTCCCCCATCCATTAGACCATGAGTGGTGGCTAGGGTGCTAGTCTTTCGGATGAGACGATAAACCCAGGTCTCGTGTGTTACACATCATTATTTAGCGCACGTAAAAGAACCCACGGCGACAAGAGATTTGTTCCTGGCAAAATTCTGTAATAAAAAGCCACTCCGATAGGGCAAAAAAGTACACTTGCAGACAGGAAAAGAAAAAATAATGGGTGGCGCTGCTCTTGTGGCGACGCGCTCTCCCCTGGGGAGCGCAGCCCGAATTTCACGCAGAGAAATCTGCCGTGACTGAAAGTGGTATACAATGAAATGAAACACGCCGCCTGGGAAATCAGAGCAAACGGAGAAGCCAAGCCAACACAACCATATTGTACAAACATAATTGTCAAGTATTAGGTTTTCGTTCTTCCGCTAGAGCTACGAGGTTCACCAATGGTGACCTTTTTTGACCGTTGGGTTTTTTTTGGGGGGGTGCACCATGAAGGTAGCCGCATTCCGACTTTGGGGATAGTGTTTAAACATGATCCTAAAATGCATGCGGGGTTTGTTTTTCTTTGTCATTTTGTCCACAGGTTCCCTACTCTTCCACAAAAGCAAACGGGTTATGACACGTGCGCGAATGGTAAGGTGAGGGTTGGTTGAAGGTACAGTCAACTAAATCGGATAACTACGCTGGGACTCTGATACAATCAAACCATCAACCCAAAACCAGTCGACGTGTGCGCAAGATCTTCTGCGTGGTTCGCACACGGGACCTCGGTTTATAGTCTCATCTGAAGGACTTTTTTTTTTTTAGGAAGTGGAGTCAGTACAGGTATTAATTAACTCCTGGGGAAACAATACCTTCAAACCTCGGTGCTGGCTCGAACTCGGGCCACTTTTTATTTTATATTATTCTTTTATATCATATTATATCACCAGCGCAACACCCTAACCACTAGGCCACACACAGGGGGACGGGACAGCCTGGTGGTTAGAGTGATGCGCATTGCGCTCGTGATGTGCTAACCCGGTTTCGAATCTTGTTCAAGAAGATTTTTCCTCTGGAGTTAACATTAGTGCCGACTCCCCCCCCCCCCCCCCCCCCCCCAAAAAAAAAGTCCTTCGGATGAGAATATAAACCGTAGTCCCGTGTGCGAACGCACGCAGAACATCTTGCGCACACGTTAAAAAACCTGTTCCGCTTTTTCGGAAGAGTAGGCCATTGTGTACCGGTGGGAACGGATGACAAAATTGACAAATCCGGATACACACGGGGACTGGATGTTAAAAAAAATCATACGAGTGCTTTTTTCCATTATTTTCGAAATTAAAAGAAGGAAATACAAAATAACTAGATAAATAGGTAAAGATACACCCACGCCTTTCTGAAAGAAAGATGGCTGCTTTTCCAGTACTGCACCATTTGTTCTTGTGGTTTTCAGAATGCCAGATGCTGTATGACTGGAACTACGATGGCAACTCGGTTCAAAGCACACAGCTACGGGAAATCAGTGAGATAACTATTATCATCATTATCATTATTATTATAATTATCGTTATTATTTTATCATCATCATCATCATCATCATCATCATCATCATCATCATCATCATCATCATCATCATCATCATCATCATCATCATCATCATCATCATCATTCTTATTCTTATTCTTATTCTTTGTGCCTACATTAACTCAATACTTAACTTTTTGTGTCTTGTTTGTACGTCTCTATGTTCGTGTGCCTATCTATGTTTCTGTCTGTCTGTGCATGCCTCTCTCTCTTTCTCTCTGTCTCTGTCTGTCTCTCTCTCTCTCTCTCTCTCTCTCTCTCTCTCTCTTTCTGTCTCTCTCTGTCTCTGTGTCTCTCTCTCACTCGCCCTTTCCCACCTCACCCGTGTATG
>CM054152.1:22661281-22671281 GCA_028751875.1 Rapana venosa | reverse complement strand
CCAGTTCACCCAGCTGTAAATGGGTACCTGCCTCCTTAGGGTCAGGGAAGGTAAAGCAGCGAGGGAGAGGAGATGGGCGCCGCCCTCAATATGCTGGCCCCTTGAGAAGTGAGTCTCTGATGCCTCGCTCCCCTATGACCTTATAGGTTATGGGACACCTTTACCATTACCTTTTTCCTAAAATTTCACAACAATAAATCTGCGACTTCCTAAGATTTCACGACAATAAATCTGTGACTTCCTAAAATTTCACGACAATAAATCTGTGACTTCCTAAAATTTCACGACAATAAATCTGTGACTTCCTAAGATTTAACAACTTCCTAAGATTTCACAACAATAAATGGACTTCCTAAAATTTCACGACAATAAATCTGTGACTTCCTAAGATTTAACAACTTCCTAAGATTTCACAACAATAAATCTGTGACTTCCTAAAATTTCATGACAATAAATCTGTGACTTCCTAAAATTTCACGACAATAAATCTGTGACTTCCTAAAACTTCACAACTTCCTAAGATTTCACAACAATAAATCTGTGACTTCCTAAGATTTCACAACAATAAATCTGTGACTTCCTAAGATTTCACAACAATAAATCTGTGACTTCCTAAAACTTCACAACTTCCTAAGATTTCACAACAATAAATATGTGACTTCCAAAAATTTCACAACAACGAATGTGTGACTTGTTAAAATTTCACAACAATAAATCTGTGACTTGTTAACATTTCACAACAATAAATCTGTGACTTGTTACAAATTCACAACAATAAATCTATGACTTTCTAATACGTTACAACAACAAATCAACGACTTTGTAAAACTTTACAACAACAAAATAAAAGACGCCCTAAACCTTCACAACTATAATTCTGTCACTTTCTAACATTTCCCAACAATAAATCCCGTAAATTCCTTAAACCTCACAACAACAAATCAACGACTTCTTAAAACATTGCAACGACAAACTTACGACTTTCCTAAAATTTCTCAATACATCTGAGACATCCTAAAACCTCAAAACAAATCCCTGTGACTCCCTTAGACTTCACAAACAACAACATCGAGACACCCTACAAAACCCTTTACAACACTAAATCAACGACTTCTCATAAATTCACAAACAAAAACAACATCAAAGACACCCACAATCTTCACAACACTAAATCAACGACGTCCCTAAACTTTACAAACAAACAACATCAAAGACACCCTACAACCTTTACAACAAAAACCACGACTTCCCTTAAACTTCACAAACCCAACAACATCAAAAACACCCTACACCCTACAACACTAAATCAACGACTTCCCATAACTTCACAACAACAACATCAAAGACAACCCTACACCCACCAAC
Organism: Rapana venosa; assembly: GCA_028751875.1. Taxonomy (NCBI): domain Eukaryota; kingdom Metazoa; phylum Mollusca; class Gastropoda; order Neogastropoda; family Muricidae; genus Rapana; species Rapana venosa. The sequence goes on along the minus strand of CM054152.1, from coordinate 22,669,916 downwards.
ACTAAACCAAAGACTTCCTAAACTTCACAAACAACAACATCAAAGACACCCTACAACCTTCACAACACTAAACCAACGACTACCTTAACTTCACAAACAACATCATCAAAGACCCATACACCCTTCACAAAACAAAAAACAACGACATCCCTAAACTTCACAAACAACATCATCAAAGACACCCTACACCCTTCACACAAAAAATCAACGACTTTTCATAACTTCAAAAACACAACATCATCAAAACAACCCTACACCCTTCACAAAACTAAATCAACGACATCCCTAAACATCACAAAAAACAACATCAAAGACAAACCCCACACCCTTCACAAAACTAAATCAACGACTTCCCATAACTTCACAAACAACAACATCAAAGACACCCACAACACTAAACCAACGACTCCCTTAAACTTCACAAACAACAACATCAAAGACAACCTACACCCTTCACAACACTAACCTACGACTCCCCTTTAAAAATCACAAACCAGCAACACAAAGACACCATCACCCTACACCCCCACAACATTAAATCAACGACTTCTCATAACTTCACAAACAACAATATCAAAGACACCCCTACACCCTTCACAACACTAATCAACGACTTCTCATAACTTCACAAACAACAACTCATCAAAGACAACCCTACACCCTTCAAACACTAAATCAACGACTTCTCATAACTTCACAAACAATAACATCAAAGACACCCTACACCCTTCACAAAACTAAAACCAACGACCTTCCCTAAACTTCACAAACAAACAACACAAAGACACCATACAACCCTCACAACACTAAATTAACGACTTCCCTAAACTTCACAAACATCAACATCATCAAAGATACCCTACACCCTTCACAACACAAACCACGATTCTCATAACTTCACAAACAAAAACATCAAGACACCTTCACAACACTAAACCAACGACTTCCCAAACTTCACAAACAACAACATCAAAGACGCCTTCACAACACTAAACCAACGACTCCCTAAAATCACAAACAACAACATCAAAGACCCAAACCCTACAAACCCCCACAACACTAAATCAACGACACCCCTAACTTCACAAACAACAACATCAAAGACACCCAAAAACCCTCACAAACACTAAATCAACGACATCCCTAAACTTCACAAACAACAACATCCCTCAAAGACACCCTACACCCCTTCACAACACTAAATCAACGACTTCCCTAAACTTCACAAAACACAACATCATCAAAGACACCCTACACCCTCACAACACTAAATCCCCGACTCCCTTAAACTTCACAAAAAACAACAACATCAAAGACACCTAACACCCTTCACAACACTAAACCCAAAGACCTCCCTAAAATTCACAAACAACAACAACTCAAAGACACCTTCATCCAACACTAAACCAACGACTTCCCATAACTTCACAAACAACAACATCAAAGACACCTTCACAACACTAAAAACCAACGACTTCCCATAACTTCACAAACAACATCATCAAAGACACCCTACACCTCACAACACTTAACCAACGATTTCCCCTAACTTCACAAACAAAAACATCATCAAAGACACCCACAACCTTCACAACACTAAACCAACGACTTCCCATAACTTTACAAAACAACATCATCAAAGAAAACCCTACAACCTTCACAAAACTAAACCAACGACATCCCTAAACATCACAAACAACAACATCATCAAGACACCCTACAACCTTCACAACACTAAACCAACGACATCCCTAAACTTCACAAACAACAACATCATCAAAAACACCCTACAACCTTCACAACACTAAACCAACGACTTCCCATAACTTCACAAACAACAACATCATCAAAGACACCCTACACCCTTCACAACACTAAATCAACGACTTCTCATAACTTCACAAACAACAACATCATCAAAGACACCTTACAACCTTCACAACACTTAACCAACGACTTCCCATAACTTCACAAACAATAACATCAAAGACACCCTACACCCTTCACAACACTAAACCAACGACTTCTCTAAACATCACAAACAACATCATCAAAGACACCCTACACCCTCACAACACTTAAACGACTTCCCTAAACTTCACAAACAACAACATCAAAGACACCCTACACCCTCACAACACTTAACGACTTCCCTAAACTTCACAAACAACAACATCAAAGACACCCTTCACAACACTAAACCAACAACTTCCTTAAACTTCACAAACAACATCAAAGACACCCTACAACCTTCACAACACTAAATCAACGACTTCCTTAACTCCACAAACAACATCATCAAAGACACCCTTCACCCTACACCCTTCACAACACTAAACCAACGACTTCCCATAACTTCATCCCTCCCTCCCGCCTCCTTCCTGGCAGATCCCCAGGTCCCAGAAAAGCTATCCCCCATGGAGGCAGACCCGCAACCAGCGCAGCTCAAAACGCCCTCCGCACAGAGACCCTCCCAGCCAGCCCCACAACGGGGCAAAGGAGACTCCTCCCCAGGTCTTCAGGGGCTTCAGGACCCTCTCTTCAGCGGACCCACGACTCCTCGAGCCCTGGAGCTCCGGAGAGCTGGGGACGGCTAAAGTCTCCAGGAGGCCTGCAGTGGGCTCCAAGAGCTCAATCCCGTTACCGGCTGAGTCCTCCAGCAGGCACCAGGCGCAGCCCGGATGTAGGTAATGGGTGTGTAGTGCTGAGAGTGTGTGGAGTGCGCTGTAGTGTGGGCTAGTAAGCCTGAATGTTCGCGCGCGTAGCTGATCATGCGTGCATCGCAAGAGTGTAGTAGGTGCTAGTGTAGGTATAGTGTAGTGTGTGTAGTGTTAGTGTGTGTGTGTGTGTAGTGTGTGTGAGTGTTGTGTGGGTGTAGTGTGGTAGTGTGTGTGTGTGTGTAGTGTGTGAGTGTGTGTGTGTAGTGTGTATGTGGTGTGTGTGTAATGTGTGTGTGTGTTGTGTGTGTGTGTTTGTGTAGTTGTGTGTGTGTGTGTGTGTAGTGTGGTGTGTGTGTGTGTGTGTGTGTGTAGTGTTGTTGTGCGTACGTGCCGTGTATGTGTTTTATTTTATTTATTTATTTATTTTATTTTATTCTTTCATATCGAAGGTAATGGAATAAGCACTTATGAGCTTTTTTTTTACATCCAGTCCCCGTATGTATGCGGTTTTGTAAATTTTGTCATCTGTTCCCACCGGCACACAATGGCCTACTCTTATGAAAAGCGGAACAAGATTTAACGTGTGCGCAAAATGTTCTGTGTGCGTTCGCACACCGGGCCTCAGTTTATAGTCTAATGCGAAGGACTTTTGGGGAGAGTGGAGTCTGCACTGATGTTAACTCCAGGGGAAAATATCCCCTTAAACGTACGTGTGTGTGTGTGTGTGTGTGTGTGTGTGCACGCGCGCGTGCGTGCGTGCGTGTGTGCGTGTGTGTAGTGTAGTTGTGTATATGTGTGTGTATGTGTGTGTGTGTGTGTGTGCGTGTGTCTGCGCGCGCGCGCGCGCGTGCGCCGAGAAACGAAAAGGGAAAATGTCATTAACCTTTTCAGTTCCAAAACGGCAGATTATCGCACTCACTAAATAAGTGGATGGGGGAGGTGGGGGGGGGGGGGGGGGGAACTTACTTCTCCTTCTAAAGACCTTCTGCCGTCCAGCTATTTCCAGCTTCTCTTTTCGTTTTTATTTATGTCTTTTTATTTTTTAAATTATCTTTTTTTTAAGATGAGAGGGAACTACGTCTCAATTAAAGAGCCCTCAGCTATTAATTCTCCTTCGTTTTTTTCCTTGTTACAAAAGAAATAAAAAATAGATAGTGAAACGTTACACCGTGGTTTCAGTGTTTTGTTAAATGGCTACGCGAGCTGCTAAAGAATCACCTTATAATAAGACCAACAAGCACCCATTCAAAAACAAAACAAAACAAAACAAAACAACAACAAAAATTCTATATGGCGAAACGCGTCATCATGGTTGATGATTCAATCAGAAAAAGGATTCGGGTTTCCTCCCCCTTGTCAGTGGGTGTGGAGGAGGAGGAAGAGAAGGAGGAGGAAGAGGGAGAGGAGGAGAAGGAGAAGGATGAGAGGAGGAGGAGGAGGAAGGGAAGGAGGAGGAGGGAAGGAGAGAGAGGAGGGAGAGAGGGAGAGAGAAGGAGGGAGAGGAAGAAGAGAAGGAGAGGAGGAGGAGGAGAGAGGAGAAGGGAGGAAGGAGGAGAGAGGAGGAGAGAGGAGGAAGAGAAGGAGAAGAGAAGAGGAGAGGAGAGAGAAGGAAGAGGAGAAGGAGGAGGAGGAGGGAGAGGAGGAGAAGGAGGGAGAGAGGAGGAAGAGGAGGGAGGAGGAAGGGAGGAAGAGGAGAAGGAGGAGGGAAGAGAAGAGGAGAAGGAGAAGGGGAGGAGGGAGGAGGGAGAGGAGAAGGAGGAGAAGGAGAAAGAGGAGGAGGAAGGAGGGAGGAGGAGGAAAAGGAGAGGAGGAAGAGGAGGAAAGGAGGAGAAAGAGGAGAGAGAGAGATGAGGAGGATGAGAGAAAGAAAGAGGAGAAAGGAGGAGGAGAAAGAGAAGAGGAGAAGGAGAAAATAGGAGAAGAGAAGAGAAGAAGAGGAGGAAGAGGAGAAGGAGAAAAATAAGGAGGAGGAAGAGGAGGACAGTATTGATATGTCATCTTTGATGGTTTGTTCCTGCTACTGTATAAGAAATTAAAAAAAAAAATAAAGCTGTTCTTCTGGAAATGGTCCATCAGGTGGGTTTTTTTTTGGTTTTGTTTGGTGATGAAATGATATTTCAAAAGAAAAACCCCACCATTGTTTCCATTCTTAGTGAGGGTGAAGGGAGGATAAAGTGATAATTCATCTGGTTGTTCTACGAGTCATTCATGAAAAACGACCACTTATCAGCAAGATAGAATAAAGGGGGAAAAAGAGAGAGAGAAAAAAACCACAGCCAAAATTAATATCTCATTTCCCTGCAACAAAATGGCTTGACATCAGAAGTACAAAAATCTAGATCGGAGAGAGAGGGAGAGGGTAGGAATAGGCGGTGGAGGGGGGGGGGGAGAATAAGCTTCAGTGTGTGTGTGTGTGTGTGTGTGTATGTGTGCGTGTGTGTGTTCCCTGCATTCTAATTCTGGTAGGCATTCGTACGCGTGTGTGCACGCGTGTATGTACACACAAACACACATACACACACAAACACACACACACACTCACATATGTGTGTGTCTATGCGTTTGTGTGTAGGTGTGTGTGTATGTGTATATTCATATGTGTGTAGTGTGTGTGCGTGCGCCGTGGGTGCGTGCGTGCATGTGTGTAGTTTGTGTGTGTGTGTGCATGAGAGAGAGAGAGAGAGAGAGAGAGAGAGGGAGAGAGAGAGAGAGTGAGAGAGAGAGGAGGGAGGAGAGAGACGAGAGACAGAGAAGAGACAAGAGAGACAGAGATGGGTTGAACGAGAGCCACCCCCCCCCCCCCCCCCCCCCACTGTGAGAGCAACTTATATTGTTAGAGTGTATCATTCTCATTACCGCTGCACTGCATCTTCATACGAATTCTTCCTCTTCTTCGTCGTCAAACGCTCAGACAGCAACTATTGTTGTTTGTCACACGAGCGAAAATGTGTTGCGTTGCCGTTAAGCGCCTGACAAGTTAGGCCCAGCGCATCCATCTTGGGCGTGGGAGAAAATTGTTATCTTCCTGAGATTAAAAAGAAGGCAGGAGAATGGACCAAGAAGGCAGAAATTAATAATAATAATAATAATAATAATAACACATGGAATTTATACAGCGCTATATCTTGCAAAAGACAAATCAAAGTGCTTTCATTCATCCTAGTCTTTTACATGCAGCCAGTTACAATTAGTAGAGTTTTACAAATTCAAATGTAAACACACACACGCGCACAATTAATGGTTTTTACAAAATCAAATGTAAAGACACACACGCGCCCCCCCCCCCCCCCCCCCCCAAACACACACAAAGGTTGTATACTCGAAGAGTAATGGGGGAAGTTGGTTGTTGAGGGCAGGGACAGAAATGAGATGAAACAAGAGGGGAGAATCTTAGGTTTGAGATAGACAAGAAGGAGGTGGCAAGAAGAAAAGGAACAAGGCAGGAAACAAAGAGACGGATAGAAAATATGGAATTCCTGGCACAGAATTTTCAGGAGGTGGGGAAGCTATTTATACTGACAGGCCCCCTGCGTCCCTAGGGCGGATCAGACGATATGAGAGAGCGCTGACACACTCGAGAGAACGAAAGAAAAAAAATCATTTCCACTTTCGAGCTCATTGGAATGGACTTGTATTGTCTCTCGGCTTTGTTTCGTCTCATGTGTCGTAATTGCTTGTCTTGACTTGTATTGTATGACACTAATTGTGAAAATAAATTGCGCGCGCGCTCACACACACGCGCATACACTCACGCGTGCGCGCTCGCGCGCGCGCGCACGCACGCACGCACACACCGCACGCATACATACACATACACAGAGACAGGCACATGCACACACCACACGCACGCACGCGCGCGCACACACACACACACACACACACACACGCAAACACGCACACAAGCAAACACACACACACATACACACACCTCTCTCTCACACACACACACACGCACGCACACACACACACACACACACACACACACACACACACACACACACACACACACACACACACACACACACACACACACACACACACACACACACACAGAGGAATACACAAACAAACACACACACACACACTCTCTCTCTTTTTCTTTGTCTGTCTCTCTTACGCACACACACACACACACACACACACGCGACACACACACACACAATCACAATCACTCTCTTTCTCTCTCTCTCTCTCTCTCTCTCTCTCCACACACACACACACACACACACAACACACACACCACACACACACACCACACACGCGCGCGCGCCACACACACACACACAGACATCGTCTATTATCACTTGAGTGAACAGACGTAAAATCGTAGCAACAACAACTACAACAACAACAACACACACATGTACACACACACATACACGCATGCACGCACGCACGCACAATTACTCTCTTTCACTCCTACACACACACTCACTCACTCACACACATACACACACACGTGTACACATACTCACACGCATACAGACACACACATACACACTTCTGTGTACTGCCTACGATATCACACAACAAACGCCCATTTCACTGCACACAACCATCGACATCAATGTTCCCTCCCCTCCCCTTCCCATCGTCTAATACCACTTTGAGTGAACAGACGTAAAATCGACGCAACAACAACAACAACATACAAACACACACACAAAAACACACACACAAACACACACGCTTGCGCGCGCGCGCACACACACACACACACACACACACACACACGCGCACACACAAACATACGCACGCACAGAGAGAAACAGATAGATAGACAGACAGAGACAGAGAGACAGAGATAGAGACAGAGAAACAGAGAGACAGAGATCCGGTGATTGTTTGGTAACAGAAAACAAAGAGAGACAACAATATGTGAAGAATAAACAGACCCCTCCTTCTCCCCCCAAAAAAGAACTCCCCTCCCCTGTCCAGCAAAAAACCACCTTCAACAACAAGAAAAACCCAACCCCCAAAAAGCCCCCAGTTCAGTAGAAGCAAACAAAACTTGGCAAGCATGGCAAGGAAAGGAAGAAAGAATCAGAGAGCAAACAGAAAGAAGGCCAGTCTCCAGTTTCCAGTGAGGGTTTGATTCCTGTCCCCCCACCCCCACCCCTTATCTTTTGTTCATCTCCCCTGTCTTCTTTTATTTTTGTCGCTTATCGTTTTCGCTTTCAATACACCCATAAGCATACATATCCGGTTTTGTATTATCTTGTTGCACAATATAGTTAATTTGGTGTACAGGTTTGCTTGAGCATGTGGAGGTGCACATGCACAAACACACACGCACCCACGCACACACACACAAACACACACACATATATATGTATATATATGTATATATATATATATATATATATGTATATATTGTATATATATGTATATTATATATATATATATAATATATATAATTATATATATATATATATATATATATATATATACACACACACACATGCATGCACACATGTATTAGCGCATGCACACACACACATAGTTGCTCTCTCTCACACACTCATACAAAAAGTTGCTCACACACACATGCACGCACACGCACACAATGATTATGTTTATATTATTCCAGGTTCAATTCACAATATTAGTAAAAGCCATTATATCTATATCCTTTCAACTGAGATAGCAGACGGTTTTAAAAATAAAAATGGAATCACATACAAAGAAACAAGTACATCAACAAAAGAAGTTAAAAAAAACAACCCCATACAAACAAGGAATCTGTGTTTCCAGCAAAAACATTCATTTGCACGAAATTTAATATTAACGATTTTGGAACTCCGACACAACAGAAAGCAATCAGTGGACCCTGTCTGAACAATGCTTGTTGTGTCTGGGGCCAGTGTTAGCACAGTCTGTGACATCAATGGGTGTTTTCTTCAAGCCTTTGATACATTTCCCTCCCACCCCTCATTTGTTTCAAGAGAGCCAGAGCTGCCTTCAGGAGTTTGTGT
>CM054152.1:22648781-22656281 GCA_028751875.1 Rapana venosa | reverse complement strand
CCTCGGTTTATAGTCTCATCTGAAGGACATTTGGGGAGTGTGGATTCTGCACTGATGTTAACTCCAGGGGAAAATATCCCCTTGAACGGGAATCGAACCCAGGTCGTCAGATTGCAAGCGCAATGTTCTAACCACTAGGCTATCCCGTCCCCACAGACACACAGACACAGACACAGACACAGACACAGACACAGACACAGACACACACACACACACACACACACACACACACACACACACACACACACACACACACACACACACACACACACACACACACACACACACAGAAAAAAAAGAAAAGCAATGCATTGCTTATTCAATGTACCATCTGGAAATAAAATTTTGACTTGACTTGACTTGACTTGACTTGACAGAAAGGAGTATGTAAACAGATGACAGGCATGCCTATTTGTAAAAAAAAGTTTTTAAAAAAGGAAAAAAGTTGAACAAACGAAAAAGCCCCCCACCCTCCACCCCTGCTTATAGGAAAGACAAATGGAACGGAGAAAAGACAATGCAGGCCTAGTTTCAATTTTCAGTGTCCTTTGATTCCTCCAGCTTTGGATTTCTCAGACCCTTTCTCCACTCCCCTGTCCTTTAATAATGCAGATTGTTTTCAGTTCGGATCTACAGACACGTGTCTGGTTTCTGCTATCGTTTATCACAATAGAGTCCGTTTGGCAAAAACACTTGGAAAATAAGGTGTTGTTTTAGGAGGAGTGCAGTTGAAGCTAGAAAAATCCGTTGTTTGTGTTTTGTTTGTTTGGCTGCTCCTTTGTGTTTGCGGGGACGGGACAGCTCAGTGGTCCTTTCCCCCAAGCCAAGGTTAAGCAGTATCGAGCGTAATTACCAATTGGATGGGTGACTCGTTTGCGCGCTTTGGCTTCAGTACAGTTCCCCCAGTTCACCATGCTGTAAATGGGTACCTACCTGCCTCTTTAGGGTCAGGGAAGGTAAAGCAGCGAGGGAGAGGAGATGGACGCTGCCCTCAATACGCTGGCCTCTGGAGAAGTGAGGTCTCTGACGCCTCGCTCTCCTACTACCTTAAACATGACACCAGTGTGCATGGGTTTTTAAAACAAAAATTGTCATCGGTTCCCACTGGCACACAATGCCCTACTCTTCCAAAAGGCTGAATGAATGCAAGATGTTGTGCGTGTGTTCGCACACAGGACCTCAGTTTATAGTCTCAACGAAAGACTTTAATGGGAGTGGAGTTGGCACTGATGCTAACTCAAGGGGAACAATCGGTTTAAACGGGCGACTGGGTGATAGCTCAAACCAGGGATCGATCCGGGGGACATCAAATTTCAATCACAACGCTCTAACCACCAGGTTATCCTGGCTCCTAGCCCCCCCCCTTCCCCTCCAAACAGACAAGAAAGGCATGAAAATATGTTTTTCAGCAGAATAATACTGTGCATGACATTTCATACTTAAGATTTTTGAACTTGGACACACACCAAAAAGACATCATCTGTCGACTGAGTGTGAGCCATGGGTGTTATGTCTGGGCCAGGTTGATCACAGCCTGTGAGTGAGAGAAAAGGATCCTTTCTTAAAGGCTTTGACATTCTCATTCCTTCCGCCCACGTGTTGTTTGTTCAGGGAAGACAGCAAGAATTGTTTGCCCTCTGGAATATGCGTGACATGAAACCATTCACCAGGTGAAGTGGAATTGTAATGATCGTATTGAGAAAAAGAGATTTAACACTATTTGATATATGGATGTGACAGAAAGAGAGAGAGAGAGAGAGAGAGAGAGAGAGAGAGAGAGAGAGAGAGAGAGAGAGAGAGAGAGAGAGAGAGAGAGAGAGAGAGAGAGAGAGAGAGACAGCAACATTTATTTATTCTTTTATTTCGAGGATAATGGAATAAGCACTCATGTGCTTTTTTGACATTCAGTCGCGTGTGTATGCAGTTTTGTAAATATTGTCATCTGTTCCCACCGGCACACAATGGTTTACCCTTCCAAAAAGTGGAACGGGTTTTAATGTGTGTGCAAGATGTTCTGCATGCGTTTGCATAGGGGACCTCAGTTTAATGTCTCATGCGAAGGACTTTTAGGGGGAGTGAAGTCGGCCCTGATATCAACTCCAGAGGAACAATCCTCTTGAATGAGATTCAAACTTGGGTCAGCAGATTACGAGCGCATCACTCTAACCATCAGGCTATCCCACCCCCACAGAGTGAAAGTTTGGCCTATGCCACCCCTTTTTTCCACTCCATTAAGGTAGCTGCATTCCACTTCAGGGGTCAAAGTTGTTTCAGACTGGGTGCAGCTGAAGCTGAGGAATACAGTTATTTGTCGTCCAGATTATTTTTTTCTCAGCTTGTATGTGCAGTGCTTTTGTTGATATAAAATGAAAAACAATATAAAGAAAGAGATCTATTTCTGGGTAAAACAATATCTGCGCACAATCTGATGCCCACGATTTTGGAACTTCGATAAAACAGAATGTAATTGACTATAGACAAAAAAAAAAGGTATTAAAAATGTGTTCCAGTAATGTGATACTGTGTATAGGATCCAATGCTATTAATTTTGGAACTCTGACACAATAGAAGGCAATCAGTGGACCTGTGTCTGAACAATGCTTGTTGTGTCTGGGCCAGTGTTAGCCCAGTCTGTGACATCAACGAGTGTTTTCTTCAAGCCTTTGATATGTTGTTGGGGGGGGGGGGGGGGGGGGGGGGGGGGGGGGGGGGGGGGGGAGGGGGGGGGGCCACAATACGTTGAGGAGAGCTAAGAATGTGTTTTGATATACCCTGTAATATGAAAACCAGTTGCTGAAAAAAGCTTAAAGGATTGATCGTTTGATTTGTATTTGTTTTCCAGAACAGGAGAGCAAAGTTTGAAACTGGGAGAGAGAGAATGTGTGTGGGAGAGAGAGAGAGAGAGAGAGAGAGAGAGAGAGAGAGAGAGAGAGAGAGAGAGAGAGAGAGAGAAGAGTGAGTGGGAGAGAGAGAGTAATCTATTTCTTTCATTTCTTTTATGTTTCGTTCTTTTATTTCCTGAAGATGGAATAAGCACACTTTTCCATATTCAGTCGCTATGTGCAGGAAATTTGTTTAAAACCTAAATGTTGTCATCTATTCCTATTGGGTTAGCATGCATGGGCACACGCGTGCGCATGTGTGTGCATGTATGCATGCGTGCGTGCATGCATGCATGCGTGTGTGCGTGCGTGCGTGCGTGTGTGTGTGTGTGCAAAAGTGCGTAAGTACTGGATGGCATGAGTGTTTAAAAGAAGCTAAAAACTCGACTAGTTGAACAAAGGAAAATTGCAAACAGGAAAGAGACAAACAATAGCAAAACAAGAACGAGTTAGAGCTGGTCTCCTATTTCATCTTCGATTTCTCCCTAATCCATCACCCTTTTAGTGTACTGACATCACTTTTGGTTGACACATACTGATGCGCGTATAATAAGCTATTGACATAGTTAATGCGGCACATCCTGCACACATAGTCATAGTCGATCACTAAAGACTAAGCTGTAAAGTGGAATTCCATGAGTGGGAAAACCACTGGTCATACAGCCTCTTACCGTGACTTAAAGTGGTATGAAATAAAATCTGAGCGCTTTGATTTGTTGCTTTACAAGATTCAGCGCTATATAAATTCCATACATTATTATTATTATTATTATTACCTTGCTGTTGCCCCCAGCGTCAATGGTTTAATAAAGAACTGTGATAAAGCCCAGGTGCTGACGGCTAGAGCACCTGGGCTTTATCACAGTTCTTTATTAAACCATTGACGCTGGGGCAACAGCAAAGTGAGAGGCTGTATGACCAGTGGCTTTTCCACTCATGGAATTCCACTTTACAGCTTAGTCTTTAGTGATTGACTATGACTCTCTGACTAGGAGGCTTGACTCGCACAGTCCTTATGTGCTGCAGCCCTGGGGGCTGGTTGGCCTTTGGAGAGCATCTCCAACGCTGACTGTCCTTATGCCCACTTGGCCGAGAGAGTGGGGATGTACTGTGGGCAAGGCATCTCCACTATAATCAAATTTCTGCCCAATTTCCAAAACAGCAGCTGCCTCCTCTGCTGTTTTGGAGGTCATCGTTGGACACGACGGAAAAAACATACTACTCTTGCACACAGGTTTAAACCTGTTCTGCTTTTCGGTAGAGTGGGCCATTTGTGCCGATGGGAAGTGATGACAAAATACATAAAAACGGCTTAGGTGACTGGGGTAAAAAACCACAACAACAACAACACATGAGTACGTATGCAGTCATCCTCGAAATATATATATGGCTTTCCTTATATTCTTTCAAAAGGGCCCGAAAACAGAAGGCATAAGGGTTGACTAGTTTATTTTCTTTTATATGCTCATGCTTGTTTGTTTTTATTTACAGCGGGCATTCTAAGCATGATTTTTGTTCTTTATCTGTTATCATCTTTCGATGGTGGTACACATTATTGTTGTGAATACCATAGATCTATCTAAACCGTTTAAAAATGTCTCGCTCAACCAGGAGCCGAAAACTGGGACAGGTCACGCCATAGGCATGGTTGGTCTTTACAATGCCTCAAACGATGTTGTTAAAAGATATCTTCTAGGTTTTTATTTATCTTTGATTAATCATTTCTATATAGATGAACAAATTTAGACTGGTTGCCTGCTCTTGATTTTTTTCCATCACCATGTCAACAATCAAATATCATTTGTTCGAAAGGGGGAATTGTATCTTTTCTAAGATCCAGGTAAAGGCCATTTCTCTCTTTTTTTGGACAACTTCTCTGGCGTGTGTCAGTGTAAGACAATGTTTGGGTGAGGAACTGGACCAGTGAAGACTAACACCTCTGATGGATGCACCCTGCATCATCTCCTTTCTATGCATTTTAAACTACGGGTTTTCCTATTATTCTCCACGTTGGAATGCGGCTACCTTACTGGTGAACTAAAACGGTCGCATACCGCAAAAATCTCACTGTTGGTGAACACAGGACCTCTAGCCAAAGAAAGGAGACGGGATAGCCTAGCGGTTAGAACATTGCGCTCGCAATCTGACGACCCGGGTTCGATTCCCGTTGAAGGGGATATTTTCCCCTGGAGTTAACATCAGTGCAGACTCCACTCTCCCTAAAAGTTATTCGGAAGAGACTATAAACCGAGGTCCCGTGTGCGAACGCACGCAGAACATCTTGCGCACACGTTAAATCCTGTTCCGCTTTTCGTAAGAGTAGGCCATTGTGTGCTGGTGGGAACAGATGACAGAATTTACAAAACCGCAAACACATGGGGACTGGATGTAAAAAAGCACATAAGTGCTTATTCCATAATCCTCGATATAAAAGAATAAAATAAAAAACAAACAAAAAAATAAACCGTAAGGTTCTGGGTTCGATTCCTATCCTTGCCCGTTCTTCCCAATTTGACAGGAAAAATCCAACTGAATGTCAAGTCTTTTGGAGAAGACTCTAAACCGATCGTTGGACCCGTGTGCTTACGGACTGATGACATTATTGACAAAACCGCATACACTCGGGGACTGGATGTAAACAAGCCCACAAGTGCTTATTCCATTATCCTCGATATAAAAGAATAAAAGAAAAAAGAAAAAAAAGAAAGAAAGAACCCCCCCTCCCCAACTATTAAATTTTTACCAACCAGTCTTATCATACTTTAAACCCTCACCCACCACCAACCCTACCCCCATCTATCATTGACTCTTTTCCTTCATTATCTTTTCTAAAAAATGTTTTCCCTTTCCCTGTCTTCTCTTCTCTTCTCTTCTTCTCTTCTCTTCTTCTCTTCTTTTTTCTCTTCTTCTCTTCTCTTCTCTCCTCTCTTCTCTTCTTCTCTTCTCTTCTTCTCCTCTCTTCTCTTCTCTTCTCTCCTCTCTTCTCTTCTCCTCGTCTCTTCTCTTCTTCTCTTCTCTCCTTCTCTTCTCTTCTCCTCTTCTCTTTATCTCTTCTATTCTCTTCTTCTCTTCTCTTCTTATCTCCTCTTCTCTTTGTCTCTTCTCTTCTTCTCTCTTCTCCTCTTTCTCTTTTATCTCTTCTATTCTCTTCTTATCCTTCTCTTCTTATCTCCTCTTCTCCTCTTCTTTTCTTCTTTTTCTCTTCTTCTCTTCTCTTCTTCTTCTCTTCTTTTCTTCTCTCTTCCTTCTCTCTCTTCTTCCTTCTTCTTCTTCTTCTTCTTCTTCTTCTTCTTTCTTCTTCTTCTCTTCTTCTTCTTCTTCTTTTCCCTTTCTCCTTCCTTCTTTCTTCTCTTTCTCTTCTTCTCTTCTCTTCCTCCCCTTTTTTTCTCTCCTTCTTTTCTCTCCTTCTTTCTCTTTTTCTTCTTTTCCCTTCTCTTCTCTTCTTTTTTCTCTTTTTCTCCTTCTTCTTTTCTCCTTTTTCTTTTTTTTTCCTTTCCCCCTTTTCTCTTCTTTTTTCCCCTTCTTTCCCCTTTTTCTTCTTCTCTTTCTTTTCTTTCTCCCTTTTTTTTCCTCTTCTCTCCTCCTCTTTTCCCCGTCCTTCCTCTCCTCCTCCTCCTTTTTTTTTTTTCCCTTTTTTCCCTTCCTCCCTTCTCTTCTCTTTTTTCTTTTCTCTTCTTCCCCCCCTTTCCCTTTCTCCCCTTTCTTCTCTTTCCTCCCCCTTTTTTTTCTTCTCTTCTCTTTTTTCCCCCTTTCTTTTCTCTTCTCTCCTTTTCCTTCTTTTTTCCTTCTCTTTCTTCTTCTCTTTCCCCTTTCTCCTTCTCTCTCCCCCCCTCCTCTTTCCCCTCCCCTCTTTTTTCCCTCCTCTTTCTCTTTTTTTCCTTCTTCCTTTCTCTTCTTTTTCCTTCTTTTTCCCCCTTCCCCCCTCCTTTCCTTTCTTTCTCCCCCCCTTTCTTCTCTTTTTTCCCCTTTTTCTCTTTCTCTTTTTTTCTTCTCTCCTTTCTCTTTCCCTTTTCCCCCCCTTTTTTCCCCTTCTCTTCTATCTTTTTTTCCTTTTTTTCTTTTCCTTCTTTTTTCTCCTTTTCTCTTTTCCTCTCTCTTTCTCCTTCTTTTCCCTTTCCCTTTTCTCCCCTCTTCTTCTCTTCTCTTCTTCTCTTCTCCTCTTCTTCTCTTCCTCTTTCTCTTCTTCTCCCCTCCCTTCTCTCCTCTTCTTCTTTTCCCTTCTCATTTTCTTCTCCTCTCTTTTTTCTCTTTCTCTTCCTTCTTCTATTCTCTTTTTCTCTTCTCTTCCTCTCTTACTCTCCTCTTCTTCCTTCTCTCCTCCCCTCCTCTTCCTTTCCTTCTTCTCTCTCTCATCTCCTCTTCTCTCCTTCTCTTCCCCTCCCCCCTCCTCTTCTCTCCTCTTCTTCTCCCCCTCTTCTCTCCCTCTCCTTTTCTCCCCCTCTTCTCTTTTTTCTCTTCTCTTCCCTCCTTCTCTTCTCCTCTTCTTCTCTTTCTCCTCTTCCTCTCTCCTCTCCTCTTCTCTTCTCTCCCTCCCCCTTCTTTCTCCTCTCCTCTCCTCTTCTTTTTCTCCTCTATTCTCATTTTCTTTCTCCTCTTCTCTTCTCTTCTTTCCTCTTCT
>CM054152.1:22641281-22643781 GCA_028751875.1 Rapana venosa | reverse complement strand
TGTTTTTCTTGGCTTTGTCGGTTGAAAAACCATGATTATATACATGCATATGAAATTATCATGTCACCAATGTATGTAGGTATGTGTGGTGTGTGCACGAACAGATACGTACACAGAGACTCACACATTCCAGTGAATACTCACGCATGTGCGCACGGACAGAAAGACGAACACAGACAGGTAGAGAGACAGGAAGACAAAGAGGCAGGCAGACACAAAACACACACAACACACACACACACACACACACACACACACACACACACACACACACACACACACACACACACACACACACACACACACACACTCACAGCTAACACGACAGATCCATAACAACACACTACTACCAAAAAATAATAAATCTTTAGAAGATCATTGCTAACCAGTCGTTTCAAGATTTCCCGTTAACTTTAGGTTTTGTCATTTCATGCCCCGTGAATAGAATAAATGGCTAAGAAATGGCCAGTGTCCCCTTACAAAGGACTCGATCCAAATGACCGTAACCCAGTATCAACTATCTTGTTTTCCTGTGTTTTGTGGCCCCGGTACAATAAAGGCTCGCATAATGGCGAAATGCATTAGTTGATCTGGCACTTGCGTTTTGCCGTGGAAATGAGTTACATGACTTGAAACAGTCTATTTGTTTTTCTGGTCGATGTTTACATGACATAGCTTAGAGATCTTTAAATTGGGATTTTTGATCTTCTGAACGGATGTTTACGCTGACATGATTCACAAGATCTTTAACGTGCATATTTGATCTTTCACGGGTGTTTCCAAAGAAGACATGGTTTTACAATCTTTAAAACGGCATATTTGATCTCTGACAGAGTTTAACGCGACCATTTATTTACGCAAATCCTTTAATCCGCTTATTTATTTTTTTACACTTCTGTTTTTTTCACAAAGAAGAGGCAGGTATTGGGTTAAAATTTGCAGCTTGGTGAAGATCTTTTTTGCGCTTTCAGATTTGAAGTGCGATATCAAACTGTGGGTTTTTTAAGTTTGTCGCTTTGTGTCCACTTATTTAATTGTTTTTTAAGCTTAGGTTCCTTTTTTTCTCTCTAAAGCTCCAACTCTGTATGGCGTATTCAAGCTGTGAGGACGATTTCAGCTTTGTGGGAGATTTTTTTTTCTGCTCTTCATATTAGCAGGGAGTGATTTTAAAACTGTTTTTGGGTTTTTTAATATTTTATCTTCTGTGTGTCCTTTCATGAGTATGTGTAAATAACTTAAGGTGGTGGCCAAAAGGCAATAAAAGTGAGATTCTTATATATATATATAACACAGTTTTTTAAAGTACATGAAACAGTATCGGTATGTTCAGACAAGATAAGTACAATATCTGTCAACACGGTGTCATGCTATTTTGAAACATGTGTAACAACACTATCTGTAATGTGCACGATATTTGTACAGTGTAAATCGCTTTTCAAACAAAATATGATTATTCATCATGCCATTGACAGTGTGTGCTAGCATTTTAGATAAATTGTGTACCATTTAAAGTTTGACAAGCTTTTTTGTAGCTTTATGGGACCAAAACGGATCATCTCATCTCATCTCATCTCATCTGCTCCCGTAACCCTTTCTGGGGTCGTAGGGGCACTGCAGTGATGAACGTTGCACCAGCTGGCTCCATTTGTGGCGGTTGTGGGCAAGTGCCTGGGTTGTGGAGAAGCTCTCCCAGATATGGTATCATTTCATTTGATCAATATTCATCCTTCTTGTTCTAATTCATGAAGTAAATTTACTGTTGCTGCTTTTTGTGCGTGCTTGTGACAAAAACAGACAAACTGTCATTTTAAGAATCGAGAACACTGAAGATGAGATATATCATCTTCAGACTTCAATTCATTACAAGTTTACTATGTGAGTTTTAAAAAAGAAACTTGGATAGACACACAGACATTGTAATTTGGTCATTTTGTTTTTTCGGGGTGTTT
Organism: Rapana venosa; assembly: GCA_028751875.1. NCBI lineage: Eukaryota > Metazoa > Mollusca > Gastropoda > Neogastropoda > Muricidae > Rapana > Rapana venosa. The sequence continues at coordinate 22,641,832 of CM054152.1, read as the reverse complement.
ATGTTCGAAAGATTATTGTGTTCTTGTTCACAGTTCTTTCCAGTAACAAGGTCTCTTTCAATCATTTTCATCTGAATGTTATCAAAAATAGAACAAAAATGTAGTATATATTATCGTACCATTTTGTACATTATGCATCATATGTTATGATATTGCGACAAGTAATTTTCCCTCCTCTTTGTGAAGCTCTGTAATGATCGACATAATTGCTATTAAATTCTGTGTCCACCCACCCCCCTCTCCCTCTCCCCTTTTTTGGGTTGACTTTTATCTTCCTTGCTTTCCTCCTTTTCGTTTTTCTTCTTCTTATATCTTTCTTCTTCTTGTCATTATTATCAACTCTTTTTCGGGGATCGGAGCAAAGTTATTATCAGACTTTTGTTGTTCCTCCTTTTTCTTCTGCTTCTTCTAATTTTTGCCAACTTTCTTGAAAGTAAACATGTGATCTAACAACTGTTGGTTCTTGTTTTGGGGTTTGTTTTTGCTTGGATGGTTTGTTTTTCAACCTTTGTTCAATAATCACCAAAAAAACCCACACCTGCTCAGAAAAC
>CM054152.1:22623781-22631281 GCA_028751875.1 Rapana venosa | reverse complement strand
ACAAAAAAAAAAAGAATCGCTGCGTTGAACTGAAGAGGGTGACTTCCCCTTTTTTCCCTGAATAATTAGATTTGTTTTTATTGTTTTGCTTGCAGCGGCTAGCAATTGTAGGGCAAGGTGTGTGTGAACACCTTTAGCATTTGAGAACCATTATTTGGAAGAGAAGTGTTAGATTTTCTGTCCTGGAAATTGCCAAGCAGGGCTTAAGGCTGTACTGGTCAGATGTGATTGTTATTGTCTCCGTCTGTGTGTGTGTGGTTTTTTTTCTTGCTGAGAATTTTACTCGTTTTTAATTTTCCAAGGGGTTTCCGAAAGAAGCGGTATGTTATGAGTATGGTTGGAGAGAAGTAAATGGTGTGAAAAGTTCTCGTGGTGGTGGTGGTATGTGTGTGTGCGTGTGTGTGTGCTCCTGTGTGTATGTGTTGTGTGTGTGTGTGTGTGTGACAGAGAGAGAATTATTTTTAACAATCATCATAATACCAGAGAGAGAGAGAGTGTGAGAAGAGAGAGAGAGAGAGAGTGTGTGTGTGTGTGTGAGAGAGAGAGAGAGAGAGAGAGAGAGAGAGAGAGAGAGAGAGAGAGAGAGAGAGACAATGACAATGACAATGACAATGACAAATTCTTTTATTTCGAGGATAATGAATAAGCACCCATGTGCTTTTTTTTACATCCAATCCCCGCCCTTAGGGATATATATGATAATAAAGAGAAAGAGAGAGAGAGAGAGAGAGAGAGAGAGAGAGAGAGAGAGGGAGAGAGAGAGAGAGAGAGAGAGAGGGGGAGAGAGGGAGAGAGAAGAGAGAGAGAGAGACATATACATACATACATACATACATACATACAGACAGACAGACAGACAGACAGACAGACAGACAGACAGACAGAAAGTCATCATATCATCATTATCCCCTCGTCATCCTCCTTCTCCTCCTCCTTGTTGCTGTCCTTTGTTTCCTTTTCATGTTTGTCACGCCGCCAGCCACTAAACGCCACCTGTAAAACCTGTGGAGGACATGGCGTCATCTCTGCCAGGACTCTGCGTTATGGTAACACTCAAAGGAACCAGGTCGCTGACCGATTTTCTGCAACAACCAAAATAAAAATAAAAAAGGTCACAAAGATAATATTTTCAAGTCCAGCGTGCCATATCCTGATAAAGGCGAAAACTAATTGTCATGTAAAAAAACAACAACCAACAACGCCCCCCACCCATCTCTGGCAATAGGAACGGAGCTCCCAAATTGAATATAAAACTTTTTATTCATCTATCAGATTTGCCTCTAGCCTGAAGAAGATTGTTCCACATTGTGTAACAGAGTTTTACCCGTTTTTAATTTCCAAGGGGTTTCCGAAGTAGCGGTATCTTATGAGTATGGTTGGAGAGAAAACCAGAAAGGAGTTGTGATATGTTTGTCCGTCGTGGTCGACGATGACCTCCTAAACAGCAGAGGAGGCAGCTGCTGTTTCGGAAATTGGCCAACATCCCCACTCTCTCGGCCAAGTGGGCATAATGACACTCAGCGCTGGAGGTGTTCTCCAAAGGCCAACCAGCCCCCCAGGTCTGCAGCACATTAAGGACTGTGCGAGTCAAGCCTCCTAGTCAGAGGGTCGTAGTCGATCATTAAAGACTAAGCTGTAAAGTGGAATTCCATGAGTGGGAAATCCACTGGTCATACAGCCTCTCACTTTGCTGTTGCCCCCAGTGTCATTGGTTTAGTCAAGAACTGTGATAAAGCGCAGGCGCTGAAGGCGTAACAGAAAGGAGAAGATTGCTCTTCCTGACATGGTTACCTGTTAGACTAGTCGTTCTAACATCGCTCACATTGATGAGGTTATTCCTGGTCAAAGGGATTCCAGAGTATGTGTCTTCAATTTAACGTCTGTTCACTCTTAGTGATATTAGAAAGTGTTATGTGTGTGTGTGTGTGTGTGAGTGAGTGTGTGTGTGTGTGTGTGTGTGGTGTGAGTGTGTGTATGTGTGTTCGTGTGTGTGTGAGTGTGTGTGTGTGTGAGTGTGTGGGGTGTGTGTGTGTGTGTGTTGTGAGAGAGGAGAGAGAGAGAGAGAGAGAGAGAGAGAGAGTGTGTGTGTATGTGTGTGTGTGTTTGTGAGTGTGTGTGTGTGTCTGTGTGTGTGTGTGACTTGTGATGTTTTGATAAGTATCAAACGTTTGCTTCTGGATGTTCTTCTTCTGGATGTTCAGGATATGAGGCACAAGCGTTGTACTGCAGATCTCTCGAGCTTATAATGTGATGTTTCACTGGACACCATTTTTAAATTGCTTTAAAAAACTGGAAATGAAGGGAAGGGTGGTGGTGGTGGTAGTCTAGTGGGTGGAGCTTTGCGCTCATAATCTGATGGCCCGAGATCGTGTCACCACCAAGACCCTCATTAAAGGAGATTTTTCCTTGGAGTTAACATCAGTACCTATTCTGCTCCCACGGCAAATCCTCGGAAGAGGCTTTAAACCGAGAACCCATATGCAAACTCGCGCAGAACATCTTACATACACATCAAAACCTGTCACACCAGGGCTGACACCGTGTCGGTTTTTGAAAATAAAATGTTTAAAAAAGTGGTTCGGTTGTTTGGAGGTAAAACGGGTGGCGCAGTTCTTGTGGCGGCTTGCTCACCCAGGGGAGAGCAGCCCAAATACCACTCAGGTAAATCTGCCATGACTGAACAGTAGTAAACAATACAACACAATAGAAAACAGTATGATTTCATTCAACACAATGCAATTTAAATCCCCCAGTCCAGTCCAATACAATACAATTTGATATCCAATTGCCTGAATATTTATATGAATCGTGTCAACCTTGAAACCACGTCAGTCTGCAGAATAAAGGATGTCCATGATTTCCTGGTCTGTTTATTTTCTAAAGGCATATAGGACAAGGTTACACCGAGGATGCTCGCTCTCCTGAAAGAAACGCTTCATGATTGCCAGAAGGGAAGAACACCTGGCTCAATATCGAAGGAACAAAACAGAACCAAACAAACAAAGTTCACTGCAGAATGGACTTCATATACCTATCTCACTGCTTTTTCCGTCTAAAATCACTAAATGTGAATAGACGTTTAACTGAAGATATCACTGCTTTTTTTTCCTTTACTTTTCTTCCTCTATTTCGAAGATAATAGAATAAGCACTCGTGTTGGTTTTTTTAAATTTTTTACAGCCAATCCCCATGTATAAGCAGTTTTGTAAATTTTGTCAACCATTCCCACCGGCTCGCAATGGCCTACTCTTCCGAAAAGCGGAACAGGTTTTAACGTGTGCGGAAGATGTTCTGTGTGCGTGCGTTCGTACACGAGACCTCGGTTTATAGTTTCATACGAAGTCATATAGCATCTAACCGTCAAAGTATCTCAGAATTTCACGTGTGTCATAGACTGAAATAAATAAAAAGACAAATGTGATGACTTGCGGGGAAGAGAGGAAGATGGAACACGGTCTGGAGATGCAGAAAGTATCAAAGAAAGAAGGTGCAGAGTGCCTGCATGTGCAAGTAAATCAAAAAAATAAAGTCGTGAAAGAAAATGTGTGTTGGTATGTTCAATAAGCCATCTGAAAAATGAATATTCATAGATATAAAATCTAAGAAATATATGAATTAGATACAACTGTTATGTCCTTTCGCTCTGCTAGATTAAAGAAAATTAGGTTTACTTAGAAATTTTAAAAAGTCATTGTTGAAGTCATCGCAATTCTTAGTTCTTTACTACAACATGTTGCATTTTTCTGTAGTGTTTTGTAAAATTTAAACTGTTATATTTTCGGTGTCCATAAAAGTATAATCCTCTCTCTTCTTAAGGGATTAAAAAAATAAAAAAATAAAACAAACAAACAAACAAACACATAAAAACCTAAGCAAACTTTATTTGATGCACCGTTGACATTTGGGGTTTAGAAGTGTTTGCTGGCCATCTTGATATGTCCAAGAGACTGGACTTTGTGCTGCTGACGATAATATTGCTTGTTCACATGATCAGCAAATCTCTGAACATCTGCCCGTCATATAAGCGGAAGTAATCACAGAAAAACAAGGATGGATATTACTGAAACTAAGACCAGTGTCGGCTTTATTTATTCTTTTATTTCGAGTATAATGGAATAAGCACTCATGTGGTTTTTGGGTGGTTTTTTACATCCAGTCCCCATGTGTATGACGTTTTGCAAATTTTGTCATCCATTCCCACCGGCACACAATGGCCTACTCTTCCGAAAAGCGGAACGGGTTTTAACGTGTGCGCAAGATGTTGTGCGTTGTGCGTTCGCACACGGGACCTCAGTTTATAGTCTCACCTGAAGGACTTTTGCAGGGAGTGGAATCAGCACTGATGTTAACTCCATTCAACAACCAAAATTCCCATCACACCCACATCACCCTGCTGGTGTATAACATGTGTGTGTGTGTGTGTGTATATGAATTTGTTGAAAACTGATAATCATTGTTGTTTGCATATGTAGGAATGGGTTGAATGGAAGCGCTTTGATTTGTTTTGCAAGATAAAGCGTTATATAAATTTCATTTGTTATTATTGTTATTATAAAAAAATCCTTTGAACCAGATTCAAACCCGGGTCAAGCTGATCGCGAGCGCAATGCACATCACTCTAACCACCAGGCTATCCCGCTTTCGTTGTGGGTGAGAGTTGTAGGAGAAAGAGGGAGAGACAGAGATAGAGATGTAAGGAACGAGTTTCCATGAATAGCTGATAAGACCCTTTTTCCACTGTTTGTTTTTCGGCGATATCAAGACTGTCCTTTTTTTCCCCCTTGGTGATTAATCTGAGTTCATTTGGGGATTTGAGTTTGCACACTAGCAAGTAGACAGGGGTGACATTGGAACTGCCTGTTCTTGTGGCTGTTCACAGTGTAGGCAGAAAGTAATCCAAGCCAGAGTATAAACCAGGGTAAGCTAATTTTGTGTGTGTGTGTGTGTGTGTGTGTGTGTGTGTGTGTGTGTGTGTGTGTGGTGTGTGTGTGCTCAAATTCATTTATAACGTCTTTTCACAAGTTGTGATATTAGACGGCGCGCGCGCGCGCGCGACGCACGCGTGTGTGTGTATGTGTGTGTGTGTTTTGTGTGTGTGTGTGTGTGTGTGTGTGAAGTCAAGTCAAATTTTTATTTCCAGATGGTACATTGAATAAGCAATGCATTTGCTTTTTTTCATCATGTGTGTGTGTGTGTGTGTGTGTTGTGTGTGTGTGTGTGTGTGTGTGTGTGTGTGTGTGTGTGTGTGTGTGTGTGTGTGTGTGTTCGTTTGTTCGTTCTTCAGATTTTACATCTTTTCACTATCAGTGATATTAGACGAATGGAGACAGGGAGAAAAAAAAAGGAAAGCAGGTGCTTTTGTGTGACTGAAAGTTTGTATTTTGTCACGTGTGTGTGTGTGTGTGTGTGTGTGTGTGTGTGTGTGTGTGTGTGTGTTGCAACATCCACCACTCAGCAAAAGTCTATCCTGAGAATAACCCGGCAATCTCTTTTAACTAAAAATGCATCTGTCTTCTTCCTGCCCACTCTGTTTCATAGAAATAAAATGGAAAACCGAGGAAGGTACTAAGAGTAAAACAACACAATGTTATTTACAACGCGAAAGAAAGGCAGGTGACATCTTATAAGAGTACAGCTAGGATTTTGAGGTATTGAGTACTAAAAACCATTCCGAGAAACATCAACCAAGAAGTAAAAAAACATATATGATTGAGACAGTTGAGCTTGCGAAATACACAAAATAAAGGCTTAAGGATGGCAGTAGTATAAAAATGCGCAGATGTAAAACGAAACAGGCGTATTATGAGAATAGGATACAGCAAATAGGATGAGCCGGTAACAGAACACTCAGACACTTAGAACCGGAAAGTGGGAAACTATATGTATTTTATTGCATTGTATAATATAATTATATATGTATATATATATACACACAGATACATATATATTATGTATATATACATACATACAAACATAATATATTACTACTTTCAAGAAGGAAGGTGGTAGAACGGTTTTATTCACCTGCCAAACATCAGTGCAGACTCCACTCTCCCCAAAAGTCCTTCGGATGAGACTATAAACCGAGGCCCCGTGTGCGAACGCACGCAGAACATCTTGCGCACACGTAAAATCCTGCTCCACTTTTCGTAAGAGTAGGCCATTGTGTGCTGGTGGGAACGGATGACAGAATTTACAAAACCGCAAACATACGGGGACTGGATGTAAAAAAAGCACATATGTGCTTATTCCATAATCCTCGATATGAAAGAATAAAAAAAAAAAAATAAAAAAAAAATAAACCGTAAGGTTCTGGGTTCGATTCCTATCCTTGCCCATTCTTCCCAGTTTGACAGGAAAAAATCCAACTGAATGTCAAGTCTTTCGGAGAAGACTCTAAACCGACCGTTGGACCCGTGTGCTTACGGACTTGTGCACGCCCAAAGAACCCACGTCAGGTGGGGTGAGGTTAGCCAGGAACAACAACAAGCAGGAGCCAGTGCAGCCTGAAATCGAAACACAAGTGTAAAGCCACAAGTAGTGAGGGTGATCTTTAGTGAACTAACACAATCGACCGAATGGGGTACATGGAATATATATATATATATTATCTATTCTTTTATTCGGGGATAATGGAATAAGAACTCATTTGTTTGTTTTACCATCCAAGTCCCCGTGTGTATGCAGTTTTGTACATTTTGTCATTCGTTCCCACCGGCACACAATGGCCTACTCTTCCGAAAAGCGGAACGGGTTTTTAACGTGTGCGCAAAATGTACTGCGTGCGTTCGTACACTTTATATACAATCTCATCTGAAGGACTTTTTGTATATACTAGGTGATACAGTTTGTGGCCGGATGGGAGAGTGGATAAGGTGGGTATACCGTGTTGACGTTTTTGTGTGTGCATGTTTTGTGGAGCAGTAACTAGGGTGTGTGTGTGTGTGTGTGTGTGTGTGTGTGTGTGTGTGTGTGTGTGTGTGTGTGTGTGTGTGTGTGTGTGTGTGTGTGTGTGTGTGTGTGTGTGTGTGTGTGTGTTGTGTTGTGTTGTTTCGTTGTGTGTTGTGTTGTGTGTGTATGCACGGGCTCGAGCGTTAGCTCTATGAAATATGTGCATCTCTGTCTGCCTGTCCTTCTATCTGTCTGTTTGTCTGTCTGTCTGTCTGTCTGTCTCTCTTTCCTCCCCACCCCCTCTTTCTAACAACCCCCTCCTCCACACATACATCCCCACACGTCCAAAATCCAGAAAAGCTTCTCACCATTGCTCTTCAAGTATTTACTTGCAACGGAGGCACACACATTAAGATCATGAAAACTTTCTACAAGAAAAAACAAAAATCAACAACAACAACAACAACAACAAAGACAAAAAAGGTCAGTCGAAATATGTCTACAATGTCAAGACAACATATAAGGTAAAAAGGTAAAGCTGTCTCATAACCTATGTGGTCGAAGGGGAGCGAGGCATCAGAAACCTCAGCTTCTCTAGGGGCCAGCATA
>CM054152.1:22611281-22616281 GCA_028751875.1 Rapana venosa | reverse complement strand
CCTCAAGCTGAAGCATCCCACTTCATCATCATCATCAGTCCCGTGACCTTGGCGGTCGTGGAGGAGACACGAAAGACGATGCCGTGGTAAGCCTCCTCCACCCATCTCGGTCCTCGGCTCTGCGCAGTAGTGCGGAGTCATTCATCCTGGTCCATTCTCCGATGTTGTTCATCCATGACTTGTTCTGTCTTCCCCTCTTTCTGCCACCTTCGAGTGTTCCTTGCAGTACTGTTTTTGGCAGAGTGTTGTGGCGGGTGACGTGGCCGAACCATGTCAGTTTTTTCTTCTTGACGATGGTGAGAAGGGGTTCCTGTGGACCTGCCAGCCGTGTTATTTGTCTCTTGACAAATTCATTGGTCTTTCGTTCTCTCCAGGATATGCCCAGCAGTTTTCTATGGCATTTTGTTTCAAATGACTCCCTCCCTCCCTTCCCCTCTCCCTCCCTCTCTCCCTCCCCCCCTCTCTCTTTACACAAAACGATGTTCAATTGTTCAATTTCCTTAACATTTTTTCTTCTGGTCAGCAGAAAAAAAGGACAAAGTCGTGAAAGTCAGAGTCACTTCAGAGAAGCTCATTTTTCTGTACATCACACATACTGGGTATATATTCGTGTTTTCGTAACCCACCGAACGCTGACATGAGTTATAGGGATATTTAATAGGCTTAATATTATTTTGTTTTATTACTTAATCTCCTGCATGCTGCGTGTGTACACGAAAGGAATTCAGGCACTGGCAGGTTCGATTCCACTGTGTGTGGCAGGTTTGTGCTTAGAGATGACCTGGGAGATCGTATTCCCCTCCCCCCTCCCCCCTTAATTCACCAAAAGCCTGCTGAGATTCAAACCCGAACTTTGTTCGTGGACCCAAAGGGGAATGAAGTCAAACAGGGTTTAATTAACCACTCCGTTATAGCGCGCGTCTGTCGCCTTTACCTGCACAGAGGGCGGGGTTTTCTCCGGGTAGAGGCTGTCAATCTCCTGACGTAACTTCCGCTGCACGTGGGGCCACCGCACGAGGAAGATGAGCAGCCAGCGGAGGGTGGTGGCGGTGAACTCTGTGCCCGTGACCATCAGCTCTCCCGCCAGCTGCTGCAGCTGCTCGTCTGTTGGTGACACAGAGAGAGAGAGAGAGAGAGAGAGAGAGAGAGGAGAGAGAGAGAGAGAGAGAGAGTGGGAGGGAGAGAGAGAGGAGGGAGAGAGAGAGGGGGGAGGGGGAGGGAGGGGGAGGGAGATGGGAGAGAGGGAGGGAGAGATAAGAAGGGAGAGGGAGGGAGAGAGGGAGGGGGGGTGGGAGGGGAGAGAGGGGGGGAGAGACGGGAGGGAGAGATATGGGATGGGGAGGGAAGCGGGAGAGGGGGGAGGAGAGGAAGGGAGAATGAGGGGAGGGGGAGAGAGGGAGAGGGGGAAGGGGGGAGGGGAGGAAAAGAGAGGGGTGAGAGAGAGGGAGAGAGGAGGGAGAGAGGGGGGGAAGAGAGAGAGTGGAGGGGAAGGGGGGAGGGAGGGATGGGGGAGAGGGGGGGGGGGAGGGAGGGAGGGAGGGAGGAAGGGGGGGAGGGAGAGGGAGGGGGGGGGAGAAAAAGGGGGGGCGGAAGGGGAGAGGAAGGGGGGAGAGAGGGGAAGGGGGGAGAGGAAGGGGAAGGGAGGGAGAGGGGGAAGGGGGAGGGGAAAAGAGGGGGAGGGAAAAGGGAGGGAGGGAGGGGGGGGAGAGGAGTAAATTGATTCAAATGAAATCAGAATTTCAATTTCTGATTTCTTTAGTGGTGTTGGTGGTGTTAGTGTGGGTGGGGGTGGGGGTTTTGGTATGGTTCGGTGTGATCACACACCCCAAAACACACCCACCACACCACCCCCACCACCCCCACCACCACCATATATACACCGCACTCCTCTCTCCTTCCCTTTTGTTCCCTCTCTCCCCCCTCCCCCCCTCCCTCCCTTCCCCTCCCTCCCCCTTCCCCCTACCCCCTCTCTCTTTCTCTTTACACAAAACGATGTTCAATTGGTCAATTTCCTTAACATTTTTCTTCTGGTCAGCAGAAAAAAAAGGACAAAGTCGTGAAAGTCACTGCAGTCAGTTAACCCCTTCACCTTCACAGAGGCAACAAGGGCACAGAATCTGCGAGCTCCTTCAGCAACAACATCCCTTGGCACCCCCCCCCCCCCCTTCCCCAGCCCCCCACCCCCACCCCCATCCCCACTCCTGATGAGGTCTTGACCTTGAAACGCTATCCGTTCTATTCCATTAACATTCTTACTCTCTATCTGTTTATCATGTTTAGTCTGTCATCTGTCTGTCTGTCTGTCTATCTATCTGTCTGTCTGATTTTGTGTGTTGTCTTCTGTGTATTTGGTGTTGTATTATGTATAACTATTCATTATTTATCATTGATTGCATGACTGTGTAAGATTAGGTTGAATGCATGCGCTTTGATGTGTCTTTGCAAGATATAGCGCTATATAAGTTCCATTCATTATTATTATTGTATTAAATAGCATTTTCCGCACAGGGTGATCTCTCCCTGCGGATGGTAGGTATCAAACTTATAAACTTTTTTTTTCTTGCATCAGTCTGAATTTCTCTCAGTTTCTCTGTCTGTCTATTTCTTTATCTGTCTCTCTGTGTGTTTGTCTCTCAAAAAGAATGTTAATGCTTATCTGTTACCCTGAAAAACAGAGATCGTTCATTCATTGATTCATTGATTTATTCATTCATTCTTTCTTTCATTCATTCATTCATTCATTTATTCATTTATTCTCACCCTCTGTATCTCTGTCTCTGTCTCTGATTGTTGTGTGTGTGTGTGTGTGTGTGTGTGTGTGTGTGTGTGTGTGCGTGCGTTGTGTGTGTGTCAGTGTGTCTGTGCGTGCATGTGTGCGCGCGCACAGGTGCATGTGTCTGTGTCTACGTATGCGTGTGTGTGTGTGTTTATGTGGTGTGCGCGCACGCTCGTGCGCGCGCGCGTGTGTGTAGTGTGTGTTTGTTCCCTTATTCAATAATACATTCCTGTCAATCCTCTTGGGACCCAATTACTGATCTATCTAACTCCGTTTTGAAACAGAGTTGGAAATAAGTCTTTTACCAAATGTTGTATGACAATAACAAGAGAGAGAGAGAGAGAGGAGAGAAGAGAGAGAGAGAGAGAGGAGAGAGAGAGAGAGAGAGAGAGAGAGAGAGAGAGTTTTTAGTTTAGTTTAGTTTAGTTTATTCTTTTATATCGAGGATAATGGAATAAGCACTTATGTGCTTTTTTAACATCCAGTCCCCGTGTGTATGGAGTTTTGTAAATTCTGTCATCTGTTCCCACCGTCACACACTGGCCTACTCTTACGAAAAGCGGAACAGGATTTAATTGTGCGCAAGATGTTCTGCGTGCGTTCGCACACGGTACCTCGGTTTATAGTCTCATCCGAAGGACTAGAGAGAGAAGAGAGAAAAGAGAGAGAGAGAGAGAGAGAGAGAGAGAGAGAGAGAGAGAAGAGAGAGAGAGAGAGAGAGAGTCAGAGACGGAGACAGAGACAGAGAGACAGACAGAGACAGACAGAGAAAGAAACATAGAGACAGACAGACAGACAAACCCAACAGACAGGCAAACAGACTGACTGACAGAGAAAGAAACAGAGAAACAGACAGACATTGAAGAACTATTCACTCACACTGAAAGCCAAAGATTAAATCTAACCATATATTGGTTCATGTCCTCAAACACACACACACAAACAACACAACACACCACACACACACAAACATAACACACACACCACAACACACACACACATCACACTACAGACAACACACACAGAAACACACAACAGGGATGAGACTATAAACGGAGGCCCCGTGTTCGAACGCATGCAGAACATCTTGCGCACACGTTAAATCCTGTTCCGCTTTTCGTAAGCGTAGGCCATTGTGTGCCGGTGGAAACAGATGACAAAATTTACAAAACCGCATACACACGGGGACCGGATGTAAAAAAGCTTATGAGTGCTTATTTCATTATCCTCGATATAAAAGAATAAATAAAATAAAATAAATAAATAAATAAACACAGCACACACACACAACATACACCACATCACACCAACCACACACACACACACAACACACACACACCACACCACACACACAACACACACACACACACACACACACACACACACACACACACACACACAACACACACAAACAACATACCACACACACACACAACCCCCTCACCCCACTACCCCTACACACACTACACAACACAACACCCCTTACCCCCCCCCCCCCCCCCCCACACACACACACCCACCCCACCACACCCACCCCACACCCCACCCACACCCACACCCCACACACCCACACACACACCCCCCCACACCCCCACCCCCACACACCACACAACCACACACACCACCCACACCCCCCCCACCCACACCCCCACCCCAACACACCACACATCACATCCCAAACCGCTACCACCACCACCACCTGCTGCTGCTTCGTCTTCGTCTTCGTCTCCTTCTCCTTCTCTTCCTGCCCCATCTCCTTGAAGTAAGCGTCCGTGAGGTCTCCGACATCGCTAGGATTGAACCGGCGCTTGGCGGCCTCTACCCACTGGCGGAGTGGGTCTGAAGGAACTCCGAGTTCTTCTGCACCTTCTGCTGCTTCAGGACGTCTCCAGGCACGAAACGTAGGAAAGGGAAGAAATGCTGCAGCAGCAGAGCCTAGCCAGACACACATACAGGATGCTGACAGAGGGGGTGTTAGGAACATATTACCTCAGAGGAATTTATTTGTAGAGGAAGGGAGACAGGGTGACGAGAAGGATGGATCAGTGTGTGTGTGTGTGTTGTGTGTGTGTGTGTGTGTGTGTGTGTGTGTGTGTGTGTGTGTGTGTGTGTGTGTGGTGTGTGTTGTGTTGTGTGTGTATGTGTGTGTTGTGTGTGTGTGTGTGTGTGTGTGTGGGGTGTGTGAGAGAGAGAGTGTGTGTATGTGTGTGTGTGTTGTGTGTGT
>CM054152.1:22601281-22603781 GCA_028751875.1 Rapana venosa | reverse complement strand
GCTGCTGGTCAGTTCTACCGTCTGCCATACCCTGCCTGTCTCTGTGAGTGTGTGTGTTAGGTTTCTTTCTTTCTTTCTCTGTTTCTTCTCTGTCTCTGTCTCTCTCTGTCTCTCTCTCTCTCTCTCCTCTCTCCTCTCTCTTCTCTCCTCCTCTCTCTCTCTCACCTCTCCTCCTCTTCTCCCTCCCTCTCTCCACTCTCTCTCTCTCCTCCTCTCATTTTCTCTACTATCTCATCTCATCTCTTCCATCTACTCTCTCTTTATCATCACTCACACACACACCTCCTCTCATCTCTCTACTCTCATCACCTCCTCCTCCCTTCACTCCCTCATCTCTCTCACCTTATCATCTGCTCTACTCCCCTCATCCTCACTACTCATCTCACATTGCCCTCTCTCTCCCTACCCTCCTCACCATCCATCCCTCTCCACATCTCCCCCTCCTCAAGATTGATTATATACACACACACACCCCTTACATAGGCCAAGGCATAAGAATAAAACTTTCGCATCGCATTCGCATCTCGCTTCTCTCATTCCCTCTCACCACTACTCTCCCCACCCCCCCCCCACATCTCTACACCACACTCATCCTTCTACAGACTCCACTCTAATCCATCACACGTCACTCAATTCTCAACTAAAGTCTCTCTTCTATCTCTTCTCTACTCTGAATAGGCAAATGAACAACTAGGAAAGGGAGGAGAAAGATAAGAAATGTATTACATATACGTGAAACGCTCACGTATACACAGGGATAAACATGCAACACATGCATGCGCGCGCGCACAAACGGCAACAAGTACAATATCGTATCAACATGCATCAACACACACCACAACATATAACAAGTCGCGACGCTCGCCGTAACACACACACAAACCCTACAACACATTCACAAAATCCACACACACACACACAAAATCAACACAAACACACATCAATTCAGCACAATCACCAACAGTTAGTTGAACATAACAGGAATGAGAAGAATTACACAAAGCTTTATCCTTTCGACAGAATACCACTTATTAGAATGACCATCACGAAGAAAGGTCACAGAATCTTACGAACTAAAAGAGAGTTTTTGCAACAAATCTGTAAGGAATATCGATACTTTAAGGGTTATAAAGGATTCTAAGACCTACGCAAATGATTTTACAGTAAGAAGGGTTTGATACTCTGCTTTATGGGATAAAACTGAACATACTTATATAACGAAGTTCACTATAACGGTAAATGTCTATGCGGTAAGAATGTAACTAATACCCAATATAACAGTTGAATGCGAGAGTGTAAAACCCTGTTTTTCTGTAACTCATTTCACTGAAAATTTCCTCACCAGCACCGTCAATAATTCAAAATAACTCTTGATATTGTAAGCTGTTTCTGGCACAATCATCTAGTTATTTTTACAGTTACATTAACCTCACTAACGTGTTTTTTCATATTTTGTTATTTCTATTGTTTTGCCAGATTTCTTTATTATGAAAACTATATTGTTGGGTTTAAAAAAAAAATTTGTGTTAACATGCTTTTGAGTAGGACTCCCCCCCCCCCCCCATTTTTTTTAACCGTCTATAATCATTGAGAGTGAACAGAAGTAAGATAAAAGACAACAACATACAACAAAATGTACACACGCACACACATTATTTCCATTCATGTTCGTATACATACTTCTCTCTCTCATGAAAAAAATTGAAACATGATGAAACAAACCAGATCCGAACGTTGTCAAGAACGGTGTGTTCGAAAAATACACAGGCAGAGGATGAATCAGAAATAATTCCAGAAAAAATATATCAGAACCAAAAAAGTTCATACACTCATCTTTGATGTCATTTAGAAATCCAGAATATGTCTAAAAAGACATACATTAGAGAGAGAAAGAGAAGAGAGAGAGAGAAAGAGAGAGAGAGAAAGAGAGAAGAGAGAGAGAGAGAGAGAGAGAGAGAGAGAGAGAGAGAGAGAGAGAGAGATGTTGATTTGAATGCGGGTGTGTCCTTATCACCAAGTAGTAAATGGACATTAAACAAAAACAAACAAAACATGACACATTCTGCTCTTCGTCTAATATCACTCAGAGTGAACAGACGTTAAATTGAAGACAACAACAACATTCTGCTCTGTCATTTCACATTGGCAAGACTAGAGGAAAAAACAGATGGACCCAAAACTGAAAAGGCACAGCGCAGAATGTCACCCAAAACACCGGCTACAGAATTTGTGGCAAACCGGCATGTAGGCACATGGCTTGATTACATCCACCAAAAAAAATGTATGGGCGTGACATGACATGGCACACAGAGGCACAAGACAGGAATTTAACCGGGGAGGGAGGGAGGGAGGGAGGGCTGCTGCTTGACAGGAGGCCTACATTCTGCAGTGTGGATGATGGACAACACCTTAGGGTTGGAAGCTTGCATGGCATCAGGAATTTATTTCGCTGAATGTCGGAATCAGAGGTGTGTAGTGTGTGTTTATTTATTTCATATTC
>CM054152.1:22596281-22598781 GCA_028751875.1 Rapana venosa | reverse complement strand
GAACGACGGAGCAAACGTATGAAGAGAAACACGATCTTTTTCGCGTTACAAGCAGCACTCTATAGGTACAACACAATCCTTTTAAAGTCTAATTTGGAAGACACGTTCTCGTACATTTGGAGGTGTTTACAGAAGGAGGATAGGGAAGGGCATGTTTTAGAGATGACTCCATTATATCTATCTATCTATCTATCTATCTATCTATCTATCTATCTATCTATCTATCTATCTATCTATCTATCTCTCTGTCTGTCTGTCTGTCTGTCTGTCCGTCCGTCCGTCCGTACGTCCATCTATCTATCTGTCCGTCCGTCCATCTATCTATCTATCTATCTATCTATCTAAAATGGTTAGAAAATAAAGGCGCTATGTTGCCATTTACGTGTCATATCTATCTTACCATTGTTTTTAGCATATACATATAATACATAATATATATATATATATGATATATATATAAAAAATATATATGATATATATATATATATATATATATATATATATATAATGGTTAGAAAATAAAGGCGCTATGTTGCCATTTACGTGTCATATCTATCTTACTATTACTTTGCTGTTTGTATAAAAAAAACAACAGGCACGGCGCTTTACGTCAACTTTTGTCATGGGGAAAAAAATCATATTACCAACAACAACAAAATGCACAGAAATCTTACTATCAACTCTTTGGCAATTACGACAAATTCACAAACGTCTGCCGTTAATTTTGTCATTATGAAAAGCTTAGTTCAGTCTTTGACGTTGTTAATTGTATCATAATCAAAAACTCAACCATTTTGTTTGGTTTTTATGTGGATTTTTGGTTGTTTTTATTGTTGTTGGTTTGGGTTTTTTTACAAATAAATTCAACCGATTGAAGACTGTTGTTACTACTATAAATATAAATAATTCTACCGATTCTACCTGTATTTCTATTAATTAAAAAACAACAACTTTACCCATTCTATTGTTGAATCTGTCATCAAAAACTAAGCCTATAATGTCGACTATACTTGGAACTTAAACCGCTGAACTATTGCACTCTCCACCCCCATCCCACCCCTTATGCACCCATACACAGCCACACACACACACACACACACACACACACAAACACACACACACACACACACACACATCCACGCATGCACGCACGCACGCACTAATTGACTGTTTTGAAAATAAACATCCGCAACTCGACCGTAAAGTGAATGCTATTGCCGTGAAATGCATATCGTACAACAAACACTCTTCTTTTATTCTCTTTCCTCCCTTCATCCTCCTGTCTTTCTTCCTACTTCTCTCCCTCCCTCCCCCTCTCTCTCCCTCCCTCTCCCACCTCTCTCCCTCCCTCCCTCCCCCATCTCTCTCCCTCCCTCCCCCTCCCTCCCTCTCCCCTCTCTCTCCCTCCCTCCCCCTTTCTCCCTCCCTCCCTCTCCCCCTCTCTCTCCCTCTCCCCCCCTCTCTCCGTCTCTCCCTACCCCCTCTCTCTCCCTCTCTTCCCCTCTCTCTCCCTCCATTCCCCCTCTCTCCCTCCCTTCCCCCCTCTCTCTCCCCCCTCTCTCTCCCTCCATCCCCCCTCTCTCCCTCCCTTTCCCCCTCTCTCTCCCTCCCTCCTTTCCCCCCCTCTCTCTTTCTCCCTCCCTTCCCCCCTCTCTCTCCCTCTCCCTCCCTCCTCTCTCCCCTCCCTCCCTCCCTCTCCCCCTCTCTCTCCCTCCCTTCCCCCTCTCTCTCCCTCCCTTCCCATCCTCTCTCTCGCTCCCTTCCTGCCCTCTCTCTCCCTCCCTTCCCCCTCTCCCTCCCTCCCTTCCACCCCTCTCTCTCTCCCTCCCTCCTCTCTCCCTCCCTCCCTCTCCCCCTCTCTCTCCCTCCCTCCCCCTCTCTCCCTCCCTTCCCCCTCCTCTCCCTCCCTTCCTCTCCCACCTCTCTCTCCCTCCCTCCCTCCCCCTCTCTCCCTCCCTCCCTCTCCCCCCTCTCTCCCCCCCCTCTCCCTCCCCCCCTCCATCCTCCTCCCCCCTCTCTCTCTGTGTTTTGTTTTGCTGTTCCCTCATTTTCCCCGCGCCTGCTCGTTTGTTTACAGCATCAGAAGTTCGTCAGGCTGGTTTTCTTTATTATATGCAGTTCAAGAGAAAAGGTGGCAAGATGGTTTAGACGTTCACCTTGCCTAACAAGTAAACCGTTAGGTTCTAGGTTCAATCCTCAGCCTTGCCCTTTCTTCCCAGCTTGACGAGAAAAATCGAACTGAATGTCAAGCCTTTATTATAGGAGACTCTAAACCAGTCAGACCCGTGTTGCTTACGAACTTGTGCACGTCAAAAGAACCCATGATAGATGGAAATCGGAAAGAGCAGGGAGGAGTACCTCCCGACAGTCCTGGTAAATCTGGTAGGTTCAATTCCCAACTGCATCCCCGAAGTCGGAATGCAACCACCTTTATGAGTGGGAAGAGGTGGGGAAGGGATAGTCGCGTACGCAAAATCTCACCATTGGGAAATTTTGGAGC
>CM054152.1:22568781-22591281 GCA_028751875.1 Rapana venosa | reverse complement strand
AAGAGAATGGGCATCTTGGTGGTGGCTGGAACCAGGGCTTGATCTCAAGGCTATGGAATCGCCAGTGCAATATTCTAACCACTAGGCTATACCACTCCCCTGCTGTGACATGAACTTTACTGGGAGAAAAGAGAGGTCTCATACTGCTGCTGTACTTATCATTATAGTAAGGTTTTCCATCCAGCCTCTACTGCTTTAGTTATCAGAATATCATAAAACAAAACAAAACCAGCTAACCTTGTCCAACTCTATCAGTATATCTGTCATTATGAATAGTTTGTCCAAACTTACCAATCACCATCATGAAAATAATCTTCCATTTCTACCATTGCATCTATCATTATGAAGAAAAACACGTCTAACTTTGATTTTATATCTATCGTTATGCCATATTCATTGTGCCATTATTATATTATTATTTCAGACACTTCACCTTTGCAAAGCCCCTGTAATGTCAGTCATAGCTTATTTTGCCAAAAAAAGTAATTAAGGACAGAAAGAAAGAAGAGAAAGAAAGAAGATAGTTGGCTAGGAAACAAAAAGAGAGAAAAGACTGACAGAAAACAAGGAAAGAAAACAACAAGAATGAAAAGGAAAGAAAGAAAAAACAATGATGGTGATAAAATAAAGGAATACAAGAAAGAACAACATCAGGAAAGAGGAAAAGAAACACAGAAAGAAAGGAAGGAGAAAATAAAGAAAGAAAGAATGTTGAAGAATCAGTGTTCAAATACCAACACCTTGACAAATCCCATAGTTCTATAAGACAGGGTTTTCTTTATTCCTTGTTGCTTTATGTGTTTGTTTGATCGTGGGTTTCTTGTAGGTGTATCCCACTCTGATATTAAGAGGTAATGGATAATGACTTAACAGCCAAAACACACGAAATTATCCCCAGAGGTCTTGTTGCTCAGAGAAGAGGTTTTGTTACAGTTTGCCAGGCCTGCCAAGGAAACAGGCTTTAAAACCTCTGCTAGCCAAAGGCACTTTGTAGCAAAGCTAGTATACTCGATCTTGTGATGCCTAATCAGGCCAAGAACCTTGTTTCTTTTCCTTTTACATGACTTTTCTTCTTTGAGCACAACCAAACAGGCTGCAAACAAGTCTTTCTGCTAGGTCATAAGCACATCAGTACTGAATGAGAATCTTCCAGCTCATGCTAGAAACACGAACCCTAATAAAGGTCAAGGTGCTCCCTTAACCTATGCAGTTGCTAAGGGGCAAGGTGTCAGAAATCTCAGTTTCTCTTGGGACCAGCACATTGAGACTGGCGCCCATCTTCTTTCCCTTGCTCCCTGACCTCTAAGAGGGCAGCTACCCATTTACAGCTGGGTGAACTGGGAGGCTGTACTGAAGCCAAGGCGCACAAATGGTCACCCATTGGAGAGGCAACCATGCTCAATGCTGCCCTCAGCATGGGGATAGTGAGTGTTCTGCTTACTAAGCTATCCTGTACCTTACAAGAAGATAAGTAAAACTGAAGGCTAGAATGTTTCAAAGTATAGAGATGTATGGTAATGTATCATATCAAATTGTATCATAATGCGTTGTATTGTATTGTATTGAGCATTTTTAATCTACACCTGTGTGCAACATGTAATCAAATGAAAATCTATATGAGTGTTCTTGTGTGGGTGAATGAAAAAAGAACACACTGATAGACAAACTGATAGCCAGAAAGACAAAAAGGACACAGAGTAGTCAGTAAGACAGACAGACAGACAAGCAGGCAAGCAGGCAGACAGACTTTTTAGGGATTCTTTGAGAGTTTATCATTCTTGAAACCTGATACTGTTGTTCTTCCTCCTGCCTGTTGAAGGATTTCTGCTGGTATGAAGACATTGGCTGATGTTTTTACAGGGGGTGTTAATGCCATGGGGCCTGCTTTCTATGCTGACTGACTGCTCCTTTGCTATATAGGTGTGGGTGTGATCATTCACAAACACACATACACACACATGCACACACACACACGCACGCACGCACACACACACACACACACACACACGCACGCATGCACGCACGCACACATGCACACACACTTGTTTTGTTGGCAGGATATTATCATTCCACCAGCCCAGGTGTATTTGTAATCATGCGTGGACATATGCCTGCAAGCCTACATGCACCTGAAACACACATACACACACACACACACACACACACACACACACACACACACACACACACACACACACACACTTCACAACCCTCACACAGGTACATGCACGTGGTACCAGAGTGCATATTATCATAATGCAGGCACTGATGCATGAGACATATGGTGGCACTGCAGTAGCTTAGTGTATAGTTCTACCCCCCACCCCCACCGCCACCTCCTGCATCAATCTCATCCTCAACTGTTTTACAACATAATTCACCAGACATGTAGCGCATATGCATTCTAGGGAAAATCAGAGAGGCCTGACAAAATCAACACACTGGCATCCTTCACCAGTCAGAGCAAAGTACAGAGAGGTGTTGCAGATAACGCCCTCTCTCCCTCCTTCCCTCCCTCTCTCCCTGCCTTGCTTCCCCCTCTGCAGGTGTCTAAGGGGCGTTACAGGCTGCTGCTGCTGCCAGTTCTACATTGGCTGAGAAGATAAGTTCTGTAATACCTTACAGGATGAAGTGGATCAGACATAGAGAGAGAGAGCACAAGAGAGAGAGAGAGAGAGAGAGAGAGAGAGGGAGGGAGGGAGGGAAAGAGAGGGAGGGAGAGATGGGGAGGAAGAGAGAGGGGGGAGTAAGGAAGAGAGAGAGAACTCTGAACTCTAAAATGATTTAATGCACATTGGCCCTGGGCCACAGTACATTTCTTGGGCTAGGGATGGAACAACAGGTTCATTCATGTCATTGGCAAAAGAAATGCACAAACAAGTAATGATTTATGACTGACCAAAGTAGAAAAATACAGGCTATTCTTATTCATTATCATGACCCCTATATCAAGCATAACCAAATAACAAAAAGAAGATGATGTTTATCAAAATGCAGCTAGAAGTAGCATTGTCTTCCAAGAGAGAGAGAGAGAGAGAGAGAGAGAGAGAGAGAGAGAGAGAGAGAGAGAGAGAGAGAGAGAGAGAGAGAGAGAGAGAGAGAGAGAGAGAAGAGAGGAGAGAGAGAGAGAGAGAGAGAGAGAGAGAGAAGAGAGAGAGAGAGAGAGAAGAAGAGAGAGAGAGAGAGAGAGAGAGAGAGAGAGAGAGAGAGAGAGAGAGAGAGAGAGAGAGAGACAACCAGACAGACAACCAGACATAGACAGGCAGATACACAAGAGGCAGATGAAGTACAGACAAACTCCACTGAAAAAAGAACCCCACTCACTAACATACCTCTCCCCCCCCCCCCACCTCACCTCCCTACCACCCACACCCACCTACCCCCCCCCCTTCCCCACCCTCCACCCTACCCCCCCCCTCCTACCCCCCTTCACCCCCTCCCACATCCATTTCTCACAAACCTAACCCTCACCCACCTTTCCCTTGCCCTCCATGGATGACGGCGAAGAGCTGAGGCCTGTCCAGGAAAGAGGCCTCCGCTGAACAAACACCTGCCTCAGGGCGTCCAGCCCGCTCACCACCACCACCAGCCTGCAGCCCAGACTGAAGGAGTACACGTCCCCATACTCCGCCCTCAGATCCATCAGCAGCTTGCGTCTGTCCGCGGACCACAGCACGTCCAGGTACCCGATACAGGGGAAGCCCCGGGGCCCGGGTGGGTAGTGGCGAGAGGCCTGGTACTGGCGAAGGGCGTACAGGGTGGCCAGCAGAACTGCCGCAGCCATCACCAGGGTACTCGTGTCCCAGCCCAGGAGCTGGATGAGGGTGACGTGTCGGGCGGCGTTGCTGATTGGTCGTTGGGTGTTGGTGAGCTCATGGCGTCGGTTTGGTTTGGTGGGTTTTTTAATGTTAAGGGGTGAGGGTGGGGGGTGGGGTGGTGGGGATTTTGATGGAGATGGTGTTAATAAAGAGAGTGGGTTAAGTTTGGAAGGTGGGTTTTAAAAAAAAAGTGTGTTGATACGAGATTAAGATGGAAGCTTGTGAGGGAGTTGGTCTTTTTTGTTTTTAAGTTCCCATCTGTAGATGATAAAGAGAACGTATTCAGAAAGTTACGGTTTTAACTTGCTGTCTATTGTTGTTAGGATGTGAAAGGGGCGACAGTACCTAGGACAAAAACAAAAATCATGTCAACATTAGTGTGGAGCAGGAAGAAGGTTTTTGCTTCTGAATATTTCATGAAAACTGAGATAAAATCTGTATACCTTAATGAAAATTGGTATATAGTTTAACACGATCTTCATAATTATTATGCTCAGACATACAATAACATAGGATAGGCATATAATCACGCAAAGATTATGAACAACGAAGAACGTTGTGGATTTACTTGTTGGGCACGGGCTGAATAATAATATTATCACACCTGCCTTTTGAACTCGTAAGTTCTATGATCTTGACCTGATAAACTTTTCTCGTTGGGATGCCAGGGGTCTGTCAGTATAAACACCATCCCCATCTTCTGGATACTCTTGCTAAAAGTTGCCTCTATTCTATCCCTCTCTTTGTTTCTGACTGGTTCCTTTTCCTCCCTTCACCTCCTTCTTGTCTAGTTTCTGCCTTCTTGGTCCATTCTCCCCCCGCCCCCTCCCTCATCCCCAGAAAGACTTTAACGATAACAATTCACTCCCACACCGAAGTCCGACTCGCAGGGCCTGACTTGTCAGGGCTTTACAGCGGCGCAACGCAATTTCGCTCATTGACAGACAGCAACAGTTGCTGTCTGAGCGTTTGGAGAGCACTTAGAAGACTAAACTAATAAACATGGTATTGTTTGCCTGGTTTCGCTGCCTTAACTCCTTGCGGAGCTACACTGATCTTTGTCATGCAGTGTGTAATAGTGGGCAACTTGAAGCTGGAGGAGCCCATCCTTTTCCAGGTAGCAGGGTGCGTGGCTGGCTGTGTTGGTGCCAGTCTCCCACCAGCCACACATGGCCTACCACGAAAGCGGATTGGGTTTGAACATATGTGGAACATGTTCTGTACATGATTACATGCTTTATCTCTCACCCGTTAAAACCCGTTCCGCTCTTCGGAAGAGTAGGCCATTGTGTGCCGAAGGGAACGGATGACAGAATTTACAAAACTGCATACACATGGGGACTGGATGTGCTTATTCCATTGTCCTCGAAATAAAAGAATAATAAAATAAAATAAATAAAAAGAAACAGCCTTTGTTGAAAAGGAAGACGAAAAGTGAAAGTGTATGATATTATTTCTACGACACACTAACAACATCTGTTTACCAAGTTACTCTAAATATGCATTGGTAGAACGAAGTGTTTGTGTGTTTTCGCTTTGTAAAGAAAACTGATTTTAAGCGTCTTAAACGAATACCTGGGGACGGGATAGCTCAGTGGTCGGAGCACTCGCTTTCCCCCAGCCAAGTTAAGCAGCGTCGAGTGTGCCTCCTTTCCTTTAAATGATTACCTTCTATGCTGAAAAAAATTAAACTGTACAAATAGAGATTACTTTCCTCTGAAATGTTTGTGGCACGCCTATTTTGAGAAGATTTGCCTTCATAACCTTTCGAATACTACGAATGGTAAAACTGAAAAATCTAGAAGAGTGTTAATGTATATAAGTAAAATAAGATAAAAGAAAGATCAAATCTAAAATCCAGAAATAGAATAGTTTTTATAAACAACAGCAACATCGTTACTGAGATTGTTTTTCTTGACTTACTGGGTTTTTGGTTTGTCTGTTCGGGTTTTTAAAATTTCAAATATGTTTTGTATGAAATGACCTTTCAATAATACTTGTATCATGTGACACGCAAATCGGCTGTCTAAACATTGCCCCATCACCTGCACACTTTGTAAAAGAGAATACTATATACTATACTATATATACTATATACTAAACATGTATCAACAACATAGTCAACGTAGATAGGAATAATAAAAAAAACCATATCTCATTACCGTGAAAAAAACAAACACAACAGCCACGATTCAGAGCATGTTATCCACGACAGAGGTTATCTTCCCTCAATCATTTTCTTTTGGAGCCCTTCGCTACAGTACACAGTTGTTATAAGAAAAGTAACTAAACAAAAAAAGGCAGCGCTGACTTTTATCCTTCATACTGCCATTCTTTGTTTTTGTGGTTCCTGAGAACATGGGGATGAGAAAGCTTACCACAGACACCAAGTCCTTCGGATGAGACTATAAACCGAGGCCCCGTGTGCGAACGCATGCAGAACATCTTGCGCACACGTTAAACCCTGTTCCGCTTTTCGAAAGAGTAGGCCATTGTGTGCCGGTGGGAACAGATGACAAAATTGACAAAAACGCATACACACGGGGACTGGATGTAAAAAAGCACATGAGTGCTTACTCCATTATCCTCGATATAAAAGAATAAATAAATAGACTTTAAATTCAACAACAACAACAACAACAACAACAAACAACAATAACAGACAGACAGACAGAAGTACACGAAACAGACAGACAACCCAAAATGGAGATAAGAAGTAACAGACTTAGCAGCTTTTGTTTTCTAGGTAAGTCAGTAAAGCGATGCTTCTGCAGATAGAGGTTTGGGTGTTATGCTTTATCATCAGCAACCCATCTCGTGTTTCCTTCATTAGTTTCTGGCTTCGCCAAGCAGCAGCTTGCATAATATGTGTGTGTGTGTGTTGTGTGTTGTTGTGTGTGTGTGTGTGTGTGTTGTGTGTGTGTGTGTGTGTGTGTGTGTTGTGTGTGTGTGTGTGTGTGTGTGTGTGTGTGTGCAGGCAACTGTACATGTCTTTCGGACCAGAATCTATTCTGTACAAGAGCTGTGGGCACGATATTTGTATTGAGTTGTATTGAATTATATTGTATTGTGTTGTTTGTCTTGTGTTGTTTGTATTGTGTTGTGTGGTATGGTATGGTATTACATTACGTTGTGTTGTATTGTGTTGTTTCGTGTTGTATTTTGTTGAATTGTGTTGTATCGTGTTGTATTGCATTGTATTGCATTATATTATACCGTACTATACTGTATTGTATTGTCTTGCAATACCACTTTCAATCACGGCAAATGTCTGTGTGTGAAATTCAGGCTGCTATGTGCTGGGAGAGCTCGCCTTTACAAGAGCAGTGCTAACATTCTATATAATCTTTTCCTTTCTCCTGCTGGTATAGGCACTTGTTTCCCTTATGACAGGGGTAGAATTTAGCCACAGACAAACTCTCTTGTTGCCATGGGGGGTTCTTTTACGTACGCTAATTGCGTGCTGCACACAGAATATCGGCTTATCGTCTCACCCGAAATACTAGCACTCAGACCATCACTCAAGGTCTAGTTGACGGGAAAAAATCATTGAAAACATCTTTTATGGTATTGCGTTTTTGAAATATATATATATATATATATATATATATATATATATATATATATATATATATATATATATATATATATATATATATATATATATATATATATATATATTATTAAAGATTTGAAAAAAGTGTGTTTTCCGAAAGAAGGAATGAAACATTTATCAGTCATAAAAAAAAAAAACATGAACTTGCTAAATATGATTAAAACCCAATACCCACTTCGTGGCAATAGCATGTAAAAAGGCACCAACTCTCTTTAGCTACTACCATATTGAGGTTTTATCATTTACATTTTTCTCTCTCTATTTTTGACACTTAAATTCATCCCTAGTTTCGCTGCAGATTGTCTGGGTTTTTTTGAGAACTGAAACCATAAACCAGTAAAGGTTTTTTTTGTGTGTTTTGTTTTGCTTCAGGCTTGTTTGTTTTTGTCAAACATAATCAGAAATGTGAAACTACAGTTATCATCAACGCTTTTATTTTCAACCATTTCCATACAAAAAATTTGTCCCGTGTCCTTAAAAATCACACAAGTAAATAAGCATTCTGAAGACTAGTAGGAGGGGGAAAAAACAACAACAACAAACCCACACAAACAAACGAGAATACAAAATACCTGGACGATAGCATCACTGACCTTTCTTTCCCTCAAGGTACTGTTCTCACGCAACCTTTGTAGACGATGCACTGTATACCTCGCGTAGCAAGTTTTCGTGTGCTCAAACCTGCAGAGTGTATCTTTTACGCGCCTGCCTTGTGTATAGTGAAAGAAGGGCGCAATCAAGCGATGGATTCGTTTGGAAGGGAGGTAGAAGGGAAGGGGTGGGCTAGGGAGGGGAAAGGGTGTGTGTGTGGAGGGAAAGGGCTTAGTGCCAGACATGATTAGGCTTTTGCGCTTGTGTTCGAAGAGGTTCACCCCCTTTTCCTATCCACCTCCTATTGCCACCCCCCCCCCCCCCCCCCCCCCCCCCCCTTTTCTCTGTCTGTCTGTCTGTCTTTGTCTGTCTGTTTGTCTGTTTCTGTCTGTCTTTTCTCTGTCTGTCTGTCTGTCTTTCTGTCTGTCTCCGTCTCTCTCTCTCCTCTCTCTCTCTCTCTCTCTCTCTCTCTCTCTCTCTCTCTCTCTCTCTCTCTCTCTCTCTCTCTCTCTCTGTGGCCATTGCATATCTCTTTAACACTCACCATCTGTTCTTGTCTCTGTCCGTCTATCTAACGAACTGAATCAACTTTGACGGAGTCCATGCCTTTGGGAAACATGTTAAAAACATCGCTTACACTCTCTCAAAGATGCACGCTCGCTATACAGCGTCCTGACACAGAGTGTGTAGCCGACGGAGATAACCCTGCAAACCAAGCTGTTGGTCTGGAAAAGGACATACCATTACTTTTCCTCAGACATATCTGACGGTGTAAAACGAATGAGAGAAGAAGAGAAGAGGAAGATGATTAGTTATACATATAGTCAACTGTGGGGCTAGAGACTTACTTGTTTGTCTTGAAAGTAGAAGCATCGAAAAGCACTGAACACCTTCATCTTTTCCTACAAGCACTGAACACCTTCATCTTTTCCTGCTGTAGCAGTCTGTGAATTCAGTGAGATAGATTAGGCCTTTAGTGTGAGACTTAAACTCTTTCTCGATGTAAACGTTTGGAAATGGAAATTGGACAGAACTTACACGAAAACAACAACAACAACAACATCAACAACAACAACAACGAATAAATAGGCTGTTATTTGACCTTGGAAAACGAAGAACACATCCTGTAAATCTTCATATCCCTTTTTTGGCATTTTGTTACTGTGGGGAAATCAGCAAGCAGCCCCGGAATAAAAAAAAAAAGAAAGTAATTGCTCCAGAAGCTTTAAAAAGTCCCCTTCATCAATAGCAGACAAGTTTAAAAATGCAACAAGTTTGGATGACACAATTTACAAGAAAAAGATCATTATCGAACAGATTTTGCAAAATAGGTGTGTTTGTTGTTGTCGTTGTTGTTGTTGTTGTTGTTGTTGTCGTTGATGTTGTTGTTGTTGTTGTGTGTGGGGTTTTTCGTCCTTAGCTAGAGCTCCGGGGTTCACCGATGATGAGATATTTGCTTATGCGACTTTGGGGATGCATGCTGGGTATGTGCGTGTTTCTGTAACCCACCAAACACTGACATTAATGAAATACATGATCTTAAACGTGCTTATTTGATCTTGTGCATTTATAAATACACGACAAGAAATAAGGCACTGGCTGGTCTGCACTTTAAGTTGACCTAGAAGATCGTAAAAATCCCTACCCTTTATTCACCAAACGGCGCCGAGGTTCGAACTCACAACTTCATGGACCCAGGGGATTGAAGTCGAATGGTCTGAACCACTCAGCTACAGTGTCCACGTCCAGCAAATAATTATGTGTACCAGTGTTTTGAGAAAACAGGGAGAGTGAAGTAGACAGCAACATGGTTTTAGTGCACAATTCATTTTCAATGAACAGATGATTATAAAATGAGTTGTTTTTTTCTTTATTTTATTGTGTCAAATAAGTCTACATGCCTTTTTTTTATAACAATAAAACACTCTGATTCTGATTCTGAATCACACACAAGCTGTGACGGATATCTCAACCAAAAAAACTTTCAAAAGTTTGAAGAAGTAGAACAGCAGAAGTTTGAAAAAAGAAAGAACCTAAACAATCTAGTAAAAAGGATAAATCAATTTGCCTACCACGCTATTTTTCGTCTGATTGAAAAGGTAAAGGTAAAGGTGTCCCATATGCATAACATATAAAAAGAAGAAATCAATTTGCATACCACGCTATATTTCGTCTGATTGAAAAGGTAAAGGTAAAGGTGTCCCATATGCATAACATATAAAAAGGACAAATCAATTTGCCTACCACGCTATATTTCATCTGATTGAAAAGGTAAACGTAAAGGTGTCCCATATGCATAACATATACAAAGTAGAAATCAATTATTTGCCTACCACGCTATATTTCGTCTGATTGAAAAGGGAAAGGTAAAGGTGTTCCATAACATATGAAAAGAAGAAATCAATTTGCATACCACGCTATATTTCGTCTGATTGAAAAAGTAATGGTAAAGTTGTCCCATATGCATAACATAAAAACAAGAAATCAGTTTGCATGCCACGCTATCTGATTGAAAATGTAAGAAAGGTAAAGGTGTCCAATAACATATAAAAAGAAGAAATCAATTTGCCTACCACGCTATATTTCGTCTGATTGAAAAGGGAAAGGTAAAGGTGTCCCATATGCATGAGAAGAAATCAATTTTCTGTAAAAAGAAGAAATCAATTTGCCTACCACGCTGTCTGTGGTCTGATTGAAAAGGTAAGAAAGGTAAAGGTGTCCAATAACATATAAAAAGAAGAAATCAATTTGCCTACCACGCTATATTTCGTCTGATTGAAAAGGTAAGAAAGGTAAAGGTGTCCCATAACATATAAAAACAGGGGCAAACGAACAGAGGAGGAAGAGGCTGTACAGCAAAAGACAGCACAGCAGCAACAAGATCCGGCTGTAATCAGCAAAACTAATTCAGTCTGGCGAAGTTTCTCCACCCCTTCACCTCGCTGCTGTGCAGACAGGCAGGCAGGCAGGCAGGCAGGCAGGCATCTCTACAAAAGGGGAGATAGCTTGGCTCCTTCCTGCTATTTTACAGAGGTGGGTGGATGTCAGTGACTATAGTCAAGTCAAGTCAAGTCAAGTCAAATTTTATTTCCAGATGGTACATTCAATAAGCAATGCATTTGCTTTTCTTTTTCTCCCATCAAGCCATGTATCTAAGAACAAATTTCTTAACTATTAAGTGTGTGTGTGTATGTGTGTGTGTGTATGTGTTTTGTGTGTGTGTGTGTGTGTGTGTGTGTGTATGTGTGTGTGTTGTTGTGTGTGTGTGTGTGTGTGTGTGTGTGTGTGTGTGTGTGTGTGTGTGTGTGTTGTGTGTGTTGTGTGTGTGTGTGTGTTCAATTTCATTTTAAGTCTCATGGCAAAGTGTGAGATTAGACCAACGATAAAAGAAGCGGGGGTGGGGGTGGTCTGGATCGGGGTTTTGGGGTGGATGCGCGTTGAATATCCATGGACAAATAAATAGAAATAAACCGGCTGACCTACAATTAATGCTGGAATATGCAACTCTTGAATAATGCTTAAGTAAAAAAACCAACAACAACCCAACAACCCCAGCTCTGTAGATTGTGTGTGTGTGTGTGTGTGTGTGTGTGTGTGTGTGTGTGTGTTTATTAGTGTGTGTGTGTGTGTGTGTGTGTGTATAAACGCGCGTGTATACTGTATGTGTGTGTACATTTGAATTTGTGAGAATATTGTTAATCATTGTTGGTTGCTTGTGTAGGAGCGGATTAAATGGAAGCGCTCTGATTTGTAATTGCAAGATATAGCGCTCTATAAGTTCCATATATTATTATTATTATTATTATTATTATTATTATTGTTATTATGTGTTTACGTGCATTTGTACGCGCGCGCGCGATGACATGTCTACACATAGATACGTGCGTGCAAACACAGTGGCAAGGACATGTAAGTGACTGCATGAACTTGAATACTTGGTAGAACATGCTACAGAAAGAGAGTGAATGAATGACTGAATGAATGAATGTATGTATGTATGAATGAATGTATATATGAATAAATGTATGAACGAATGAATCAATGGTATTTATTTTTTAAAGGTTAGAGATAAGTATTGAGAGAGAGAGAAAGAAAGAAAGACAGAAAGAAAGAGAGAGCGAGAAAGAGAGGAGAGAGAGAGATAGAGAGAGAGAGAGAGAGAGAGAGAGAGAGAGAGTCAGAGACAGATAGACAGACAGAGACAGACAGACGGAGACAGAGAACATCTGGCACTTGAGGCTGACAAGGCACACACAGAGCTCTATTACCTGGAGCCCTGCAGTTATCACTACCGCCACTACCGCCACACAGCTCTGGTGCTGATTACACAGACCTGCCACTGAAGGTCAAGGGCCATACCTACACCTGTACCTGTGGCTGTAACCTGTATCTGTAGCTGTAGCTGTACCTGTAGATGTACCTTATCTGTACCTGTAGCTGTAGCTGTAGCTGTACCTGTATTTGTATCTGTACCTGTAGCTGTAGCTGTAGCTGTACCTGTACCTGTACCTATACATGTAGCTGTAGCTGTAGCTGTACCTGTATCTGTACCTATACATGTAGCTGTAGCTGTAGCTGTACCTGTAGATGTATCTGTAGCTGTGCCTGTAGCTGTACCTGAAGATGTACCTGTAGATGTAGCAATACCTGTACCTGTATCTTACCTGTTTCTATAGCTGTACCTATACCTTTAGCTATACCTGTAGCTGTACCTGTAGATGTAGCTGTTCCTGTAGATGTATCTTACCTGTACCTGTATCTGTAGATGTACATGCAGCTGTACCTGCCTGCAGATGTACACGTAGCTGTACATGTAGCTGTACCTGTAGATGTACATGTAGCTGTACCTGCAGATGTACATGTAGCTGTACCTGTACATGTAGCTGTACCTGTAGATGTACATGTAGCTGTACCTGCAGATGTACATGTAGCTGTACCTGTACATGTAGCTGTACCTGCAGATGTACATGTAGCTGTACCTGTAGATGTACATATAGCTGTACCTGCAGATGTACATGTAGCTGTACCTGTACATGTAGCTGTACCTGCAGATGTACATGTAGCTGTACCTGTAGATGTACATGTAGCTGTACCTGTAGATGTACATGTAGCTGTACCTGCAGATGTACATGTAGCTGTACCTGTACATGTAGCTGTACCTGCAGATGTACATGTAGCTGTACATGTAGCTGTACCTGCAGATGTACATGTAGCTGTACCTGTACATGTAGCTGTACCTGCAGATGTACATGTAGCTGTACCTGCAGATGTACATGTATCTGTACCTGTAGATGTACATGTAGCTGTACCTGTAGATGTACATGTAGCTGTACCTGTACATGTAGCTGTACCTGCAGATGTACATGTAGCTGTACCTGCAGATGTACATGTAGCTGTACCTGTACATGTAGCTGTACCTGCAGATGTACATGTAGCTGTACCTGTACATGTAGCTGTACCTGCAGATGTACATGTAGCTGTACCTGCAGATGTACATGTAGCTGTACCTGTACATGTAGCTGTACCTGCAGATGTACATGTAGCTGTACCTGCAGATGTACATGTAGCTGTACCTGCAGATGTACATGTAGCTGTACCTGCAGATGTACATGTAGCTGCACCTGTAGATGTACATGTAGCTGTACCTGTAGATGTACATGTAGCTGTACCTGCAGATGTACATGTAGCTGTACCTGCAGATGTACATGTAGCTGTACCTGTAGATGTACATGTAGCTGCAGATGTACATGTAGCTGTACCTGTACCTGTAGATGTAGCTGCAGATGCACCTGTACCTGTACCTGTACCTGTAGATGTACCTGTAGCTGTACCTGTAGATGTACCTGTAGCTGTAGATGTAAATGTAGCTGTACATGCAGTTGTACCTTCACCTGTAGATGTACCTGTAGCTGTAGATGTACCTGCATCTGTACCTGTACATGTAGCTGTACCTGTAGCTGTTCCTGTAGCTATACCAGTTGCTGTAGCTGTTCCTGTAGCTGTACCCGTCGCTGTAGCTGTACCTGTAGCTATACCTGTACCTGTAGCTACCCTGTACCTGTAGCTATACCTGTACCTGTAGCTATCCTGTACCTGTAGCTATACCTGTAGCTGTACCCGTCGCTGTAGCTGACCTGTAGCTATACCTGTACCTGTAGCTATACCTGTAGCTGTACCTGTCGCTGTACCTGTACCTGTAGTTGTACCTGTAGCTGTACCCGTCGCTTTAGATGTACCTGTACCTGTACTTGTTCCTGTACCTGTTCCTGCATCTGTGCATGTTCCTGTACCTGTTCCTGTAGTTGTAACTGTACCTGTAGCTGTACTTGTAGATATACCTGACCCTGCACCTGTACCTGTTCCTGTACCTGTTCCTGTAGTTGTACCTGAAATTGTACCTGAATCTTCAGCAGTCTGTCAGCCATTCTATGCAATGAATCCTGTGTATTATTTAAAGAGGTCCACCCCAACCCTCTAGCATACATACAAAGCTGTAACTCACCTTCTCACGTGTGTAGTGAGTCATTGTATGCAATGAATCCTGTATAGCATTTAAAGAGTGTTTACATCCCACCCTTAGTATACACTCAGAACTTGAACTAAACTTCACGCCTGTAAGGTTTGCGACCTTGTTGCCAGTTGATTAAACATGGTAATGGTTTTGTGCAATTATTCTTGTTTTTAGAATTCTGAAACCCTTTATATCTTCCTCTTAGAATATCATTTTACATCCTCCTTCTCCTCCTCCTCCTTCTTCTATCATCAGCATCAGCATCATCATCTTCATCATCATCATCATCATCATCAGCAGCAGCAGCAGCAGCAGCAGCAGCAGCAGCAGCAGCAGCAGCAGCAGCAGCAGCAGAAGTAGTAGTAGTAGTAGTAGTAGTAGTAGTAGTAGTAGTAGTAGTAGTAGTAGTAGTAGATCTTATAGAAGTATTATTACTAGTAATAACAGTGGCAGAAACAGAAGCAGCAGCAGCAGTTGCAGAATTCATCATCATCATCATCATCATCATCAGCAGCAGCAGCAGCAGCAGCAGCAGCAGCAGCAGCAGCAGCAGCAGCAGCAGCAGCAGCAGCAGCAGCAGCAGCAGCAGCAGCAGCAGCAGATTCATTATCGCTATAATCATCGTGATTTTATTATTCACTACTATCATTTCGCCTGTTGTGATTGTGTCAATGCTCATGTCTGTCGCGCTTACTTTTTAAATTGTGCACTGGTTGAAGAGTATGAGCCAGGGTATAGCATGGACCAGCACGTTGTTGTATTGTATTGTATTGTATTGTATTGTATTGTATTGTATTGCATAGCACTTCAAGTCACGGCAGATTTCTCTGCGTGAAATTCGGGCTGCTCTCCCCGGGAAGAGCGAGTCGCCACAAGAGCAGTGGTACCCATTATGTTTTTCTGTACCTGTTGTTTTGTTCGTACACCCTGCTACATTTTGTACTACACTTTGTTTTGTCTGTACATTGTACTACACTTTGTTTTGTCTGTACACTGTACTACACTTTGTTTTGTCTGTACATCGTACTACACTTTGTCTTGTCTGTACATCGTACTACACTTTGTTTTGTCTGTACACTGTACTACACTTTGTTTTGTCTGTACACTGTACTGCACTTTGTTTTTTCTGTACACTGTACTACACTTGGTTTTGTCTGTACACTGTACTACACTTGGTTTTGTCTGTACACTGTACTACACTTTGTTTTGTCTGTACACTGTACTACACTTTGTTTTGTCTGTACATTCTATACTACACTTTGTTTTGTCTGTACACTGTACTACACTTTGTTTTGTCTGTACATTCTATTCTACACTTTGTTTTGTCTGTACATTCTATACTACACTTTGTTTTGTCTGTACATTCTAGTACACTTTGTTTTGTCTGTACACTGTGCTACACTTTGTTTTGTCTGTACACTGTGCTACACTTTGTTTCGTCTGTACATTGTACTCCACTTTGTTTTGTCTGTACATTCTATACTACACTTTGTTTTGTCTGTACACTGTACTACACTTTGTTTTGTCTGTACATTCTATACTACACTTTGTTTTGTCTGTACACTGTACTACACTTACTTTTGTCTGTACACTGTACTACACTTTGTTTTGTCTGTACACTGTACTATACTTTCTTTTGTCTGAACATTCTATACTACACTTTGTTTTGTCTGTACACTTTATACTACACTTTGTTTTGTCTGTACACTGTACTACACTTTGTTTTGTCTGTACATTCTATACTACACTTTGTTTTGTCTGTACATTCTATACTACACTTTGTTTTGTATGTACACTGTGCTACACTTTGTTTTGTCTGTACACTGTACTACACTTTGTTTTGTCTGTACACTGTGCTACACTTTGCTTTGTCTGTACACTGTACTAAACTTTGTTTTGTCTTCACACTCTATACTACACTTTGTTTTGTCTGTACATTCTATACTACACTTTGTTTTGTCTGTACACTGTCCTACACTTTGTTTTGTCTGTACACTGTACTGCACTTTGTTTTGTCTGTACACTGTACTACACTTTGTTTTGTCTGTACACTGTACTACACTTTGTTTTGTCTGTACATCTGTACTACACTTTGTTTTGTCTGTACACTGTACTACACTTTGTTTTGTCTGTACACTGTGTATACACTTTGTTTGGTCTGTACACTGTGCTGCACTTTGTTTTGTCTGCACACTCTATACTACACTTTGTTTTGTCTGTACACTGTGCTACACTTTGTTTTGTCTCCTGTACAGTGTAGTACACTTTGTTTACTCATGTATGAACCTGAAGAGTATTTTAAACACACACACACACACACAGACACGCACGCACGCACGCACGCGCGTACGTAAGCACGCACGCACGCGCGCACGTACGCACGCTCGCACGCACACACAAAAGAGTTCAAGAGAATTTTTCCTCTGGAGTTAACATCAGTGCAGACTCCACTTTTCCCAAAAGTCCTTCGGATGAGACTATCAACCGAGGCCCTGTGTGCGAACCCATGCAGAACATTTTGCGCACACATTAAAATCCTGTTCCGCTTTTTATAAGAGTAGGACATTGTGTTCCAGTGGGAACGGATGACAAAATTTAAAGAACCGCATACACACGGGGTCTGGATGTAAAAAAAAAAAGCACATAAGTACTCATTCCATTATCCTCGATGTAAATGAATAAAATAAATAAAAAAACACACACACACACACACACACACACACACACACACCCACACACAACACACACACACACACACACACACACACACCCCACACACACACACACACACCCCACCCACACACACACACCACACTCTTCCCAAAATACTTCGATGAGACTATAAACCGAGGTCCCGTATGCGAACGCACGCAGAACATTTTGCGCACACGTTAAAGCCCGTTCCGCTTTTCAGAGGAGTAGACCATTGTGTGCAAATGGGAACGGATGACAAAATTTACAAAACTGCATACACACACGGGGACTGGATGTTAAAAAAAAGCACATAAGTGCTTATTCCATTATCCTCGAAATAAAAGAATAAAATAAATAAAATAAAACACACACACACACACCACACACACACACACACACACACACAACACACACACACACACACACACACACACACACACACACACACACACACACGCCTTTAACAGGTTTACCTTAACCAAATACAAACCAAACAATAAATTAATAGTTTGCCATCTCACCTTAACCTAACCTGCAGACTTGCTATCTATCTATTTATCTATCAGTCCCGTAGTCTGACGACCGTGGGGGCACCCTCAAAGACTCAACAACCAGTTCCCTCCATTCCTCTCTCTGTTCTGCCTTTCTCAGGGTTTTGCTGAGTTCTAGGCCTGTCCATTCGCTGATGTTATCCTCCCAGCTCTTCCTTGGTCTGCCTCTTCTTCTTCCTCCTTGAACAGTGCCTTGTAAAACTGTCTTTGCAAGTCCTTTGGATCTTGTGACATGCCCATACCATTTAAGTTTACGCTTTTTCACGATTGTTAGAAGGTTCTCATAGGGTCCAATGGTTTGCTGGATTCTGTTATGCACCTTTCGTTGCTTATGTGGTCTTTGTATGAGATGCCAAGGAGTCTCCGAAAGCATCTCATCTCCACACCCGCCTGTACTCTTCTCTCCAAATCTGCAGTCAGGTCCATGATTCACAGGCATACAGAAATATGGATATGACAAGGAGCGCATTAGTCTGATCTTGGAGATAAGTGAGATATTTTTATCTCTCCAGATGGTGTTTAGTTTTGACAAAGCTGTTATTGTCTGTGCAGTCCTGCATACTACTTCTGGCTTGGATCCCTGGTCTGATACAATGGCTCCCAGTACTTGAAGCTTTGAACTGTTTCCAGCTTCTGGTCATTAACCCTGATATCAGTGCTAATGCCGTTGGTGTTATTAGTCATCAGTTTGATCTTCTCTGCACTGATTTCCATGCCGTATATTTTGGAGGCCTTATTCAAGTGTTCTGTTAGGCTGGCAAGCTTTTTTTCTGATCCTTCTATTCCATCAATGTCATCTGCGAAGCGAAGGTTTGTGATCGTTCTGCCACCAATGCTGACTGATCCTTCATGATGTTCCAGTGCATCAGCCATGATTCTCTCAAGGAAGATGTTGAAAAGAGTGGGTGAGAGTAGACAGCCCTGCCTTACTTCAACTGTTGTTCGAAACCATTCTCCAATGTTGTTGTTGTAGTACACTGCACTGGTGGCCTCGCTGTACAGCTGTTTGATGACTCTGATCAGGTTTGCATTGATGCTGTACAAATTCATGGTTGCCCACAAAGCTGCATGCCACACCCTGTCAAATGCCTTCTTAAAATCGATAAATACATGTAAAGGTCTTGTTAATGTTGAAGGTACCGCTCACATAGTATTCTGATGTTGAATATCTGTTCTGTTGTGCTGCGCCCTGCTCTGAAACCTGCTTGTTCCTCAGCAATGATGGTCTCTGCTTGTGGCTTCAGTCTATTCAGTATTATCTGCAGCATGACCTTGCTTGGGTGCATATGAGGCTGATTGTGCGGTAATTATGGCATTGTTGTAGATTTCCTTTCTTGGGGAGGGTGATGATGAGTGACTGTGTCCATGGTGTTGGCCATTTTCCTGTCTGCCAGATCTTGTTGCAGATTCTTAGTAGGGCGCTGATCATGGCTTCCCCTCCAGCTTGAACCAACTCAGCTGGAATGTTGTCAGCCCCTGCTGACTTCCCCTTTTTCAGCGATCTGATTGCTGTTTCCACTTCTTCTCGGAGGATAGGGTGACTGTCTGTGTCTTTGCTTTCGGGTACATTAAGGACTTCTGGATCTCCTGCGGTTCTATAGTTATACAGGTCGGAGCAGTATTCTGTCCATCTGTTCAGAATATCCTGGTCGTCAGTGAGACACTTCCCATTTTTGTCTTGGATTGTTAAACCTTTTCCCTGTTTTGTGCTTGTCAGGTCTTTCACCAGCTGATATGCTTTCTTGCTATTGTTTTTCTTGATGTTCTCTTCAATGTCTTGGCACTGTTCACCGATCCATTTCTCTTTTGCCTCCGTCATGGACTTCCTGATTCTTTTGTTGACTGCCCTATATTGTTCTGCTCTTTCTTTTGTTTCATTTTTCTTTTTCTTCAACTCTCTACGCTTGTCGCATAGTTGTAGGATGTTAGGTGTGACCCATGGATTTTTTGACTGGTCGGTGTTTGCCAATAAGCTCGCTTGCTGTTTCAGTCACTGCTGTATTGAAACTATTCGTCAGTGTATCTATGTCTGAGTCTAGCACAGTGAGTGCTGCAAACTTTCCACCTATCCTTGCTTGAAAATGTCTAATACCTCTGGGTCCTTCAGCTTCTCGAGGTCAAATTTGATCCTGATGTTGTTCCTCCACTTTATCTGGGATCAAGCCAGGCTATCTTACCAGAGGGCTGTGCAGACGTCAGTCAGTCAGTCATTTGTGTTTGCTAACAGTCTCTTCCCAGCAGAAAAGATAAGTGAAACTTGGCTTATGAAAGAAAACTGGTGTTCAACAGGTATGTCCTGATTTGTTTTAGTTTTGTTCCTTAGTCTGGAAAAAAAGAAGCAACTGGAATGATCTGTTAATTAAGCGTGCTTGTGAAAGTTTACTAAACGCAGATTTGAAATTAACGTACATGTGATAAGTGTGTACTACCTCTCTCTCTCTCTCCACTTTCCTGCCTTTGCTTCTTCTTCTCTCTTCTTCTTCTTCTCTTCTTCTCTTCTTCTTCTTCTTCTTCTTCTTCTTCTTCTTCTTCTTCTTCTCCTCCTCCTCCTCTCCTCCTCCTTCTCCTCCTCCTCTCCTCCTCTTTGTCTCTCTCTGTCTCTGTCTCGCTGTCTCTCCCTCTCTGCCTCTGTCTCTGAATCTATCTCTCTCTCTCTCACACACACACACACACACACGCACTCTCTGTCTCTCTGTCTCTGTCTCTCTCTCTCTCACACACACACACACACACACACACACACACACACACACACACACACACACACACACACACACACACACACACACACACACACACACACACACACACAACAACCTGAAGGCAAGGCGATGGTTTCGTACTTGGGTACGGCTGCACTGTACATTCTTCGCGTTGTTCGGTTCCTGTGAAAAGTGTGAGTCTACACACAGCTTACCAGTCTACTGTATAAGGACTGTCGGGTTGACTGATTGAATCCAGTGGCATTCTCATGTGTTATGATAATATCATTATTTTAATTTTGCCTAATATAGTCTCTCTCTCATTGCATTTCACTGTTGGATCCTCTCTCTCTCTCTCTCTCTCTCTCTCTCTCTCTCTCTCCTCTCTCTCTCTCTCTCTCTCTCTCCCTCTCTCTCTCTCGTTGCATAGCATTTGACTGTTGAACAAATCCGATACGTTAACTTTCAAACACTGATAGATTTTTTTTAAAAAGTGTCCCCCCCCCCCTCTCCCGTCACCCCCACCCCCTTTCCCTGTTTTGACGCAGAGATTACAGCATAGGCTGATAGTCTTCCTGGATGATGATTTTCTAAGGTGGGGGTTTAATTGATCTTGTGCATGATAAGGGATATCAGAGAGAGGGAAGAGAGAGAGAGAGAGAGAGAGAGAGAGAGAGAGAGAGAGAGAGAGAGAGAGAGAGAGGAGAGAGAGAGAGAGAGAAAGAGAGTGAGAGAGAGAGAGAGAGAGAATAACAATGACAATGACAAATTCTTTTATTTCGAGGATAATGAATAAGCACCCATGTGCTTTTTTTTTTTTTTACATCCAATCCCTGCCATTAAGGATATACACAATAATAAAATAACATAAAATAAACCCAATACCAATACACTCATACAGTA
This sequence comes from Rapana venosa, assembly GCA_028751875.1. Lineage (NCBI taxonomy): Eukaryota > Metazoa > Mollusca > Gastropoda > Neogastropoda > Muricidae > Rapana > Rapana venosa. The sequence goes on along the minus strand of CM054152.1, from coordinate 22,569,895 downwards.
AACTGAAAAAATACCCCCACACAAAAAACAAAACAAAAAAACGACCGAAAACGAGAGAGAGAACAAAAACAACAACAACAACAACAAATCATAAAATAAAGCAAAAGATAAAGCACAGAAACAACAATAACGACAACAAAAAAGCAAGAAACCAAGAGCAAAATAAAAGCAGAGAGGGGACAGTCAAATATTCCCTCCTCCCAACGAGAGAGATTTATTTATTCTTGTATTCTTTTATATCGAGGATAATGCAATAAGCACTAATGTGCTTTTTTACATCCATTCCCCGTGTGTATGCGGTTTTGTAAATTGTGTCATCTGTTCCCAGAGAGAGAGAGAGAGAGAGAGAGAGAGAGAGAGAGAGAGAGAGAGAGAAGAAGAGAGAGAGAGGTCAAGTCAATGATTTTTTATTTCCAGACGGTATATTGAATAAGCAATGCGCTTTCTTTTCCTTCATCGTGTGTGTGTGTGTGTGTGTGTGTGTGTGTGTGTGTGTGCGCGTGCGTGGTGTGTGTGTGCGTTGTGTGTGTGTGTGTGTGGTGTGTGTGTGTGTGTGTGTGTGTGTGTGTGTGTGTGTGCGTATTTTATTTCATTTTTATTCTTGTATTCTTTTATATCGAGGATAATGGAATAAGCACTTATGTGCTTTTTTACATCCAGTGCCCGTGTGTATGCGGTTTTGTCAATTCTGTCATCTGTTCCTACCGGCACACAATGGCCTACTCTTACGAAAAGCGGAACAGGATTTAACGTGTGCATAAGATGTTCTGCGTGTGTTCGCACACGGGGCCTCGGTTCATAGTCTCATCCAAAGGACTTTGGGGAGAGTGGAGTCTGCACTGATGTTAACTCCAGGGAAAAATATCCCATTGAACGGGAATCGAACCCGGGTGGTCTGCCATGCATGCAAACATCTAATCGCATAATTATACAAACCCATAGGCCTACATGGCCTACAGATTGGACGGGCGTGCCATACTATACTATGCCATCATGTATGCATTATTGCGTATCAATCGTCTGAAAGAGCTTTTCCTGGGAAACTAGTTGTGTAGCCTGGGTGTCATTCATGCTTTGCGCGAAAGAGACAACATCATGCGCACACGTTCAAGCA
>CM054152.1:22536281-22566281 GCA_028751875.1 Rapana venosa | reverse complement strand
GATAATCGCACACGGACACATAATCCTATCTCTCCCTCTCCCCCCCCCCCCCCCCCCCTCTCTCTCTCTCTCTCATATTGGATTAAGATTCTGCATATGGATGAGTGCAGGTTACCTTTTAAGTCTTGCAAGATGCTTTATGATCTAGATGTCAAGGGGAAAAGCACCTGGGCTTCACAAATACGTACCTGTTTATGTGAACTTGGCTTTGGGTTTGTTTGGCTCAATTAAGGTGTTGGAAATTGTAGAGAGTTTATCAAGGTTTTCAGGCAAAGACTGATTGACTACCGTTGGTAGCAGTGGAGTGGTCATATACAAAACAGTGAAAGATTTCAAATGTACAGACAATTTATAGGTTCGAGTTCTCTCTCTCTCTCTCTCTCTCTCTCTCTCTCTCTCTCTCTCTCTCTCTCTCTCTCTCTCTTCTCCCTCTCTCTCTCCTTCTCTCTCTCTCTCTCTCTCACTTCTCTCTCTTCTTCCTCTCTACTCTCTCTCTCTCTCTCTCTCTCTCTCTCTCTCTCTCTCTCTCTCCCTCTCCTCTCTCCCCTCTCTCCTATTCTCTCTCTCCACCTTCTCCCTCCTCTTCCTAATGTGATAATCGCACACGAACACGTAAACCTCTCTCTCTCTCTCTCTCTCTCTCTCTCTCTCTCTCTCTCTCTCTCTCTCTCCCTCCTCTCCTCCCCCTCTCTCCTATTCTCTCTCTCCACCTTCTCCCTCCTCTTCCTAATGTGATAATCGCACACGAACACGTAAACCTCTCTCTCTCTCTCTCTCCTCTCTCTCCTCTCTCTCTCCCCTTCTCTCTCTCTGTTTCTCCATCTGTCAGAACGACAGCAGCAGCAGCAGTAGCAGCAACAACAGCAGCAGCAGCAGTAGCAGCGCAGTGTTGCTGCAGCCCTTCCCTTCCTGGCAGCTGCAGACAGAGGGAAACTGCGAGGCCCTGCAGTACGTGCAGAGTATGGAGGTGGATCCGAACACAGGCCTCATGTGGATTATCGACAACGGTCGCACCAACTTTTTCAGCACCACCGGGCCCCCGGCAAACCTCTGTCCACCGAAACTGGTACATCGGGTTTGTTGTTTTGGTTTGGTTTGGTTTGGTTTGTTTGGTTGGATTTTTGTTGTTGTTTGTTGTTGTTGTTGTTTGTTGTTGGTGGTGGTGAAGGTGCAGTAAAAGGTAAAGGTGTCCCATAACCTATATTAAGGTCGTAGGGGAGCGAGGCGTCAGAGACCTCACTTTTCTAGGGCCAGCGTATTGAGGGCGGCGCCCATCTCCTCTCCCTCGCTGCTTTACCTTACCTGACGCTAAAGAGGCAGGTACCCATTTACAGCTGGGTGAACTGGGGGACTGTACTGAAGCCAAGGCGCGAAAACGGTCACCCATCCAATTGGTAACCACGCTCGACGCTGCTTAACTTGGCTGGGGGAAAGCGAGTGCTCCGACCACTGAGCTACCCCGTCCCCCTAAATGACACTATGGAACAACAGTATATATCTGATGGCAAATACATCGTCAGCAACGTCAGTGGTTTTTGTTGTTGTTGTTTTGTTGTTGGTGGGTTTTTGACAATTTAAAAAAACCCAAACTTATGCTTGTTCCCCACCCCCCATCCCTTCACCCCAGCAAATCTGTCCTAAACTTGTATAGGACTATGTGTTGGTTTGTTGTTAATATCGTTGTTGTTGTTTGTTGATTTTTAAAATAAACAAAACCTTATACTTGTTCCCCTCCCCCCTCCACCCTCCCTCCTCCTGCAAACCTCTGCCCCCCTAACCTGGTATAGGGGTTTGTGTTGGTGTGTTGGTGGGGGGTGTTAATGTTGTTGGTTTTTGTGTGTGCTGTTTTCTGTGTTGTTTTGTTGTTAATGTTTTTTGTGTTGTTTTTTTTTTAAACTTATGGTTTTTCCTCTCCCCAGCAAACATCTGCCCTGGTAAACTGGTACAGGGTTCACAATTTACAATATTCACAATAGTTTATTCCCATTAACTCTTTTGAGCTATGGAGAACATTTGTAGTGGTTTGTTAGTTTGTTGTCGTTTTGTCGCTGTTGTAGTGGTTTTTAATTTTTTTTTTTTAATCTTATAGTTGAACAACCTCTCTCCGCAAACCTCTGTCTTTCTAAACTGGTATCGGCTCCTTTGTGTTGGTTTGTTAGTTGTTGTCGTTGGATTATTGTTGTCCCCCCCCCCCCTCCCTGCCCACTGCAAACCTCCCAAACTCGTATAGGTCTATTTGTGTTGGTGTATTGTCGTTGTTGTTGTTGGTGGGATTTTATCAAATTAAAAAAAACAACCAACAAACTTATACTTGTTTAACCCCCGCCCCCCACCCCACCCCTTGCAAACCTCTGTCCTAAACTGTTATATGGGGGTTGTTGTTTTGGTTTATTAGTTTTTGTTGCTGTTGTTTTATTTTTGTTGTTTGTGTTGGTTTTTGTTGTTGTTTTGTTGGTGGTGGGTTTTTAACATTAAAAAAAAACACCCACTTATACTCCACCCCCCCCCCCCCCCTCTCCTGTAAACCTCTGTCCTCCTACACTGGACTATGTGTTGTTTCATTGTTTTTACCGTTGTTGTTGTTGGTGGTGGTGGTAGTGGTGGGTGGTGGTGGGTTGTGTGTGTTTATTTTGCTTTGATTGTTTCTTGTTTGTTTGGGGTGAATTTTTTTTTGGCTTATGGCTTGTTGCTTTGGGTCTGTGTGGGTGTATGTGAGCGTGCGTGTGTGTGTGTGCGTTTGTTGTGCGCGTGTATGTGTGTGTGTACGCGCGTGTACGTGCGTGTGTGTGCGTTTTTGCTTGCGTGCGTACGTACGTGCGTGTGTGTGTGCGTTGTGCGCGCGTGTTTGTTTTAGGGGTGGTGATGGTGTTCTTTTGGTTTTATGGTTTTTTTGTGTTATTGTTGCTTAAAAAAAAATTGTTCCTCTCTGACTGCAGGTGATTTACGACTTGGAGAAAAAGCGACAGGTTCACAGTTACACCTTCCCCCCTTCAGTAGCCAACTACACCTCTTGTTTCCTCAACGACATTGTCCTGCACTACGTCAGCGGTGACGTCAAGTACGCTTACGTCACGGACACGAGTGACGCCAAACTCTACGTGTACGACGTGGACAAGGACTCGTCCTATTTCTTCCAACATCCCTCCATGCAGGCAGAGAAGCCTGGCGGGGTACCCGTTGATGGCATCGCCATGTCGGCAGATTTTCAGTTTCTCTATTACAGCCCCATTGACGGGCATGGGCTGTTTCAGGTAAAGGCTTAGGGTGCATGGTTAGTGCACTACACACACGCGCGCGCGCGTACGCACACACACATATTCTCTCTCTCTCTCTGAAATTCTGAAATTCTGAAATTAGTTAATTGCAGAGAGAGAGAGAGAGAGAGAGAGAGAGAGAGAGAGAGAGAGGAGAGCTGAGAGAGAGAGAGAGAGAGAGAGAGAGAGAGAGAGAGAGAGAGAGAGAGAGAGAGAGAGAGGAGAGAGAGAGAGAGAGAGAATGTTTGTGTGTATTTTGTAATTACTCCCACAGAGCTTTTTTCCATTTTAAAAATAATGCTTTTAACTCAAAACTCTGTACAGACTTCAATTAACATGCTTTTCTTCCTGCACTCACAGTTTTTGAACCATCTGTTCGGCAGCTAATTTTGTGTGTGTTTTGTTTAAAGTGATTTAGTAACCACGTGCATTAGTCTTTTAGTTGGTTTGTGTATTAAATCATTGTAAATATCATGTGTATCTAACATCTGCGGTTTATTGTTTTAATAACAAACACAAAAAAAGTAATTATAATGTGTATCTAACTTCTGCCGTTTCTTGTTTAACCAAACATTGTCAATATCACGAGTATCAAACACCTGCAGGTTTTCATTTAATCAAAAAAACCCACCACAATTATAAATAATTTTCATCTGTATCTCACATGACCCAAGACACAGACTAAAGACTCTCCCATCATTGACGATTCCAGATTCCCACGTCAGTACTGACTGACCCAAACGCGTCATTCGGCAAACACGTACGTCGTGTAGGCACTCGTCGCTCTCGCTCTGACGGCTTGGCCTACGGACAGAACAGCCTCTTCTACGGTCTGCTGGACCTGAGTGGAGTTCAGCGATGGCTTGTGGCCGCAGACGCCAAGATCCCAGGTTACGGTGACGTCAACATGACGTCACAGGAAGAATTGGTGCGTGATGACGTCAGGATGCGATGGGTAGACACCTTTGGCTGGGACGGGAAGGGAAACTTGTGGTTCACAGCCAACGATCTGTCCAAGTATTTCGCGGGATCCATGGACTTCTCAGGGGCCAGCGGTCCCAACATGTACGTGTGGAAGGTGTTTGTCCACGAGTCGTCCTATCTGAGTAAAGGGGTGGCTGGTCCGTCGTCGGGGACTGGTCATCTCTGGGCTGCAGTCTGGGTGGCCTGGCTGGCTGTGGTGCACGTGACGCTGATGATGAGTCCAACGTGGAGCTAAACGTGGATTACTACTACTACTACTACTACTATTATTATTATTATTATCATTATTATTATTTATCTTTTACGATTGGGTAGCTATGTTAGGTCAAAATGATTGGGTTGCTTATGTTAGGTAAAAATGATCCTGTTGCTTATGTTAGGTCAAAATGATCCTGTTGCTTATGTTAGGTCAAAATGATCCTGTTGCTTATGTGAGGTCAAAATGATCTTGTTGTTTATGTTAGGTCAAAATGATCCTGTTGCTTATGTGAGGTCAAAATGATCCTGTTGTTTATGTTAGGTCAAAATGATCCTGTTGCTTATGTTAGGTCAAAATGATCCTGTTGCTTATATTAGGTCAAAATAATCCTGTTGCTTATGTTAGGTCAAAAATGATTGGGTTGCTTATGTTAGGTCAAAATGATTGGGTTGCTTATGTTAGGTCAAAATGATCCTGTTGTTTATGTTAGGACAAAATGATCCTGTTGTTTATGTTAGGTCAAAATGATCCTGTTGTTTATGTTAGGTCAAAATGATCCTGTTGTTTATGTTAGGTCAAAATGATCCTGTGCTTATGTTAGGTCAAAACGATTGGGTTGCTTATGTTAGGTCAAAATGATCCTGTGCTTATGTTAGGTCAAAACGATTGGGTTGCTTATGTTAGGTCAAAATGATCCTGTGCTTATGTTAGGTCAAAACGATTGGGTTGCTTATGTTAGGTCAAAATGATCCTGTGCTTATGTTAGGTCAAAATGATCCTGTTGTTTATGTTAGGTCAAAATGATCCTGTGCTTATGTTAGGTAAAAATGATTCTGTTGTTTATGTTAGGTCAAAATGATCCTGTTGTTTATGTTAGGTCAAAATGATCCTGTTGTTTATGTTAGGTCAAAATGATCCTGTTGCTTATGTTAGGTCAAAATGATCCTGTTGCTTATGTTAGGTCAAAATGATCCTGTTGCTTATGTTAGGTCAAAATGATCCTGTTGCTTATGTTAGGTCAAAATGATCCTGTTGTTTATGTTAGGTCAAAATGATCCTGTTGCTTATGTTAGGTCAAAATAATTCTGTGCTTATGTTAGGTAAAAATGATCCTGTTGTTTATGTTAGGTCAAAATGATCGTGTTGCTAAGTTAGATAAAGTGTATAGGTAGTTCTTCTCTCATGGCGGTTATGTTACTTTTCGCTTTGATCTGCTGACCATTTTCTCTCACGCTTAGTTTTTTCATTAAAATGCTAGATAAAGAACTCTGCAGAAACAAAACAGTAATAAACAAGAACTTGGGTCTTTTCCCCTTTCAATATTGTAATGATACATAGGAAGACTAGGTCCACACAATCAAGCGACATCCACTTTACAGATGCAATTTTATTCCAGTTACTTGACCAACACTGCAGGTGTCTGTATCTCTTGGGCCTGATTGATGTCGCACTATATTAGGATAGAAAGTGTAGAGTACAACCCTGTCTCATATTCTCAAAGCTAGTGCACTTCCACAGAAGAATCATTACATCATCATCATTGATCATCATGCAATAACAGAAAATTGTCTTTGATTTGGTGGCCATGGCTGCTTTGGTCTCATGGCGACCTCAGTTTTGAATTTCCATACAATTCTAAGGTGATGTGGATTTGGAGTCAAAACCTCCACAGTCAGGGATTAATGGGAGAAAGTGATTGGAGGTTTATTATAGAGGTCACAACCTGAGCTATCATTGCCCATCAGTAAGGGGCTTGGGCTTACCTGATACCTGCATATGTTGGCCCTGAGCAGGTACCACTGAATACCACTGAAGTGATCCAGCAGCAGTACAGGGCCCCTCTGGATGGTTGCCTTATGGCAGCCTCACATTGATAAGCTCCCTGTGGATTTCTGATTCAGAGGATACAACATGAGGAGCCTTGGCATGGTCCAGAGGGAGAGACTGACATGAACAAAGCGAGAACAGCACAACAGGAACGACACAAAACATAAGGCAACAATATCAAAACAAACAAAAACCAGAAAACTCCCCCAAATCTGTTACCTTTCTGTAACAAATGCACAAAATAGTCATTGTGGATCCTTTTTTGAGGTGCATTTTCCATTTTATATAGAGAGCTACAATAAAAATATTCCCATCTTCGCTGCCAAGTTCTATGAAGGGGGCAAACATTTGGCAAATATGAAGAAGTTCCCACAGTATGTCAAGTATACATATGTTTCATTCAATGGACCAATGTTCAGTAAGATAACCCAAAAGCAACGAGACTGGTTTGTGAAGGGAGTATTCAAGAAGGCTATGTTCAGCCACTTCAGAATAAACTGTTGCCTGCTTGGCTTTTCTTAGGATTCGCTGGAAGCACTAGACTACATTTGTGAAGTGATTGTTCATTCCATGCAGAATTTGAAAGCTGTATTCATTTTCTATTGATGAAGTAAGCTGCAAGCAATAATAGTACACAACCACTGGGGGCAGGAAAGCCTAGTAGTGGTTAGGTTGTTGTGCTCGTGATCTGAAGGCCTGGGTTCAAGCCACCACTGAGGCACCTGTTTGAGGGGATTTTTGCCGCTGGGCTTGACCTGAGTACAGACTCACTCCCCAAAAAGTCCTTCAGATGAGACTATAAACCAAGGTTTTGTATACGAACACATGCAGAGCAACTTGCACACACGTTAAAACCTGTTCTGCCTGTTGGAAGAGTAGGCCTTTGTGTGCCAGTAAGAATGGAAAACTAAATTGAAAAAACCCATGCACACTGGTGTTGTGTTTAGACATCACCCCTGAAAATGCAATTTGACTACCTTAACCAAGAGAGGGTAAAAATGGTGGCATACGCAAAATTCTCACCATCGGTTAACCTAGAGCTCTTGTTGAGGAACACACATACATACAAAAAAGTAAAGTAAAACACCACTAAAACAACCAACTCAAACAAACAAAAAACCCGAAGCACTTACAATTCATTTGTACACATTTTTTAAAATTTTAATTACACATGAAGAAAAACATACATACAAACAAATTTAATGAATCAAATAAGCAAATTTCATCAATCAAATGAACATGAAATTGTTCTTCAGTAGGACCATATATGATGTTGAAGAAAAATATTTTAAAACAGCTTCCTTGGGTGTGTGTGTGTGTGTGTAGGCGTGTGCGTGCATGTGTGCGTGCATGTGTGTGTATAAGAAAACCGCTAACTGATAAACATTGTCAATGGTTCTTTAAGCAAATACATTAATTTTGTAGATATATATAAAAAACAGTACCAACAGTACAGGTATTTGAATTAAAAAAAAACACAAGACAACCAACCACCCAAACAAAAACCAAACACCCTGAACTACAACAAAAAAAACAAACAAAAGAAAAAAAAACACCACCAATCTTTCTCACACTTCTCTGTGTGTTTAATGCTTATCAATCATAAAAAAACCTCCTAAATTCACATTGCCAGCAAAATAATTTTCTCAAAAAAACTGACACATGTACCCCTTGTCCTCCAACAGGGCTTTGGGAAATGAACACAACTCTAACTGCACTGCCAAACAACACAACTCTAAGCTGACAGATCAAAACTAATTCTTTACACAACGTCACTTCCCCATGCACTCAATGCAGAATTACAGGTAAACAGTCTTTAAAAAAAAAATTCACATGATCATCGGTGAACTTCTGATTTCTGACCGCCAAGAAAACTAAAAGCAAAGACTAGATGAAGGAACAACTGAATGAACGAACAAAAAGACTGGATGATTGAAACATCACGTAAAAGCTTCAACACATACAAGCCATGACAAACGATACATAAACGTGCATATTGTTCCTACCTTCCCGAAAAGCCCCAAATCACACCCAGCTACAAACAAGAGCCAACCTTAGACGAAAGGTAGGTAAAGGTAAAGGAGTCCCATAACCTATAAGGTCGTAGGGGAGCGAGGCGTCAGAGACCTCACTTCTCTAGGGCCAGCATATTGAGGGCGGCGCCCATCTCCTCTCCCTCGCTGCTTTACCTTCCCTGACCCTAAAGAGGGCAGGTACCCATTTACAGTTGGGTGAACTGGGGGAACTGTGCTGAAGCCAAGGCATGCAAACGGTCACCCATCCAACTGGTAACCACGCTCGACGCTGCTTAACTTGACTGGGGGAAAGCGAGTGCTCCGACCACTGAGCTATCCCGTCCCCTTTAGACGAAAACAATGGCATAAAAACAAAAATCTACACACCCACATGCGCGTCCTTCAACCCACCCATCCCATAGTAAGTCCTTGGTAAAATTTGAACCCAGTCTCCCAGCCAGTGCTGTCCACTGGCCACACTGCTCAATCCCAGTAGCTGCAGTGTCTGTCATCATTACACAGCCTGGCAGACACCACCCTCTCCAAGCCATCACAAGGTTACAGACTAACTTTCACTACACAATGTTACCACACAAAAGATCCCTGAGACCTCGAATATTCCAATTCGAGATGTGTACCAAACATTGTTAAGTTGTTAGAGAATTCTTCCCTCCGAGTTCATACACAGAAGTTCAATTTGGAAAATAATAAAACAGCTCCCAGTTTCAAGGAAGCTGGCTCCAATCTTAAATACGATGAAATTGGGAAGAAGAAGAAGAAGAAAAAACCACAAAAAACCACATTCAGATTTATGGAAAGTAACTCTTAGCACAATGACATTGAGAAGAGAAAAACTGAATCCCGTTTCAAACACAAATAAATCAATAAGACGAAAAAAACAAAACCCAAACTGCATTCAGTTTTATGAGGGGAAAAAACCGACTCCTGTTTTAACCATGGTGACACTGGCAACAAGAAAATAACCGCATTCAGCTTTATGGAAACTGAATAAACTTTATTAAACACAATGAAATTGGACAAAAAAAGAAAAAAAGATTCCATTTTATGGAAACTGAATTTAAAAACAAGTGAAAACAGGGGAAGGGGGTGAGTTGTGAATTTAATTTTATCAAAACTGATTAAAAGATCTGTTAAACTACACAATCTCATTGTGCAAATCACAGAGCAGGGAGATGCATTCAGAAATGCAAACTGAGTGAAAACAGAAGGGGAAAAAAGCATTCAAGCTTATGAAAAATGACTTAGAGCTTTTTTTAATAAAAAAAAAACTCATTTAGAACAAGCTGCAACTGTACAAATCTTAAAACCAGGTGAAATATGAACAGAAATGTACATGCCTCTGTGCACATGAACCCCCACCCCCCTCCCACACACACACACTCTCTCTCTCTCTCTAACACACATATTTCAGTCTCATTTTACATAGTCAAAAACAGCTGCTGTCAATTTCAAAATACACATCCTCTGTTCGACTTATTGATAAAAACAAGCATGCATGCAAACACACACACACACACACAAACCGTACACACAAACACACACGTGTTAAACGCACACACTCTCAAACACATGAGCACCCACCCACCCACACACAAAACTCCACTCTCAAACACCCTGCAGCAATCACTCTCAAATTATACACACCCACTGTGTAACATGATCCATGAGTTCAGATATGGGATGGGGTCAGGGGGAGGGTAGGATGGGAAGGGGAGTCGGGGGTGTGGGGGGGGGGGGGGGGGGGGGGGGGGTGAAGCATAGGGTGGAGGTGGGGGAGGTGGAGGGCGTGCATCATCACAAATTCTTCTTCCTATTCAGCAGGAGAAACTTGCGGTCGGTAGCCAGCTTGTGTGGCAGACACCTCATCTGGAATGTGGGGCAGGTGATATCCATCTCCTCCCCTGAAACAACAACAACGGTGAGTATTGCACAGTTACAGTACCGCAACCCTCTCTCCATAAGCAAAGAGAAGAAACGATGATGATGATAACCACAACCACCACAATAATCGTGACAATTTAAAAAAACACCACCCTGATAATTTACAGAGCACACACATGCACCCATAAACACATGCACACACACATACACTCACACACACACACACGCATGTGCACACACACATACACTCACATAAACTCACACACGCATGCGCACACACACACGGGGCCCCAGGTCTGAGCCACCAGCAAGATGCCCATTCACAGGGATTATTCCCCCCTAGAGTCGACATCAGTGCCACAATTCCACGCCCTTGACAGTCCCTCCTCAGATGAGACTGTAAACCGTGGTCCTGTGTGCAAAATGTTAACTGCGGGGCAAACTTCCCCTTGAACCAATGCATTGGAGGTGGGTTTCCACCCTGCACAGCTGTCAGGCCCAAAGATAAAAGCTGGAAGCCTAATAATAATAAATGGAATTTATTTAGCACTATATCTTGCAAAGACAAATCAAAGTGCTAGCACTCAACCCATTCTTACTCAGTCATGCAATCAACAATCCCGACAAATCAAACTGTGCGTGTGTGCACACACACACACACACAGGTTTTTCACTTTGGCAGGGTGATGGGATTTTGGCTGTTGAAGACAGGGACAGTTATGAGATGAAACAGGGGAGCCAAATCTTAGGTTTTCAATAAATATGTCTTGAGGCTAGGATTAAACGTGTCATTAGAAGGCTTTTGGTGAAAAGAGAGAGGGAAGTCATTCCAGATCAATGGATCTGAAATAAAGAAAGAGTGACGACAGCCAATGGTGGATTTGTTTGAATCTAAGTATTCGTAAGCTTGAGGTATCTGCAGCAGAGTGGAGGGAACGAGGAGTGTACAAGTGAAGACATTCACAGAGGTAGGATGGTGCTGTTTTTTGTGGAGACATTTGTAACAGAGGGTACTGATCTTATCAGAGGTGCACGTTATTCAGCATCCTGAGAAAGATTGTGTGGCCAACAGAGATAACCCTGCAAACCAAGCTGTACGGAAAAGGACTTACAGCCACTATGTCTCCCAAACACACCTGACTGTGTAAAAAGCGAAGGAGAGAAGGAGAAGAAGAAGAAGAAGACTGATCTTGCAGTGTACTCTGCCTACCTGACAGCAGGTTCCTCATGGTGAATGACCCCTTCATGTTGCCATAGGTGGTGGGGAAGGTGGTGCAGCTGATCCACGAGTAAGTCACTCCCGGCTCCATGATCGGGAACTCCCCTGCACACATGAACAAGAATGCGTGACAACTTCACATCACCCGCAAGAGGCTGCATGCCTCTGAACCAAGGCAGGAACTTCACCAGCAAGCATGACTGAAATCGGTCGACTGTGAAATGGACAAATTAAAAATGTCTCTGTAAGTCATGGCAAAAAAACTGACTTTACCAATGATTTTTGCGGCAGAGACAGTTTCTCCTGCACTGGTTTCTACAGCCACAAGCCATGCTGCTACAATCAGACAGGACAGCCAGGATGTATGATCAAACTTGATCGCTGGAGGCTTAAGACTACATATGATTGAAATAAACTGGGAAATTAATTACAATACATAAAGTATGATAGATAATTTATCTGCAATTCGTTGTATATAGACACTAACTTAAAATGGAAATGATAGTATTTATTAATTAATCATGAAAACCTACACACAAATATAGCAAAAAAAATTCACATGCACAGCTGTGTTCACTGAAAAGCAATATGAAATGAACAAAAACAGGTACACATAAAAAAAAGTTCTGACTTCACTCATCATAACTCATGTGTGTGTGTGTATGTGTGTGTGCATGTGCATGCATGTCTGTCTGAGATGGGGTTGGGGGGGGGGGGGCGTGGGAGACTCAAAAAAAAAAAAAAAGCCAAACTTCAAAACATTTCATGTAATAGAGGAGCTTCCACTTCAACAACAACAACAACAACAAAAACGCCACTCTCACTCCCCCACCAAAAACTGAACACAGAAATGAATCGCTGTATCATACAAAACATGCAAAAAAGTTCACCCTGACCTCACTTCACTATGTATGTATGTTTGTCCGTCGTGTCCGACGATGACCTCCAAAACAGCAGAGGAGGCAGCTGCTGTTTTGAAAACTGGGCAAAAATTTGATTATAGTGGAGATGCCTTGCCCACACTTCACTAGAAAGGATAAAAAAAAAACCCACAAACACACTGCAGATCACAACAAAACCCAGTGCAGGAAACTTTCTCACCGACAACTCCTTCTCCGTCGACCCTTTCCTCGATGCCGTCCATGTCTGTGATGATCCAGTGCCGTGTCTCCAGCTGGCAGGACAGTGCGGGGTCAGCTTTCTCGTCCATGGACATCCTGCCAGGACAGCCACCACGCCCCATCAACAGCCCGCTTGGTTCGAGCCTTGTGCACTGCGCTCGTGATATGCTGACCCAGGTTCAAATCCCGTTCAAGGGGGATATTTTCCTCTGGAGTTAACGTAAGTGCTGACTCCACTCTCCCCAAAAAGTCCTTCGGATGAGACTATAACCCGAGGTCCAGTCTGTGAACACATGCAGAACATTTTGCGCACACGTTAAAACCTGTCCTGCTTTTAAGAAAAGTAGGCTATTGTGTGCCGGTGGGAACAGATGACAAAACTGACAAAACTGCATACACACAGGGCCTGGATGTAAAGAAGCACACGAGTGCTTATTCCATTATCCACAAAATAAAAGAATGAATAAATACACCACCGCAGCATAATTTAAATTTAAAGCCACAGATGAACAGCTACACATGTCACACTATCAGCGTTTCTCTTCACAGATCCCCGTTTGCGCTCAGCTGTAGTCAGGGCTGCAAAGCGACTGCTGGAAAAACACTGGTCACTACAACATCAGTACAGGAAAATGTCTCACCCACAACTCCTTCTCTGTCAACTTTTCATTGAAGATGAATTTTCCTAAATTTCCTAGGTAAGGATATAATTCCATCCTTAATCCAGATAAAATGCCCACTCACCCCCTTTCAAACTCCTCCCCCCCCCACTCCCATCTATCACACAAGAAAAACTCAAGAAAAAAGATATTACAAATCCACCAACAGAAATATCTACTAGAAATGAATTAAAAGATTGTTGATACGCAATCGCGTGTGTTTATACATCGTGTAAAAAGCAAAACAAAAATATCTTAACTCATTGGAGTCGCAGTGAAATGGATCCCACCATTTTGTGGTGACGCGTGATTTTGGCTATATTTGAAAAATTCAGCAGACTTACCCAACATAATACTGACATACACATTATACATCATTGAAAAGTTTATAGTGTCTTCTTTTGAGATTGTTTCACAGTTTTTTAATAGATGACTGTATTTATTTTTTACAAATTTTCAAAATATGTCACTGAATGCTGAAAAATAAAAAGTTTTGAAAATTAGGGCTGGTATCTTAACCTCTTAACTGCCCAGTGCAAGTGCACCCTATATGCCGGGGAATAAAATTCTTATGTACCACTGCTATGTTCATATCCCTCTTACTCAGAAAATACATGAATATTCCTAATAGTCTACCCAATGACAGTATATATATCGTAGATTACTTCGAGACAAGCTCAAATTAGTTAGCATGATATTTCACTGAGAAAATATATTTAAAATGTAAAACATCGACCATACATACGATTTCTTCATCACCACTGTCATTCGAGTACCCCCATCTCAATAATGTCAAACATATGTCTAGGTCAAATCTCATTCATTGTTTTTTAAATACACGATCTCCTGAATCATACGCGATCGTTTTCATCAATGTTAGGTAAATCTAGAGTTTTATTTGCCACTTTTACAGCTGTGTAAAGTTATTTATGCCTTCAACAAGAAGTGTCAGCAATTTTGAACAAGAACTTCCCAAGCAGTCATGCATAAAAACACAAAATACGAGCGAAAAAACGATCGTTTTTGCCACGGTTTTTGCAGCTCGATGTTGCCAAGCAACAGGAGAGTGACCTCCATTAATTTTGGAGTTGTTTCCCTTTAACTGTAGTCAAGGAAGCAGGCTTGTTTATTTTGGTTCGACACCCCGGAAATTTTCCAGGTTGTTGGCGTATAGGGTGCACGTTTAGCCCCAGAGAATTTCCGGGGTAAGGCAGTCTAGTGGTTAAATGGCTTAAACTATTCATCAACTAGTCCCCTTGAAGCAATGTGATGATTTTTCACCAAAGTAAAGCTCCCTGAAGCTGGCTGAATCCATGTGATGTCACTTTTTGTACAAGAGATTTTTTTTTAAAGAATCATAACACTGAAGTGCCTGAAATCCCAAAGATATCACTTGTTGACATGTTAAACAAAATTGGCCAACAGACAAAAACTAGGCAAGCTTATGGTCAAAGAAAGCAACTGTGTTTAGAAAAATGATTGCCCTATAGGCCAGAGTACTTTCCCTTGAGTTAACCATCACTTTGTGTTTTTAAAAAAATTCGTAAGTCTGCCGATTCTTAAGCTTCGGCACATCACAGTAAAGGAAAGGAGTGCCAAAGCTTAACCCTTTGCTGGGCATAGCGTCCCAAAACGTCCGAACCTATCCTTGGGCACAACGGCCAAAAACGGCCGGCGTCGTGACCGTCACTTCAGTGCGTTCATACATTCGAAATTCCCGCCAATCTCGCTTCAAATCTCGTCAAAATAGAAGCAACGAGACTGCCCACGTGACTTCCGCATGTACATTGCAAATGGCGGCAGTTGGAATGTGTTTGTGGCAAGTTTTGGAAGAAAAAAATCGCAATTTTTCCCAAGATGGACGCTATCTTCGAATCCGACATGTACGATCGTTTTTATGGCTTTCATGCCGAAAATATGACGCTGTGAGATGTGTATCCAGGCTCAAATATCGATGTAAGCGATCCTAGTAGTGTGTGCACTTCTGACTTTGTTGATTGAAGCAAGAAAGACTGGCTTTGACAACAACGAAGTTCGAGACGTAAATCGATCGTCAAATCTAACTCGGCCGATGTGCGTTTTGAATTCTGCTCATAGAATTGGGGAAATTATCGCGGATTTCGAGTTTGGCAATGGTTCACAACTTGATATATTTTGTGAATTGATTGCTTTTTGGGACTTTTGTTATGGTAGCGGCTCGAACTGTAAAGTTAACATGCATCGCGATCGTCGGCGATCGTTGGCAAACAAAATGGCGACCGTCGGAATGTTTCATGTTTTCGTGCATCATTCATAAAAAAAACTAAAAACACAACAGTAGGTTGAAAACTTTTCTTCTGTAATTGTTTCTGAATGTTTTACTTTTTATTTTATCAAAATCCATGCATGCATTCCAAAGCTATTGCAACACTAACTGTGACACATACAAACCGATCAATGACCTTGTGTGTTTATGCATTATAATTCTTTTTAAAAAAAATAACAACAACACACAATAGCAAATAGCAGTTTCTTTATTCATTTCTGCATTTTGCTGTTTTTATTTCATTACAATCCATTAAGCCATTGTGGAGTTATTGCATGTTAAATACACCCACCCACTCAGAGGCCATCCACCTCCATTTTGCTTGCCCAGCAGGAAGTGAACAAATGATTTTGCTGTGCCCAGCAAAGGGTTAAGCTTAGGCACAACCTCAATGAGTTAATAGCAACAAACACAGAGAAACACACACAAAATCATTAAAACTCCTAAGATTGCATCAGACACAGGAACAAGCAGAAACATCTCACACGTATGCACGCACACACACAGGAGCCCATCCACACACTCACCCCCCCCCCCCCCCCCCCCCTAACCCCTCCCCACACACATGCACCCCCCTTTCACCAAACACACACTCACCCCCATCCCCCCCGCGCACACACACACACACTACACTCACGTGATTCTGTACACGTGCAGAAAGTGTCCTGGTTTGATAGTGCTGACTTCAGGCAGGAAACACGTGCCCACTTTCACCGTGAAACAGTCGTGAGATCTCGCCACGCAGTCTGTTTCATATTCAAACCTGTACACAAAGCAGAAAGGTGGCAGGACGGTTTAGACTTTCCTTCACCTGCCTAACAAATAAACCTTGAGGTTCTGGGTTCGATTCATAGCCTTGCCCTTTCTTCCCAGTTTCGACAGAAAAATTGATAGTCTGAGCTTTCGATAAACAATAAAAGGTGCCTTTATTTTCACAAGGCCTTTCTAGCCGGTCAGTGACTTACCTGTAGATTCTGGTGTCAATGCGCGGAAACACGTTGTTCTCCAGCTTGACCACAAAGTCTTCCAACCACTCTTTGAAACTTTTGCCTGGGACAGATATCAATCAATCAGAGTGACCCGATGACAAAATTTTACAAAAAACTGCAGACACACGGGGACTTGATGTAAAAAAAAAAAAAAAAAAAAAAAAGCACAGGAGCGCTTATTCCATTATCCTCAAAATAAAAGAATTGCAAAAAAACCCGAAAACATTCACTACGGCAAATGATGTTGATGACAACACGAGAAAGAAAGAGAAGTTGGAGGAGGGAGGGTGAGGAGGGGAGGGGGGGGAGGAAGAGTGATGAGATAGGGTGTGTGTGTGTGGGTGTGTGTATGTCTGTGTATTGTGTGCGTGTGTGTTAGTGTTAGAAAGTGTGTCTGTGTGTTGTGAATGTGTGATGTCACCGAGTGTAAAAGACACAAAAAAGAGAGAGAGGCAGGGAGAGAACGAGAGAGAAATGAGGTCTGTATATCTGTCTATGTGTACGTGTGTGTATTTGTGTGTGCACACGTTTTATTTATTTTATTCTTTTATTTCGAGGATAATGGAATAAGCACTCATACGTGTGTTTTGTGTATGTGTGTGTGTGTGTGTGCGTGCGTGCATGTGTGTGTGTGTGGTTATGCACATTAATACCTTACAGTCATTTTGTGTTTGTTGTAAACTTGATGTGTATGTATTTGTGTGTGCATGTGCATGTTTGTTCATGCATACACATACATACATGTGCGCATTTATGCATATTGTTAAATACACTACAACACATGCGCGTTTTTCACCCTTTTTTTTTTTTTTAACCCTAACCCAAAACGAAGACAGCCGGCACCCTTACCCGTAATAAAGATATCCACATCAGCTTCAGAGTAGCAATGATTGACGATGGGGTAAAAGATTTCTCCCACAGTGTAGCCCCCTGTATCGGCCACCCCAATGTACTGGCACCTCTGGGAGGTGTAGCAGTAGGTGATTGGCACACAGCCTGGCACGTCTCCCCAGCAAGACTGATAAAAGAAAACACCCCACACAGAGAAAATAGCGTTCATCCAACAATTCATGCCACACGAAAATGATGCCTAAGTCTTCCTGCAAAAGTAGGGAGTTTCCTTGTGTTTTTTCCCTTATCAGATGCCTAACTTATGGCTAGATCAGTTAGTCCTTTGACATTGCCTCTTCTTACCCTCTTTTTCTTTTGCGTCTTCCCCCCCCCCCTCCCCCCATCCTCTTTTCTGTAAATTGCATTAATTCATATATACATGTGCATTACACACACACACACACACACACACACACAACACACACACACACACACACACACACACAACACACAAACAATCCTGCACACAGACATATATCATCACAAATCATTGAAATCTCTGGCTCTACACCAATCAAAACTGTTATCCCACATATTTACATGGGATATCTATACATCTTAAATAGATTTTTTTAAGAGAAAAAGAAATAAAAAAAGATATTTGTACCTCATAATGTCTGGCCATGGAGGCTGCATCCAACAGTCCCTCTGACCTGTAGTAGGAGGCTATGGACATGTTGCCCAAGAGCCTGCAACAATGGAGCCCAGATCAGTAATGGATTCCTTCTACATTGTGTGACAGGTCTTTTGCCCAACAAACTACAACAATGGAGCCCAGATCAGTAATGGATTCCTTCTACATTGTGTGACAGGTCTTTTGCCCAACAAACTACAACAATGGAGCCCAGGTCAGTAGTGAATTCATTCTACATTGTGTGACAGGTCTTTTGTCCAACAAACTACAACAATGGAGCCCAGGTCAGTAGTGAATTCATTCTACATTGTGTGACAGGTCTTTTGCCCAACAAACTACAACAATGGAGCCCAGGTCAGTAGTGAATTCATTCTACATTGTGTGACAGGTCTTTTGTCCAACAATGGAGCCCAGATCAGTAGTGAATTCATTCTACATTGTGTGACAGGTCTTTTGTCCAACAATGGAGCCCAGATCAGTAGTGAATTCATTCTACATTGTGTGACAGGTCTTTTGCTGAATAATGGAGCCCAAATCAGTAGTGAATTAATTTTACATTGAGTGACAGGTCTTTTATTTACCCAGCAGACTACAACAGTGGATCCCAGTTCCAAAGTGAATTAAATTAACATTGTGTGACAGGTCTTTTGGTTACCCAACAGACTACAACAGTGGAGCCCAGATTTGTAGTGAATTCATTCTACATTGTGTGATGGGTCTTTTGGTTATCCAACAGACAACAACAGTGAAGCCCAGATCACTAAGGTATTCATGAATTCTAACTTTGTGCCACAGGCAAGGTGCCCATGAGACTATACAGTGGTGGACCCAAAGTTCATTAACACATAATGGTAAAACCGTTAAACAACAACAACAGATATGCCGAAAAGGTGGGATTGGGTTTACGCTAGATTTCAAAATCATCAACACTATACTGCATACTAAACCAACTGTTTAATTAGAAAATCTTGCAGCAGAGGAGAAAAAAAAACAGTACCCCCCCCCCCCCCCACACCCCCCCCCCCAGTAATCTTCTTTCAAACTCCCCCCTCCTCCTTAAAAAAAAAAAGCTCCAAACAATAACATGAACAAACAACAACAAAACAAACAAAAATCCCAACTAAACTAAAGAAAAGGAATAAAGAAACAAAACAAAAAAAACTCAAACAAATAAACTACTACCACACCTACATGTACAGCATTGAAATATACAGTGCAGATGAAGGACAGCTTTTCAGCTTATGTTAAACAAAGAAAAGGTGGAACAAAACATTCAAAAGGCTTGTTTTCAGCACTGTAAGAATTATTTTGTGGTGCTGTCTGAGGCTTGTTTACTCATCTGATACGGGGCGATTGAGACCATAGCAATGAAACAGTTTTCTGAAACTTAATTCTAATAAGCTTTCAGAACTCTACTGCATGCCCTAAGATGTGTTCTGTCTTGTTTATTGGAATTCTTGTTATCTTTTGGGGTGAGTACAGCTTCTTAATAGAAGGACCCATAATCCAATAAACACTCTTCACCTATCCCTCCACATCAAACAGATTTATTCGAAATCAACATACATACCCCTGAAGCATTTCACAAAACAACTCTCTGAAAAAGGAAAAAAAGCTCCGTTTCTCATCTACTGCAACTTCACTGCTTCTCGATTTTCTTTTGGATTTTAACTCTTACTAAAAACAACAACCCACTTTCAAGTGCCAGAAATAATGACAAAGTGTGCAGCTTGACTTGAAGAACACGGTCAACGTTGACCTACCCATTGCCATTGACAATCTCTTGTCCATTATGAATCTGGAGTGAGCAGCGCAGATCGGCAGGGAAGCGGCACTGCATCTTCTCCTCACATATCAGAATCTCGCTAATGTTGCAAGGATCTGAAATTACACAGCACGCAGACTGGTGCAAAAACCATGTAAATTACTGTTACTGTATTAGTAGGTACTTACGAATATTAAAATGCTCTTACATTTCACAGGTGTCGCAGATTTTTTTGCTTTGTTTTTGTTTGGGTTTGTTTGTTTGTTAATGATTTTTATGCGTACACTTTTTTTTTTGTTACTATCATATAAAAAAAACTTTGAGAATTCTTACAAATGTTTTAAAACTCATAATCATACAGAAAAGTGTGGGTATGCGCAATATGCCTCTTTTAATTTTACCTAAAACTGATTTCTGAACAGTGTGTGTGTATGTGTGTGTGTGCACGCACGCGTGCGCGCATGCATGTGAAGCTTTTAAATCTCCCTGACATCATGTATTGTTCACGTGTTGTTTGCAGCCCTGCACCACGAATCCGATCTAAATGAAATGTTACCACAAAATGTACCCTCCACATACCACACATATAACCACAAACAAATCACTCAATCACCCAAGAGATAACTCCAATTTCTAAAAAGAGTGCCCAGCGCGTCAATGTATTTCTCACCTCTGAGAGAATTCATTATGTCTGGGTCATTAACTCGCAGATAGTTCTCCAGCCTGGTCCACAGACGACGCATGGTGCGGTATGTGGACGGGCAGTGATAGCGACCAAATTTCCAATGATACCTGAAGAACTGGTCGTACCAAGATTCCACATCTTCTTCTTGTCTGTGAGGGGAAAAAAGATAACAGAAAAATAAACACAAAGGTTATTTTTTAAAAAATCAAGAAGGCGTGCCTGATTCTGCCAATGTAAAACAAAGAGTGCAATCATGTTTTTCATTCATAGTATACATAATTATAAATATATACCATGTAGAAAGTATTTTTGCCAGAGTATCATTCACCAACTTCATCATGGGGTCTCTGAAGCCATCTAGAAGTTCTGTGAGGGATCTACTACAGAACTATGTTGATGGTTTTAAATTTAAAACAACAATGACAATGTGTTTACAACAAAAATGTCCAGCTTTTCTTTATCATGTAATGGCTGTCTTGCAACATTTAAAAGGGGAGTGAGGGAGGGGGGGGGGAAGAGAGAGACTCAGAGAGAGAGAGAGACTCAGAGAGAGAGAGAGACAGATACTAATACTAATAGTTGTCAGTTTCCCCCACTTTCACAGCTGCTATTCATTCCATCCCATCACACTAGGACTAGGTAAAAGGAAGAGGCACACTAAATTTAGCACTCTTGACTGAGTGATGTTGGATTTGCACACTGCGGCTGTGTACTGGGATACTCAGATTGATAGACAGACAGACAGACAGACAGACAGACAGAAGAGAGAGAGAGAGAGAGAGAGAGAGAGAGAGAGAAGACAATTTGACAAATTTTATTGTAATAAGCTGTTAAAACCCATTTACAAGGGGACAGTGGGAAGGGGACTGGGCACAAAACACTTATTTTCAGAAATAAAGATGTATAATTCCTACAGCCCAAATGGTCGACAATGCATGGATTCCATGACATTGACATGGTTAGGTGATTTACATTAAGATTCAGATGAATTGGTGCCTAACACTTTCGCTCATTGCAAATGGGGAAAGGGGAGAGGGTCACAACAACAACCATAAACATTATATAAACACCAAGTCTGTGACAGGGCTTCCATGTCCCTACGTTTCGTCTGATCCAGTAACTCTGCTCTTTCCAACACGTGAAAAACCTAACTCACAATATGCGTAGCTGTCCTCTTTTGCTTTCTCTCTCACACACATATGCATGCACACACACACACACACACACACACACGACACACACAACTACACCACGAAAACACAGACGCACACACACAGAGTAGGCCATCATGTGCCAGTGGAAACATGACAAAATTTACAAAACCGCATACACACGGGGACTGGATGTAAAAAAGCACATTAGTGCTTATTCCATTACCCTTGATATAAAAGAATAAATAAATAAATAAATAAACACATACGCATGCATGCTCGCACAAACATACACACACATACATGTGCGCACAAGAGGGTGTCCACGCATGCACGCACCCACACCCTTTATTTATTTATTTATTCTTTTATATCGAGGATAGTGGTATAAGCACTCATGTGCTTTTTGACATCCAGTTCCCATGTGTATGCAGTTTTGTAAATTTTGTCATCTGTTTCCACTGGCACACAATGGCCTACTCTTCCGAAAAGTGGAACAGGATTTAACGTGTGCACAAGATGTTCTGCATGCGTTCGAACATGGGGCCTTGGGTTATAGTCTCAGTGTGTGTGTGTGTGCATGCGCACAGGCAACCACAGTCACTTCTAACCCAGAAAAAATCTGATAGCATCCATCATAACATGTAAAACATCCAGTCCGCCATTAATTCTGTCTTTGATTCTTTCACAATCGGCAGGTGTCCACAGCTGCAGCTTGGAATAAATGTCTTTTTCCTCCTAAGTCACTTGCCTGATGTTCCTTTTTGCAAACCAAAAGTAATCTGCAGGGTTGTAAGTGTCATTTGTCCAGGAAAACCGAAAAATCATACATATGATCTTCACTTTCACAAATAATAGTGTCAGGTACATCATCAGAGGTATACACATGAAGAAAGTCGTTTCTAGAAATGTCCCTGAGATTTTTCTGCAGGGATCTGTTTCTCATCCCACCCACATAGTTCTTTATAGTATCTCCACTGTAGCCTGCATCCCGAATCTGATCTAGATATTCGTCACAGTCCTCCCCATCCATCGTAATGTCAGGTACAGGCACCTCATCCAGGTCAATTCTACCTTGTTGTTCAGCCACTGTGTCAGCTGCCAACACTGTGAAAGCACGTGACTCACAGTGATAATCACGTGCAGGAAGCAGCAATTGCGAAGGCATGTGGTTTGGAGAGGCTGGGGTGTTGGTGTGTGAGACAGACTGGGTGATGGGGGGTGTTGGCATAAACAAACCTGGCAAATTTTCAGATGCCAGCAATGTACTTGCCTTGTCTTCTTGCCTTTCCTCTGTCTAACTCATCTCCTCTGTCTGTCTCCTCTCCTCTGCCTGTCTCCTCTCCTCTGCCTGTCTCCTCTCCTCTGTCCTTCTTTGGTCCCTGTTGGTCTGACTGAGCGGCTTTCTGCAGAAGTACACAGGGGTTTGTTGACCCGCCATGTTCCCATCACTTGAGCCAGCCTTCAGTCGCAACACAACAGTTGTTTGCTCGCCCTCTCCACAGACCTTCCATGAGGTGATGCAGTGTTGTTGCAGCAGGGCACCTAGTGTCACTTCCAGCATTTTTGGCAACCCGCCAACTGGCATGGTGCTGCTTTATTTGGTAATTTAAACACAAAATTAGCAGCAAAGGCCAAGGCACAAGCAGACTTCACAGAAGCCAACAGAGAAGTCAAGAGGAGCGCAAGAACAGACAAGCGCAAGTACATCCACAGCCTGGCAGAGGAAGCCAAGGAAGCAGCAGCCAGTAACAACATGAAGCTGCTTTATGACACCACTAAGAAACTCTCAGGGAAGTACAGCAGGCCTGGCGACCAGTCAAAGACAAGAAAGGAAACACCATCCTGGGAACAGAGGGGCAACTGAACAGATGGGCAGAGCACTTTGAGGAACTCCTGAACAGATCCGTCCCTTCAAACCCCTCGGACATCGACCCTGCTGATAGAGACCTAGACATAAACTGTGAGCAACCAACCAGGGAGGAGATCAGGAGAGCCATCAAAATGCTGAGAAATGGCAAGGCAGCAGGACCAGACAACATCCCAGCAGAAGCACTCAAGGCAGACCTGGAGACCACGGTTGAGATGCTGTACCCTCTCTTTGGGAAGATTTGGGAAGAGGAGGAAGTACCATCAGACTGGAAGGAGAGCTACCTCATCAAGCTACCCAAGAAAGGAGACCTCAGCAACTGTGCCAACTATAGAGGGATAATGCTTCTGTCGGTGCCAGGAAAAGTCTTTAACAGGATCCTCCTCGAGAGAATGAAAAATGCAGTCGACCCTCTCCTCCGAGACCAGCAGGCCGGCTTTTGCCAGAACAGATCATGCGTAGATCAGATTGCCACCTTGCGCATCATCGTTGAGCAATCTTTAGAGTAGAACTCATCTTTATACATCAACTTTGTTGATTATGAGAAAGCATTTGACAGTGTGGACCGCAACACCCTCTGGAAATTGCTTCACCACCATGGAGTACCAACCAAACTGGTCAACTTGATCAAGAACTCCTACGAAAGAATGACCTCCCGGGTGGTCCATGGTGGACAACTCACAAACAGCTTTGAGGTGAAGACCGGAGTCAGACAAGGCTGTCTCCTGTCACCTTTCCTCTTCCTCCTGGCAATCGATTGGACCATGAAGACTTCAACAGCATACAGAAGAAATGGAATCCAGTGGACACTGTGGGATCAGCTGGATGATCTTGACTTTGCAGACGACCTGGCCCTGCTTTCCCACAGCCGCCAACAGATGCAGGACAAGACTACAGAACTAACAGCCACCTCATTACAAGTTGGTCTCAAGATCCATGAAGGCAAAACCAAGATTCTCAAGATCAACACAGCGAGTGAGGACCCAATCACACTAAATGGGAAGGAGCTGGAAGAAGTGGAGACATTCACGTACGTGGGTAGCATCATTAACATGCAGGGCGGCACAGACGCAGATGTCAGAGCAAGAATTGGCAAGGCGAGGGCAGCGTACTTGCAGCTGAAGAACATCTGAAGCTCCAAGGTGGTGTCGACCCACACAAAGACCAGGCTGTCCAACTCCAACGTCAAGTCAGTCCTACTATATGGAGCGGAGACATGGAGGACAACAAAGACCACCATCAAGAAAGTGCAGACCTTCATCAACAGCTGCCTGAGACAAATCCTCCAGATCCACTGGCCCGACACCATCAGCAACGCAGACCTGTGGCAATGTACCAACCAGCTGCCAGCCGAGAATGAAATCCAGCGCAGGAGATGGGGATGGATCGGGCACACCCTGAGAAAGCCAGCCAGCAACATCACAAGGCAGGCACTATCATGGAACCCCCCGGGAAAACGAAAAAGAGGAAGGCCAAGAAACACCTGGCGACGCGACCTTGAGGCAGAAACCAGGAAGATGGGATATACCTGGAGACAGCTGGAGAGAATAGCCCAGGACAGAGGACTCTGGCGGACTGTTGTCGGCGGCCTATGCTCCAGGGGGAGTGATGGGCCTAAGTAAGTAAGTAAACACAAAATTCATGCAGCCGAGAGAGAGAGAGAGAGAGAGAATAAGTTATAAATAAAAATGAAAGTTCAGAGATTACAATACAAATGTTATACTTACTCTGTCAACAAATATTCAATCTGGCACTGCCGTTTCCACAGGGAATCATCGAAACAAATATCCCTCAACTTTTTACAGGTCTGTCCTAATCTGAAACCAGCAAAAGATATAATCTGATTTTTCTTTTTTCATAAAAGTACAATTCTACAATTGAACTTTTACAATTTGATTATCTTTGGAAGTACTACCCTTACCTTAAAAAAGCAATGATAAAAAAGTGTTTAAAAGAAAAAACCCACAAAAACACCAACACTGTCAATAAGATAAGCATACCGACTATTACTGTATTACTATTAGTATCATACAAATGAATAACTTACACACACACATGGGGCCAGCACATGGGGCCTTTAATCAACAGTTCTTTATACTACCTAGAAATAAAACAATTTTAAGTAGTACTTTTGTCATATATTTAATTAGTTTTATCATCATTTCAAAAACAAATTTACAGTCTCGTGTGCAGTACTCACAATCATTTCAAAAACAATTTAATGGTTTAAGTTTTAACCATGGTCCTATGTGCCTGCATGTATTTATAACATATTTTGCAGAACTTAACAACCCACCAAGATCCATCTCTCATACAAAGTACAATGTAGAATAGGCCTGTTTGTGTTGTAAGGTTCTCCTATGCTAAGGTCATACTATCATTCAATGCCTATGGTATAAATTGAATTCTAATGCCAATGGATGGTTGGATGGCACAAAGTTGCAACATATCCAACTTCAAGTCTGTGTGCTCATAAAGAGTAAAGACTACTGTAGTACTGAGCACAGGGACAATACGATGCTCCAAACTCTGAATAATACCAAGTTGAAGAAGTGCAACATCAGCATTTATCAGGGGGGGGGGGGGGGGGGGGTTGTACTTAGTCATAGCCTATTATTTTAAATGTTATTCTCCAGGTTTAATCACTTAACTGGGGAACGTAACTTTTTTTCCTTTTCATTATCTACAAGTTGGGATTAATTGTGTACCCTCTAACACTCTTCACGCCAAACTGAGAATGTCAGATGATTATCTCGTTGCGAAATCATGATCCACTGGGTGATAACTGACTAACACTGTTACAGGCCACGAGAGGTTGTTGATCTAGGCCTACCTAATCAAGGTTCTGAAATCAGCATGAGAGCAGATGTTGAACAGTATTTCTGCTGGCAATTCAGACAGACTGGCTTTCTGTCTAACAGCTTGATCTTCCATTATGTGTCGAAGGGTTGCACTTAGCGCTCAGGTGTTTCTCTAAACATAAACGGTATGTAGTCTCAAAAAACAACAGAAGCAAAACAAACACTGCTCCAGGTCCATCAGTTTTCGCCTTGACCTTTCGGTCACATCCAGTTTGCTTCCGGGGTCACAACATAAACGCCGATACAACTAGGCCTAAAACGTTCCTTAAAGCGTCTTCTCAGATTTAGGCTAAAAGTTAGCAAATAAAGTATGTTTGGTGAATAGACGTGCATATAAAATAAGCATATATTAAAAAAAAATTCAAAGGCCTCGCACATAACTTCTTAGGTAGGCCTAACAAAAGAACACGGAAAGGAGGAGACTAAACTGGAGTTTTGTTTTTTTGTTTTGTTTAATGCCTATTCACTACATGGTGATATAGACACACCCGCATTCATACCAAAGTACTAAACTGGAGTCCCATGTCACGAGTAACACACACACACACACACACACACACACCGCGCAGAACATCGTTCTCACACGTTAAATCCAGTTCCACTTTTCGTAAGAGTAGGCGTGTGGGAAGTGTGCCGGTGGGAGCAGATGACAGAATTTATAAAACCGCTTACACACGGGGACTAGCTGTAAAAAAAAAAAGCACATAAGTGCTTATTACATTATCCTGGATATAAAAGAATAAAATCTCACACACACACACAACAACACACACACACACGGAATTTGTTTACCCCAGTATCCTATTAAAATTTAAAATATTGATTTCCCAACTAATTCAGATAAAGGTGAAGCTTTTATTGATATGTTTGCTAATACGATGAGTGATGAAGGTCTGTCTCAAACACAGATTATGTTAAGAAGTAAGGAAATGCAAAAAGATATATATAATGATCCCATTTCTGATGATACACATTACATCAATGCTCCAATTACTCTGCAAGAGGTCAAAGATGTCATTCAATCCCTTAGTAATAAAAAGACATCAGTAGGAATAGATGCTGTTTCTAGTGAAATGTTTAAACATTTACCTGATAACTGGATTTCACTATTACACGAACTATTTCAAAATGCTGGGCAGAAGTACACTCCTCTATTATGGAAGCAGTCTATAATTATTCCTATTTTAAAACAAGGGAAAGCCAAAGAAGGACAAAAATAGCTATAGACCCATTTCATTAACATCACATACAGGAAAGCTAATGGAAAAAATCGTTTTTGAATTAGACTGGTGTATTACTGTGACAAGAATAAAGTACTTCCAGTTAATCAGGCAGGGTTCCGTAAAGGCAGGTCAAGCATTGACCATTTGGTTAAGCTAACTACACAAATCAACATCAGTTTGCGCGAAGAAAAAATATTCTTGCTACCTTCTTTGATGTCCATAAAGCTTATGACCAAGGTCTGGCATGCTACGATTGCTATACAAACTTAAATCTATTGGCTTGTCTGGTCATATTTACTTTTATGTTAAAACATTTCTTAGTGGTAGAAGTATCAGAGCAAAAATTGGAAATACATATTCAACCCAAGATTTCCTCAAATGGGTATACCACAAGGTTCTGTTATTGCTCCTTATTCTCTTTAACATTTTGGCTTATGACCTTCCTAGTTCGTTATCGAATAATGTTGGGCCCTTTTTCATATGCAGATGAAAATTTGATGTGGATGGAGACAACTTGAAAAAGGGCAACACCCCAAAAAACAATTAAACTATATTAAAAAGTAAAATCAGCTTGAGCTTTAAAAACTTAAATTCTTATTTTTGGAAGCAAATGGTTTTTTAAAAATGCCCCCAGAGAAAAAATAACATTGTGCTCTTTTTAAAAATGGAAACGGATTCCCCTTCCTTGCCAAAATTCAAACTCCAAGACAGGTATCCCCTTTAGTACAAAAAAATTTTTTGTTAAATTTTTGGGGATATTCCTTCAAAACCCTTTCATGGTAGCCAATTGAATTTTTTTTAAATAAAACCAAAAAAAAAATTAAATTTTTTAAAAAAAAGGAGTAAAAAAAAAAAGCCCTTTGGGCCCAAAAACGTCACCGTTCTTTAAAAAAATGTTTTTTGGCGCTAGTTTTGTTTCTAAACTGACATTTGGTCAAAAAAGTCTTTTTTAATGCCCCCAAAAATTTACTGAAAAAACTTTTGAGGGCTTGACTGTAAAACTTTTCCCCCTTGCTTTGGGAATTAACACATGGGTTTCGTCCTTTGGAACATAAAAAAATAGGATTCTTTCCTTTGGGGTTTAAAATCGCGAATTGATGCGGCAAAGTACATTGTAAAAAGCTCAACTACCGAAAACAAAATCGAACATGAAATCTATGTGAAAATGGGATGAGCAATTTTCCCCTAAAAGAGCCAAAAATATTTGTTCTCTTACAAAATATGGCACTTTCACGGCAGATCTTTTTAAAAAGTCAAAATTTTAATCCCAGAGAAACGAAATTGTCCACACCTTATCTCCTTAGTCCTCCATGGGAACTTCAAAGAGCTTCTTTTGATATTCATCATTCTAACCTGTAAAAAGAAAAAGGGAGTAACATTCTCAGAATTCATGTGAAGGAGCACATAAAAATAACTACCCTTAAAAATCTTAAAATCTATACCGATGGATCTCTTCTAAATAGCACTGATGGAGGTGCACCTTTCATCATTCCCTCCTTAAAGGTTTGAAAAATTGTACCATATTGGAAAGAAATCTTTTCTATTTTTACAGCAGAGTTAACTGCCATTCTGATGGCTTTACATTACTTAATTGACTTTCCTCGGGCTATTTTACAGGTATGTTAGTGTTGATTCAAAATCTGTGTTAAAATCTATTAAAAACCTGGGTCTAATTAAACATGATTTATAACTGAAATAAAACCATATTATTTCCTTTCTCCATATTAAGTGGCAAGTGTCACCTTTGCTGGGTACCATCGCATTGCAATATCTTTTATTTAAAGAAAAGGTTGATAGAGCAGTAAAAATGCGGCAGTACATTCAAACTCTGCGGGTGTCTTGAATATACCCAATGTCAATTCATTGAGAATTATAACTTGATAGAAAGTGCTTGCTGGGGAAACATGTTAGGAAAAAACAAGAAGATGCGGGGTTTTCCCATGGTACCACTTCAATTTTTGACCTAAAAATTTCTTTCTCTCTTTCTTCGTTTTGGGTTAGACAAATCACCGCCAAAGGCCAGTCATAAGTCTTATTAATAGACTGAAGTTAAATGCTTTTCCCTACAAAATTTTTTTTAGAAATGTGCATTGTGTGTGTGGCGGGGCCCAAACTCAAACATTCATATTCTTTCGAATGCCAATGTTAAAAAAGCAGCTGCCCACCATTCGTGAGAGATCGTTGCAAAAGGTTTTGAATAACTCTACATTGCTCTGTGAAATTGCTTGCTGTTGAAAGAGAGTTGTGTTAGTAATTTGCTATAGCACAAGTAAGATGTCATTTATTGATTTGAAGCATAGGCAAATTTTACCCACCATGGTATAGTTTCGAAATTGTTACCTTTTTTCCCAGTGTTCTTTTACTTGAAATGTATATTTTGGGTCTGTTGTAGTTTAATTAGCATTTATTCATAAGGTAAATTATTTCTTTCTTTATTTGACTATTT
>CM054152.1:22530589-22535781 GCA_028751875.1 Rapana venosa | reverse complement strand
AAAAAAAAAAACTTTTACCTCAATTTTCTGAAAACTCCTTAGAAGCATATTCAATAATTTTGAATTTGCATTTGATATTGCAAAAGGTCTCTGGCATAGTCCTATAGGACATTTTTGTTATAGTTTCATTGACGTTAATCACTTTTCATGGTTTTTGTTTTTTTGTTTGTGTGTGTGTGTGTGTGTGTGTGTGTGTGTGTGTGTGTGTGTGTGTGTGTGTGTGTGTGTGTGTGCTTTTTGGTGTTTTTTAATTGTATCTTTTGCTTTGGGCGGTTTCTTTTCATGATTAGACTACTTTTCCCCCCTCGCATTTTTCAGTAGGGCCTCAACCACCACCTCAATTCTCATACACCCCTTGTATATATATATTTTTTTCTCGTCTAATATCACTGAGAGTGAACAGACGTAAAATCGAAGACCAACAACAAAAAACAAACACACACACACCACACACACACACACACACACACACACCACACACACACACACAACACCACACACACACACTTGTTAAAAGCCCATCAGGCCGTCCTAGAAGGGTAGGTCAGCTATGGCCAGTAATATAAGTATCTACCTGCACTATGCTAACGCATTTATGTGTTGTGATGCTAATTACATTTACGTCCACATGGAGATTTCCCATTCAGGGACTGGGATAACATCCATACATGAATTGTATCCTGCCCTATATAAAAACAGCAGCATGGTTAGTCTATTACGCTATTGTAACTGATAAAAGTAGCATAGTGCATGTTAACATGCGACTGCGTTCAAAAATAAATTTTGTGCTTTTTGCCTTTCTGACTGTGTTCAAAAATAAATTTTGTGCTTTTTGCCTATCTGACTGTGTTCAAAAATAAATTTTGTGCTTTTTGCCTTTCTGACTGTGTTCAAAAATAAATTTTGTGCTTTTTGCCTTTCTGACTGTGTTCAAAAATAAATTTTGTGCTTTTTGCCTTTCTGAATTTCTCTTCTATTACAGTGATAAACAAAGTGGGTTTGAGTGCATTCTCTGGTATGTTGTTGTTGTTGTTGCTGCTGCTGCTGCTGTCCCCCCCCCCCTCCCCCCTCTCATCTCATTTCTTGGTTTTGTTGTTGTTTCTTGTTGTTGTTGTTTGTTTTTCTCTCTTTTTTTCTTCTTTTGTTGATTTGGTTTTTCTTTCTCTTTGTTTGTTTTTGGTTGGGTTTTTTTTTTTGGGGGGGGGGGGGGGGGAGGTGGGGGGTGTTTTTAGTGTTTTCTTTTATTTGTATGTTTTTTTTTTTTTTTTGTTTTGTTTTGTTTTGTTTTGTTGGGGGGGGGGGGGAGCTGTTTTGAAAAGGGTTATTTCCCCTTGTTCCTACTGTGAAAGTGTATAAGTGTTGGGTTATTATTAAGATGTATCCCTACGGGCGGGGACTGGATGTAAAAAAGCACATGAGTGCTTATTCATTTTCCTCGAAATAAAAGAATTTGTCATTGTCATTGTCATCTCGGTGTTCTCCCCTCCCCCATGTTGTCTCCCAGATACTGGAAGTTTGAGATTAGATTATTTTCGAACTCTTCAACAATATCATCTTGATACGTTTGAATATTCGTCAGTTTTAACTACTGAACATTTCATGCAACATTTCAAAACGTAATCAGGTGATTTTCTTTACGGGTTACACTTACATAAGAAACTAACACAATGACAGCTTTACGTAACAGTTTGCACAATGGCGGCTTGCAGACGAATTTTTCATTTGACTGGGGAGATAGCTTCAAAACTCGGGAAATTCCCTGCAAATGCTGCACGGCAGTCACGTACAATGGTGACAGGAAGTTGTATTGACCGTAAGTGTTCTGTGAAGCATATAAATTTGATTTTTATCAACATCTGCCATTCTGCAAGGACGCGGAGGACAGTCAAAATTTCTATATTTTGTAAGATAATTATCTTCCCCCCCCCCCCCCCCCCCCCCCGTTTTTTCGACCGAAAAAATGTTTATTTTGCTCTACCTCTCCGTGTGCCTGTTATTAATTCTGACTTAAAGATCTTAAAGTAACCCCCATCGCAAAAAGTATATTTTTAGCACAAATTTCCTTTGAAGTCTGATTTACCTCCCCCGTGATCAACTTGAGTGAGAAGTGGCCGGGGTGCAGTCTTTTAGATGGTATGATAAACTGGGCCCTTTGCTTGTGGAAAAAGCATTTTGTGAAAAAAAAAGAAGGGGGTTACAAAAGATTCCCCTTGGCAAAAGATTGTGGAAACACCCAGTCACTACTCTCAGGAAAAAAATGTATCAAAACGTGAACGCACACACACACACACAACACCACACACACAAACACATTCACACACAGTACTACCACACACAACACAACACAACACACACCATTCCAAAACATACTACCCCCCCCCCCCCCCCCCCCCCCCCCCCCCCCACGGCCACACACACACAAAAACACACACACAAACACACCCCAACACACCACAACCAAAAACCACCACACCACACAACACAACACAACACAAACAACACAACCAACAAACACAACACCCCAACACCACACACAGCCCCTTTAGCCCTTTACAGGGGAAGGGATCGGAAGCAAAACACTTATAAATTTTGAACCCCCAAGGGAAACTTGGTCCTACCCTTTACTCCAGACTGACAATACGAGATACTAACCACTAGCTAACCCCGGGTTTTGCCAACCAACCTTAACCTTAATTTTTTCCGGGGAAAACCCAAATTCCATTTCCCTTTTTGGTTGGTGGGGGGGTTCCACGTCTCCACCGCGCCGTTCCGCCTACTTTTACCATTTTCCCCCTTTTTTTTTTTCCCCTTTTTTTTTTTCCTTTTTCCTCCAGGGGGCCCATCCCCTCCGTCCTTTCTTGACGCCATCCTTCCATTTCGTCTCTAAATTTCCCCGTTTTTTTTTTGTTTTTCCAAACGTTTTTGAAGTTTCTTGCCCTGGTTTGGGAAATCCCCCTTTCCTTTGGTTTGGAAAATTTATTTTTTTTTTTCCCCCAAAAATTTAGGGTTCCTGTCTGCAAACCCTTAAAAAGGGTTTTGTTTTTTTCTGCCAAAAAACCCCCTTTCCCCGGTTTTTTCCCCCTCCTTTACTTTTTTCCGGTTTTTCCCCCCCTTTTTACTTTGTTCCAATAGGTGAATTCCCCCCTTTATTTTGTTTCCCTTTTCCCTTTTTTTTTTTTTATTTTTTTTTTTGTTTTTTTTTTTTTTTTTTTTTTTTTTGTTTTTTTTTTTTTTTTTTTTTTTTTTTTTTTTTTTTTTTTTTTTTTTTTTTTTTTTTTTTTTTTTTTTTTTTTTTTTTTTTTTTTTTTTTTTTTTTTTTTTTAAAATTTTTTTTTTTTTTTTTTTTTTTGGGTTTTTTTTTTTTTTTTTTTTTTTTTTGTTTTTTTTTTTTTTTTTTTTTTTTTTGGGGTTTTTTTTTTTTTTTTTTTTTTTTTTTTTTTTTTTTTTTTTTTTTTTTTTTTTTTTTTTTTTTTTTTTTTTTAAAAAATTTTTTTTTTTTTTGGGTTTTTTTTTTTTTTTTTTTTTTTTATTTTTTTTTTTTTTTTTGGGGGGGGTTTTTTTTTTTTTTTTTTTTTTTTTTTTTTTTTTTTTTTTTGTTTTTTTTTTTTTTTTTTTTTTTTTTTTTGGTTTTTTTTTTTGTTTTTTTTTTTTGGTAACTTTCCCTTGGGAGATAGGTGAATTCCCTCCACCTTTTCCCCAATTTCCCCCGATCTCCAACCCTCAAAACCGTCGATTTTCCCTTTTGCTGTTTATTTTCATGGTTTTGCCTTCTGTCCTTTCGGGCTTGACCCAAACCTTTTTGGGGCCTGCGTTGTCTTCCAGCCCTTTTATTTTTTGTGTTGTAGATGTTTCATGGTTGAAAAAAAGGAGGGCGATTCCTGCAAAGTCAAGGTTTCCCTAACATGTTAAAGAAGTCCCATCTTACCCATTTCTCTAAACCTTCCCCGTTCTTCTCATCCCCATTCTACACGAGAAGGAAAGGAACCCCTGACATGCAGCACCCATGTTTCCCCCGGGTTAATAAACTGGGAAACCACCCTGTTTTTTTTCGTTGTCAACAATGACGGAGCACTAAAAAGGCCCTTCGTAAAATTGCCCCTTGCCCCTTCTGGAGGGATTTTCTGTGGGACCCCATTTTTACGCAGGAGACCCCAAGACTGTCCGGTGAAATGGAGAAAAAGGCCCTTTTTCCCAAAAGTCAATGAAGTGAAAGTACAGTGTCGCGCCCCTTTCCCTTTTGACTTTTTTCCAAAATTTTTTCCCCTGATATAAATTTTTGGGCCGCCCAGTTTCCCCCCCCCTTTTCGAAACCCAAAGCTTTTTCTTTTCTGGAGATGCGTCTACTCCCACCTTTTAAAATTCTTTTTGATGGGGATCTTGCTGGGGCCCCTTACGGCCCAAAGGGGGTAGTAGTGTAACCCCCAACTCCATTTCCACACCCCAAAGTTTTTTCCTTTTTTTGGAATCTTCATTTTAGTCCTTTCCCCCATTGTTTTGGGTACTGCCCTCCTTTTTCCCCCAGAAAAGGGTAAAATTATCCTTTCATTTCCCTTTCCCGGGTCTGTTCAATACTGTTTTTTTACATCTCTGCTGTGATCGGGCCCTGTTTCCGGGTGTTTTTCCCGTTCCTTGGGGTCCCAGTGCTTTCTTGTTTTCCTTGGATTTTGGGTTTCTTCCTGAGATGCCCAAGTTCTTCCACTTCCCCCGGGTCATCTTGTGGGGGTTCATTCGGTGCGCCCCCTGTTGAAACTTCCTGGAAGGGGTTCTCCCCATCTCCTAAATTCGGCCTCTTGATTCTTTAGCAGTCCCCGTTCTTATTTTTCACTCCCGGCAACTGCCCCTAGGGGGCCTTTGGTTGGGTGACCCCTGTTTCACAATGCTGTACAGTTTTTTTTCCTGTCTCCCTTTTCTCTGCTGCGTTCTGCGCTCTCTCTGCTTTTTTCTGACATCCATCTCCTCTTGTCCTCTCGTACGCTTTTTTTTCCCACC
The DNA here is from genome assembly GCA_028751875.1 of Rapana venosa. NCBI lineage: Eukaryota > Metazoa > Mollusca > Gastropoda > Neogastropoda > Muricidae > Rapana > Rapana venosa. The sequence goes on along the minus strand of CM054152.1, from coordinate 22,530,792 downwards.
CCCTTTGTCTTTTTCCTTGAAAGTTTCCTTTTATTCCCATTCTGTATTTTTCCCCCCGAAAGGGGTACTGTTTTTTTCCCTTAAAAATTTATGCCTTCCCCTCATCGTTTAAACTTCCCGCTGTTCCACGATCCATGACTTGCTCTTCCCCTTTCCCGAAAGCCAAAGGAAACCCTTTTTCTGCTGATTTGATGTAGGCCTTT
>CM054152.1:22498089-22525589 GCA_028751875.1 Rapana venosa | reverse complement strand
CCCCCCCCCTCTATCTCAAAGAGGGCACCCAGCTAAAAATATGGATATTTTAGATACCTCGGCAGTACCATCAGCAATGATAACACCCTGGGAAAAAAGATCAACGCCAGGGTCTGCAAGGGCCCGTAAACTCTTGGGGCGCCTCCACTCGTGTCTTGAACCCGCACAACACCAGCTTTTTCCCCAAAGCTCAAGGGTACAGAGCCGTCCCCCACCACCACTCATGGAGTGAGACATGGACGTGACAAAAAACACTGGAAAACAGCTGGAGAATTCCACATGAGAAGCCTGCGGGCATTATGAACATCCACTGGCAAGACCGGGTACAAACCTCGAGGTCCCGACAGAGCTGGGATGACCAGCATCGAGGCCATATACGAAAGCCCGCTTCGATGGGGTTGGCCGATCCGGATGGAGGACCCCCGGCGCCTAACACTCATTAGGCAAACTGACCTTTGGGAAAACGAACCAGGGGAACCACGCAAAAAATTTAAGGACGCGTGAAAATCCAACATCAAAAACGCTGACATCCCTCCCAAACAGCGAAGCTGTATGCTATGGCAGACCAGGCGGGGCGCCCTAACCACCGGGGGCATGACAACTTCGAGGGGAAGAGGGGGGATGATTACTTTTCAGCACGAGCAGGAGAAAGGCCAACCACCAAACCCCGAAACCCCCCCAAAAAGTTTCCTTGCCCCCACTGCACCCCCGCTGCCTATCACGGGTTGGCTTAACCAGCCCTCCCGTGCCACATAAAACAAAGACTCAGCACATGGGACAGTCTCATCGGATCGATGGACGACCAAGAGAAAGGAAAAACGATAGTTTTAGCTGTGTGTGTGTAGGGGGGGATGGTGCTTTTTCGATTCAGCCTATATAAATTCCATACATTATTATTATTATATTATTTTTATTATTATGTTTGTGGGGTGTACTTTGTGTGTTTGTGAGAGAGATTAAATTTTTCCCTTTTGATTTTTTTTTGCATATTCAGGCAATGCTCAGAACATCTTGCGCACAAACTTTAAATCCTGTTTTGCCTTTGAAAAATAGGCCAGTATCTGGGGGGAACAGAGACAAAAATTTACAAAAACCCCATAAAAACACGGGGGCTGGTTAAAAAAGCACATAAGTACTTATTTTCCCTTATCCTCGATATAAAAAATAAAAAAAAAAAAAAAAAAAACAAACAAATGTAGAGACCTATGTATTAATTTAAATTTGACATTCCCGACTACACGTGGGCCCTCCTCCTCCTCTTCTTTCCCCCTCCTCCTTCTCCTTTTGTCGTCATCATCATCAATCATCATTCATCATCATCATCAAGAAACACGTCTTAGGAAATATTATGAAGTTTTTTTGAACAAAGGGGTGTGTTTAAGGAACTCTGGTTTTTGGTTATGGAATCATAGCTAAAGTTCTGGCAAGAGCTATTTTTCCCGATTTCACTTTTTTTCTTGGGTTTTTTGTTTTGATCTTCTTCATTAAATTTAAATTTCCACATTTTTTTTTAGTTTCAAGCCCAGTTTTTAATATTTTTACTGTTCTTTTCGAATTTTTCTACAAGTATACGCTGCTCTAATATCTTATACTTTATCAGTCTGGCATTGGGAAAATTTTTTTCAATTGTCAATTTTTGTGTAAAATTTAAAAGTCTTGAGTACCTGCTTTTGAAGGCACATTTTTTCTCTGTAAGCTTTCCTTTTGAAAGGCAAAACGGGGTCTAGCGAAATTTTAAGAGTTTTATATGTGTTGTGAAGTGTAGGCTCATTATTTTGCAGTAGTGTGCCGGATGGTGGGCAATTTTGGCATGAGGAACAGAGGGGAAACATGGATTCCTCTGCTGCTTCTAGGGGAAGTTTCCTCCTACTGTCTTTTCAGAGCGGTGTTGTGTGGTGGTGGTTGCATGGTTATTTAAAATTTATTTTAATTTTTTTATTTTATTTTTTATACAAGATAATGGAATAAGCACTTTTTGCTTTGTACATCGGCCCCCGTTTAAACAGTTTTTTTTTAAAAACTGTTCCCATCGGCAACCCCTTGGGCCCACCAAAAAAAGGTGGGAAAAGATAAACATGTGCGAAAGTTCTGTGTGCGTTTCACTGGGGGCCCGGTTTTTCAGTCTCATCCGAAGAACTTTGGGGGGATGGAGTTGGCACTGGTAATCCAGGGGAAAATTCCCCCTTTTAAAGGGGAATGAACCCAGGGCGTCAGATTACGAGCACAATGTTCTAAACCACTAGGGTATCCCCTCCCCCTATGGTGATTGTGTGTGTGTGTGTGTGGTGTGTGGTTGCTGTGTGTTTTTGTTGGTTTTGGGGGTAGTGTGCACACACACTTTCTTTCTATGAATGGTGGGTTTTTTGGCATTGTAATAAAAGAAAGGATTCCATTGAATTTTTCTAGGAAAATTTCACCAGGGGCTTTTAACTGTTTCAGCTTCAAATTTTTTTTTTAAGCAGAGACCCAATACAGTATGTGCTACAAAATTTAAAGGGAAACACAATCAACACAGTATATGTTCTCTTAGTTTGGAAAGTTTTGTGAAAAATCTTTAACAACACACACTGCTGTTTATAAAAAAATCATTTGATCAGTTTGCTGCGCATTTTTCTTTCTCCTTTAAAAAAGAAAGACATTAATAGTACATTTTGGCTTTTGTTGTTGCTGTTGCTGTTGTTGTTGACCAAATGTGACAATGTTGGTTCATAAAGTGTTGATTCTCTTTCAGTTGTTGGAGCACAGGGACATATTGTTCACACTCTTTTCATAATTGATGCTGCTCTCAGGTTCTGGTAGTGATGCTGCCTCTCTGATCACGTCAGCCAGAAAAGATGGAGATGACTATGTGCTGAATGGATCTAAGGTAGGCACTGATGAACAGTTTAAAACAGATTGCTGTGGTCTGTTTTTTTGTAGACTATTAATCTAAGCTAGGCACTGATGAAAAGTTTTATATAAGTTGCTGTGGTCTGTTTGTAGAGGCTATTTATATGAGGCAGCCACTGATAAAAAGTTTCAAATAGATTTCTGTGGTCTGTGTGTGTAGAGACTGTTTTTAGTGCCCCAACAGCAAGACAAAATTTAAAAAAGAATTCTTTTTCGTGTTAGTAGTCATTTGCATTCTGTAGTTCTTTCGATCACAGACTTGCTTGCACATTCTTTGGAGCATCATCTGAATATTAGTGTGGAATATGCAGTTAATGTGTATGTAGCACTGTACATCTTTACATATGCAATATTAGTGTGCAATGTGCAGTTAATGTGCGCTTTGATTTGTTGCTTAACAAGATTCAGCGCTATATAAATTCCATACATTATTATTATTATTATTATTATTATTATTATTATTATTATTATTATTATTATTATTATTATTATTATTATTATTAATGTTTATAGGAATATAGCACTATACATCTTTACATGTGCAATATTGGTGTTGAATTTACAGTTAATGTTTATGGGAATAAAGTACTGTACATATTTACATGTGCAATATTAGTGTGCAATATGCAGTTAATGTTTATGGGAATATAGCACTGTACATCTTCACATGTGCAATATTAGTGTGGAATTTACAGTTAATGTTTATGGGGATAAAGTACTGTACATCTTTACATGTGCAATATTAGTGTGCAATATGCAGTTAATGTTTATGGGATTTAAGTACTGTACATATGTATATGTGTAGTGTGGAATATAAAGCACTGTACATAATTACTTGTGCAATATTAGTGTGGAATGTACATTTAATGTTTATGGGAATAAAGTACTGTACATATCTACATGTGCAATATTAGTGTGCAGTATGCAGTTAATGTTTATGGGGATATAGCGCTGTACATAATTACCTGTGCAGATGTTTGTCTGTCTGTCTGTCTGTTCAGTCGTTCATCAGTGGGGCAGGTGCGACAGACGTGTACCTGGTGATGTGTCGGACAGGGGAGGCGGGGCCGCGGGGAATCTCCTGCGTGATGGTGGAGAAAGACACACCTGGCCTCAGCTTCGGCAAGAAGGAGAGAAAGGTGAAAGAGACTGTCATTCCTCAATATATGCGCTTTGATTTGTCTTTGCAAGATATAGCGCTACATAAGTTCCATTTATTATTATTATTATTATTATTATTATTGTAATTATTATTATTATTATTATTATTATAATTATTATTAATATGTTGTTGTTTTTAATTTGATGCAGAAAAGGTGTTGATTGTGATTTATCAGTCAGTCGTTGTTTTGTGTGATGTTGAACGACAAAAGTTGTTGATTGTGATTTTGCAATCCATCACTGTTTTTTTTTGTTTTATGCAGGAAAAGTTGTTGATTATGATTTCTGATTTGTGATTTCTCAATCAGTCATTGGTTTGTTTTATGCAGAAAAGGTGTTAATTGTGATTTCTCAATCAATCATTGTTTTGTTTTATGCGGTAAAGGTGTTGATTGTGATTTCTGATTTGTGATTTCTCAATCAGTCATTGGTTTGTTTTATGCAGAAAAGGTGTTGATTGTTATTTCTCAATCAATCATTGGTGGGTTGTTTTTTAATGATAGAAAGGTTGGTGACTGTGATTTTTTTCAATCAACCATTGTTTTGTTTTATGCTAAAAGACAGAAAAGTTGTCGAATGTGATTCCTCAGTTCATTATTTTTTGCTGGATCATTAAAAAAAAAAAAAAAATTGTGAAGACATTCCAAGGTCTTATTGATGATTTCTCTGACTGCTATTATATTATTTGTTTGTTTGCTTTTTTTTGGTTTTTTTTTGAAGAAATGACAAAATTTTATCTGCAGAGATGCTGTAGTGCATGCATATTTGTCTTGTTCAGAAGCAAAAACATAACTTTGAAACTGTCACCTGATGTTGTTTTGACTTTGAAACTGTCACCTGATGGTGTTTTGACTTTGAAACTGTCACCTGATGGTGTTTTTCTTTCAGAATTTGATAAAAGTTGCAGGAGTTAAAGGGCTGCACAAAAAAAGAGAAGAAAAAAAATGACAGAAAAAGAAAAACAAAAACAATAAAAAGCATGAACGATCTGAAACATTGCCTTCCATTTTCAGAATAATTGAAGCATACTGCATAGATCTGATCAGCATTTCAGACATTGTAAAACTTCATCTTCCTAATTTGATAAAACTGTTGCACAGATCTGAACAACATGCTACAGATTCTTCAAACTTTCCATTTTTTGTGTAAAATATTTAATTGTACAAGTGAGTCATTTAGGGCTTGGTTTTGTGTTTTGAATTTTCAGCAATGCAATGTTTTTTGTGGTAACAAGAAAAGCAGTTAAAATGTTGTGTCAACTTTGGGGTCCCTTACAATTTGCAACAGGCTGTCTGAAATATTTTACAAGAGCTTCTTGGACCCTGAACTGTGTAGAAATCACAGATTGTATATCTTTCATCAGTATTTATTTTATTTATTTATTCTTTCATTTCGAGGATAATGGAATAAGCACTCATATACTTTTTTACATCCAGTCCCAGTGTGTATGCAGTTTTGTCAATTTTTGTCATCTGTTCCCACCGGCACACAATGGCCTACACTTCCGAAAAGTGGGACCGGTTTTTTAACATGTGCGCAAGATGTTCTGCGTGCATTCGCACACAGGACCTCAGTTTATAGTTTCATCTGAAGGACTGTTGGGGGGGAGTGGAGTCGGCACTGATGTTAACTCCAGAGGAAAAATCCTCTTGAATGGGATTCGAACCCCAGTCAGCAGATCACGCGTGCATCACTCTAATTACCAGGCTATCCCGTCCTCCAGTATTTATTTTAATTTTATTTATTTATTTATTCATTCTTTTTAATTCAAGGATAATGGAATAATCCCCCACATGCTTTTTTTTTTACATACAGTTCCCCGGTGTGTATCATGAGGCGAGTGTGTTTTCGTGCACAGGTTGGTTGGAACAGTCATCCCACGCGCATTGTGTCGTTCGACGACTGTCGGGTGCCGCAGAGCAACAGACTGGGGTCGGAAGGGCAGGGGTTCAACATCGCCATGAGAGGACTGAACGGAGGTCGTGTTAATGTTGGTGAGTGTGACTCTTGCTGCCTTTGTCAGTTGCTATAGATCTGCTCTGAGTCTTGAGATAGAAAGACAGAGAGAGGGAGAAAAAGAGAGAAAGAGAGAACTGAACACTGAACACTGAATTGTTTTATTGTACTTCGGCCTTGGGCCACTATACAAAACATGTTTGGGGAAGGGGGGAGGAAAACATAGCAGAAAACGTTTATATCCATTTCCCATTTTCAATTCTACAAGCATACAGGATTACTCCCAATATCTTCTAGTCATCATCATCCCCATCATCATCGTCAGCATTTACATAATCATCACCATCAGCATCTTCATTACCTATAGCATCAGCTGCAGCCAGTATATCAACATAACCATCATTTATTTCATCTTCTACATCATCATTATCAACATCATCTTCATCATCTACGCTATCACCCTCTTCTACAACTGTATAGTCATTTTCGCCACGATTATCATCTTCAATCTCTGCATCATGGTCATAATCATCATCTTCATCATCGTTTCCATCGTTATTTTCAATATATACATCATTGTCATCATCTTCATCTTTGACATCTCCATCATAGTTACCGCCACCACTATCACCTTCAACATCCACGCCATCGTTCCCATCACCACCATCGTCACCCTCAGCATCCACATCAACATCACCTTCAACATTTCCATAATCATCGCCATCCTCCTCCTAACCATCTACATCATCATCGTCCTTTCAAAAAATAAATAAATAAATAATAAAAAGAACAAAATCTTTTTTCATTTTCATTTTTTCACACACGCGCGTGCGCGCGCGCGCACATACACACACACACACACACAGATTCTCGTCTTCCCCATCTGTAACATCATCACCATTTTAATCAACTACATCAACATCAACCCCATCAATACTTACATAATTGTCACCATCATAGCCCTTAACCTCTACTTCACCATCTTCAACATCCATATCATCATCACTATATTCAACATCTATCTAATCATCATCAACATTATTGACATCATCATCAATATCCGTATCATCGTCAGACCACCCTGCAATCTCTACATCATCCCTCAGAGAGAGAACTTTGAAGCGATTTAATGGTACTTCGGCCCTAGTCTACAATATAACCATCTGGGGAAATGGGTATAGTACTACAGGAACATGTTGCTAAATTTCAAACAGAAAACGATCCAAACTTAGAAACAGAAAAATTGGCATGGAACATTGAAACCAAAATTACATTGAAAAGAAACTAACATCGTGCAACATAAACCTGTGCTTGACCCAGGATGTAAATTCGAGACATCTTGAGTGCACTATCAAAAGGAAAAAATAATAATCAATCAGCCAAGCTCACAAAACAACCTCAATAACATATGTTAAATTATATACATCGAAAGAGAGAAAGAGAGAGAAAGAGAGAGAGTAGATCTGCTCTGAGTCACACAGAGAGAGAGAGAGGAGAGAGAGAGAGAGAGAGAGAGAGAGAGAGAGAGAGAGAGAGAGAGAGAGGAATTCTGCTGCTTTGTCAGTTGCTTTAGAACTGCTCTGAGTCTGACAGAGAGAGATAGAGAGAGAGAAGGGGAAGGGTATAGAGAAAGTGCGTGCAAGTGTGTGTCCTTAAATGTTGGTAGGACTGTGTGTATTGTGTAAGAAAGCTGGGTGGGTTTTTATTTTATTTTATAGTTTAACATATGTCCACTTAAAAGTGATATCATACAACCAAGTAAAGGAAAAAAAGATGAAAAGGTTTAATGAGGAGTGTGTGTGTATGTGTGTGTGTCTGTGTGTGTTTGTTTCTGTCTCTGTGTCTGTGTGTGTCTGTTTCTGTCTGTGTGTGTGTTTGCCTGTATCAGTGTGTGTGTATCTGTGTGATTGATGTGAAAACATGCATGTGTGACTTGGCATATTGTTGCCCTGTACATATTTGATAATGTTTAGATTGTTCTGATGCTTATACTTATATTTTGATGTGTGTGTGTGTGTTGCTGTATATGTGTATGCGTGCGTGTGTGTGTGTGTGCGTGCATGCATGTGAGTGTGCTTGCGTGCACGCATGTGTATGTGTGTGCGCATGCACGCGTGTATGTGTGCATGTGGATGCGTGCGTGCGTGTGTGCATGTGTGTTTGTGTGCATGCGTATGGATGCGTGCATGTGTGTGTGTGCGTGTGTGCATGCATGTTTGTGTGCATGCCTGTGCAGCCTCATGTTCCCTGGGCGCTGCTCAGGCCAGCGTAGAGCAAGCCAGGGACCATCTCAAAGTGCGGCATCAGTTCGGGAAAGCTCTGCAAGACTTTCAGGTAAGGTGGTCACTTTCACAGCCACTGAGCAGACGGCGAATGTTGTTCGTGGATGGAAGAGAAATATGCTGTGTAATTATATCAGTTGAGTGTTTGTGAATGGAAGAGAAATATGCTGTGTAATTATATCAGTTGAGTGTTTGTGGATGGAAGAGAAATATGCTGTGTAATTATATCAGTTGAGTGTTTGTGGATGGAAGAGAAATATGCTGTGTAATTATATCAGTTGAGTGTTGGTCATGGATGGAAGAGAAATATGCTGTGTAATTATATCAGTTGAGTGTTTGTGAATAGAAGAGATATGCTGTGTAATTATATCAGTTGAGTGTTTGTGGATGGAAGAGAAATATGCTGTGTAATTATATCAGTCGAGTGTTTGTGGATGGAAGATAAATATGCTGTGTAATTATATCAGTTGAGTGTTTGTGGATGGAAGAGAAATATGCTGTATAATTATGTCAGTTGAGTGTTTGTGAATGGAAGAGAAATATGCAGTCTTCACTGGTACTCACCTTCTCGTTCCCTCCACTCTGCTGCAGATACTATGTGCTTACAAATACCTATTTTTTATTCATTTATTTTATTTTTAGTTTATTCTTTTATATCGAGGATAATGGAATAAGATTCAACTAATCCACCATCAGCCGTTGCTCTTTCTCTATTTCTGGTCCATCGACCTGGAATGATCTCCCTCTCTCTCTCTTCGCCAAAAGCCTTCTTATAACACTTTTGAATCCAGTCTCAAGACATATTATTAAGATTTTCCTCTCCTGATTCATTTCTTAGCTGTCCCTGCCTTTAACAGCCAAAAACACATCACCCTGCCAAAGTGTATAGCCTTTGTGTGGGTGTGTGTGTGTGTGTGTGTGTGTATCAGTTGAGATTATTTGAGCAGATTTTGAGCGCTTGCAAATTAAAAGCAAAAAAATATTGTGTAGGTGTCAAGGGATTTGGTCTATATTCAGAAGGAAATCTTTATTTGACAAGCTGTTATATACAAATCTCCATAGTTCTTAAAAAAACCCACACCCTTGCCATACCTACAGGTTGTTAGTTGACGTCAGAGATAAAGTGCTTCCTTGGTGTTATTTCACTTTGGAATACCAGGGTAGGTGTTTGTAGTGAAAATTATTTTTAAAAAAATAAGCCCAGATGTTGTGGTAATTTTTCCTATTCATGTGAGAATAATTGTTTCTTTTTAAAAACAAGAGTTTTGCCAAGGATAACACTTTTGTTGCTGTATAGGAGTACTTATTTTTCACGCACTGAATGTGTATTGCACTCAAGACCTCGGTTTATCATTTTCTTTGAAAGACTAGCATCCAGACTGTCACTCAGTGGATGGTGGGGGGGAATTTGGTGTAGGAGGGGATTGAGTCTGTAACTTCTTGCTTTCTTCACAGGGGAATTAACCACTAGACCACGGATCCACTCTGTCACCACCCACAGGCACCCTGATGGTGATGGCCCCTCATTTATATCGTTTTCGTATGTTTTGTCTTTGGTTGATATCATTTGTATTATATTCTTCTGTCTGTTACTTCTTTTTTTATATATAGCTTTTGCATTATTGTATTACTTGTCAACAGTATCTGCAGTTCCGACTGGCTGAGACATGCACCTAGTTGGTGACGTTGGTTTATATCATTGACATCATTATGTTACTTACATGTCAACAGTATCTGCAGTTCTGACTGTCAGAGATGTGCATGAGGGTGGTGATAACTTAGGTTGGTTTATATCATTGACATTATTGTGTTACATGTGTACAGTATAGATCTGCTCGTCTGACTAGCAGAGGTGTGTGTACCATGTTGGTTTATATCATGGACATTATCGTGTTACGTGTCCACAATATCTGCAGTTCCAACTGGAAGAGATGTGCACAAAGGCGGTGACGTTGGTTTATATCTTTGACATTATCGTGTAATATGTCCACAGTATCTTCAGTTCCAACTGGCAGAGATGTGCATGAAAGTGGTGATGTCTGTCATTGGTTTATATCTTTGACATTATCGTGTTACGTGTCCACAGTATCTGCAGTTCCGGCTGGTAGAGATGTGCACAAAGGCAGTGATGTTGGTTTATATCTTTGACATTATTGTGTTACGTGTCCACAGTATCTGCAGTTCCGGCTGGCAGAGATGTGCACGAAGGTGGTGGCGTCTCGCCTGATGGTGAGGAAGGCTGCACAGGCCCTGGACTCCCGCTCTGAAGATGCCGTGGCTCTCTGCTCCATGGCTAAACTCTTCGTCACCGAGGAGTGCTTCAAGGTCGGTGCCAATTTCCTTACTTTTGTGTGTGTTTCTGTTGATGTGTGTTCTTAGTAACCATCACCTGTCACCTGTCTCCATCTTCGTGGATGACAGGTGGGAGTTTTCGCTCCTTGTCACGAAGGATTGCCAGGTAACTCCACAGCTGTCAGTTTCTCCCCCTCTCTCAGCTGCTATCCACCCCATCCCAGCCCCCTCCCCAGCCCAGCTGGGACTGTGATGGTGAGTTGAAAATTATATCAGAGTCCCAGCAGAAATATTTCCGATTTAGGGACTGTGGCTGCAAGGCATCCCACTTGAGGTCCTTGGGCCTCCCTAAAAATAGCACAGTTCTGATATGTGACAGAGAGGCCCGTGCAGGCAGGAAAGTGCCTCACAAGCCCATAATTATAGCCCAGCTGGGTCCAGCTGGTGCTAATTGTAGCAGGAACTGGCCACTCTTGGACTTGGTGACAGGAAGGGGTGCGCTACATGTAGCACTGTGGACTGAGCGATGTTGAATATGCGTGCTGTGTGTACATGGTCTTTGTTTCTGTGTAGAATGTCTTGGAGCCTTGGTTTGCTGGGGATTGTTGTCCATGAAGGATTTTGCTTTTCTCTTTGCTTGCAACTTTCTCCTGCAGGAGTGATGCTGATCAAGTTCTTAGTAATGATTGTAATAGGTATTGGCAAAATTGATGTAAGGTAAGGTAAGGTAAAGGAGTCCCATAACCTATAAGGTCATAGGGGAGCGAGGTGTCAGAGACCTCACTTCTCTAGGGCCAGCATATTGAGGGCGGCACCCATCTCCTCTCCCTCGCTGCTTTACCTTCCCTGACCCTAAAGAGGGCAGGTACCCATTTACAGCTGGGTGAACTGGGGGAACTGTACTGAAGCCAAGGCGTGCAAATGGTCACCCATCCAACTGGTAACCACGCTCGACGCTGCTTAACTTGGCTGGGGGAAAGCGAGTGCTCCGACCACTGAGCTATCACGTCCCCATTGATGTAAGGAGGGTTGGGTTTTTTTCCCCTTCTCACTTGCAGTGCAACAGCAGGTTGAACTTAAACCAAGACAAATTATCTGAAAGTGTGTGTGTGTGTGTATGTGTGTGTGTATGTGTGTGTTGTTGTTTGTATGTGTGTGTTGTTTGTGTGTGTGTTGTGTTGTGTGTGTGTATGTGTTGTGTGTGCGTGTGCGTGTCTTTCTGCATAAATGTATACAACCCACTTTTTTGGAACATGTTTCAGGTGGGCAACGATGCCTTACAAATGTTTGTTCGTTTTTGTATGTAACGTCTGTTCACTATAAGTGATATTAGACAGGAAATAAAGACCTACAGCAAAAGAAACAATAGAAGACAGACGGAAGGAGAGTCATGTGACATATTGGTATTCAAACATCAATGTAACACCTAAAAATGCAATTAGGGAAAACAATATCAAAGAACTTTAAAGAAACGCGAAAACTGGGCTATGTACAAGAGATGTCGAAATAGCAAAAAGAATGTCTACATCCGACAGAAGTACGTCTACATTTTCTTCGGAAACATTTTTTGTCTAGAAAGTTTTGGGGTAAGAAACCATGAAGCTTCTGACAAAAACAATAAGCAGTGTTCCAGAGAAAATTGTTCACCACAAATGTTCACCACACCTTACAAATGTGTGTGGTGTTGTTGTTGTCTTCGATTTTACATCTGTTCACTCTCAGTGATATTAGACGAGAAAAAAAAATATACAAGGGGTGTATGAGAATTGAGGTGGTGGTGGAGGCCCTACTGAAAAATGCGAAGGGGGGAAAGTAGTCTAATCATGAAAAGAAACCGCACAAAGCAAAAGATACACAAAAAAAGCGAACCAAAAACATAAAAAGTGATTAACGTTAATGAAACTATAACAAATGTCCTATAGGACTGTGCCAGAGACCTTTTGCAATATCAAATGCCAAATTCAAATGATTGAATATGCTTCTAAGGGAGTTTTCAGAAAATTGGGGTAAAAAAGCTTTTGTATTCTTACATTCAAATATTATATGAGTATTAGAAATATTCTCACCTCAGAGACATTTACTGTTTCTACTGAATTTGGTTAGGAATGCATTAAGTTTTATTCTATAAAACAAACTATTCACTCTTCTTGCTGTGGAGATATTTGAGCAAGCCTTAGAATGGCTCACGACTCTTGCTTTATCAGTTTTGATGACAGATCTGTTTAGAAATCTCTCTTTTAGGTGATATGTTTCTGTGACCTTTCTCCATGATGTTTGTTCTAATAAGTGGTAGCCCTCTTGTAATGATAAAGGCACGTACAATATTGCTGATTCCTGTTCATGCTTTGTGTGTGTGTGTGTGTATGAGTGTGTGTGTGTGCATGTGTGTGCGTGTGCGCGTGCGCGTGCATGCATGCGTCTTTCCGCATAAATGTGTACAATCCACTCTTTTTGGAACGCGTTTCAGGTGTGCAACGATGCCTTACAAATGTTTGGAGGCTACGGCTATCTGAAAGATTATCCAGTGCAGCAGTACGTACGAGACACACGGGTCCACTGTATATTGGAAGGTAAATCTCGCAATATTCTTGGCTAGATTTCGCACTGCACAAAATTGTCATTGTTTAAAGTAGTTGAAGGAGGAGTAGTAGTTGCAGTAGTGTCACTACAAAGTAGCAGCTGTAGGAGTAGTGGTAGTGGTAGCAGTAGAAGTAGTCAGTCGTAGTAGTAGTAGTAGTAGTAGTAAGAGGAGTAGAAGTAGTTGTAGTGGTAGTGGTAGTAGTAGTAGCAGTAGCAGTAGAAGTAGTAGTGGCAGTAGAATTAGTCGTTGTTGTTGTAATAGTAGCAGTAGCAGTAAAAGTAGTCATAGTAGTAGTAGTAGTAGCAGTAGCAGTAGAAGTAGTCATAGTAGTAGTAGTAGTAGTCATAGCAGCAGCAGTAGAAGTAGTAGTAGTAGTAGTAGTCGTCTTATTGTCTCAGGGCCTGTTAAAGAAATATATGGTTCTCAACTTGCCATTTGACAATGCCTTTGAATTGTGAATTGCGTTGTCTGAAATTGAGGAATTGTAAATGGCGGCAACGTAAAGCACACACACACATACACACTCACTCACTCACCCGCTCACTCACTCACCCACCCACTCACTCACTCACTCACTCACTCACTCACTCTCACTCACTCACTCACCCAGAACACAACACAACACAACACAACACACACACTCTGCAACAAATAATGTAAAACGTCTATGACACTAACAATGAACAATCATGCAACAAGAAATATTGAAAGTGTGTGTGTATGTTGTCTTCAACGATATCAGTAATGCATTGTGTTTTTGTTTTAGCAAACTTTTTTCTTCCTATGATTTTGTTTTCATGTTAATACTCTTCATAGTGTATTGTAGCATGGGACTGAAATAGTTGATTTTGTGGTCTGTTTCATTCTAGGTACCAATGAAATGATGCGAATGCTGGTGTCTCGGGATGTACTGAAGGAAAGATAACCTCACGTGATGAAGAACCGAGGAAAGATAACCCTAGGTGATGAAGAATTTGAAAAATGTCAGCTCCACATTTTCTCTTGTACATAATTATGGTGAGGGTACTGTCCAGAAAAAACCCCAGTGAAATGATGTGATGGGATATGAGAGGGTTTTTTTTGTTTTTGTTTGTTTGTTTGTTTTTGTTTGAAGATTTGAGATTTTGGTGAGGATAAATCGCAACGATGGAAGAGTACGAAATTTCTGTTTATGCTTGGTTCATTTTTGTTGATTATTTTTTCATTACTCAGCTGGAACTCTAAGGTCTACCTAATGTGAGATTTCAGCTTTTGCGATTTTTTTTGCCCACCATTAAGGTAGCTATGCCTTCATCACCTGGGTTTTATCACAGTTCTTGGTTAAACCATCGATGCTGGGGGAAGCAACAGCAAAGTAAGAGGCTGTATGACCAGTGGCTTTCTTTCCCACTCATGGAATTCCACTTACATATTAGTCTTTTAGTGATCGACTATGGCTCTCTGACTAGGAGGCTTGACTTGCACAGTGCTTATGTAGCTGCAGCCCTGGGGGCTGGTTGGCCTTTAGAGAACATCCCCAACGCTGACTGTCCTTATGCCCTCTTGGCTGAGAGAGCGGGGATGTACTGTGGGGGAAGTGAACCTTGGAGCTCTAGCTGAGGAATGGAAAAAGAATACAAGCAAACAGAGAAAAAGGAAAAATGGGAGGGGGTGGGGAGCTGGTGTTGGTTGGGTACTGCTCTGTGACAGTGCACTGTTTAAAGAGAGAGCAGCCTGAATTTTCCTGAAGTTACTGTGCTGTAATAATGAACGCTAGGTAAAACAGCAAGATTGTAGTGTTTGTTCTCTCTCAGTCTTCTTGCAAGAAATCATGACATTTAAACAAAATGTTTTTGTTAAAGAGACTGTTTTTTTGTATGTGGGGGTTGGTGTGTTGGTTGTTGTTATTTTTTATGGTGTGTTTGTTGTAACACAAAAGTAACTGATGTTTTTCAGATGCTGTCTCTTTGGAAGATTTTGTGTTTTTTGGATTTGCTTTATGGTAAAAAGACAAACAGCCAGTGACACACACATATCATGCATTTATAATTGTTGTCATCGTACTGCTTACAGACGATGTGTGGATGGTTGTTTTAGTCAAACAAACAATCAACCAATCAATTAGTTAATCTATTCATTCGTTATGTATGAGCTTTTTTGTATATATTTACACATTCATTTATTTGTTTATTTGTTCATGCATCTATTTGTTGATTTATTTCTGTTAAAACGTTTGTACAAAGGGTGGATTGATCATTTACTTATTACATGTGTTTAACAACACAAAAAATGCAGATCACAATGCTTGATAATACTCATTTATTGGAATCTCGTGGGAATTGGGGATGGGATAGCTCAGTGGTCAGAGCACTTGCTTTCCCCCAGCTCAGGTTAAGCAGCATTGATCATGGTTACCGCTTGGATGGCTGACCGTTTTCGCACCTTAGCTTCCGCACAGTTCCCCAGTTCACCCAGCTGTAAATGGGTACCTGTCTCTTTAGGGTCAGGGAAGGTAAAGCAGCGAGGGAGAGGAGATGGGCGCCACCCTCAATATGCTGGCCCCTTGAGAAGTTGAGGTCTCTGATGCCTCACTCCCCTTTGACCACATAGGTTATGGGACACTTTTACCTTACTTTTTACGTGGGAGTTGTATTGCTTTAGGCAAAGGTAGAACTTGTTTTGAGCACCAAAAAAAAGTTACTCTATTATTGAATCAGTTTTGCTCTTATTGAATGTGTTACACTGTAAGTGAGATACTAAACCCAGGATTGGTAGATGAACCCCACCCCACACTCACACACACACCCCTCCCAAAAATAAAACACCCAACAACAACAAAAACATCAGCAGCAAAAATCCAAAAACAATACTGCAAGCTCAAGAAGCAAGCTAGTAAGGAAGCAAGCAAACAAAGAGAAAAGGAAAGGTGTTTAATTCACATCAGGTCTTCTCTCATTGATTGTCTATCACCAGTTAGTAGTGAATGAAAATTAAACGCTTTGATTTGTTTGCTTTACAAGATTCAGCACTATAAAAATACCACACATTATTATTATTATTATTATTATTTATTTATTTATTATTTTTGAAACATGTCCCTCAAGATTTTTGAAAAAGTACCATGATTTGAAAGTTTGTTTTGTCATTTGGATGTTGTTGGTGGGTTGGTTTTTTTTTTTAACACACAGCATATTATAATGCTTTATTTTGGGTCCATTATTGCTCATTTTGCAAGCATTTATTGCTGTATGGTTATTGCTAAAAAGAATTAAAAAAAAGAAAAAGAAGACTGTTGAGAGTCATTGTTTCTTTTTGTTCATAGGTAGCAGTTTTAATTTACAAGTTAATTTTTGGTTCTTAGATTGCGATTTTGTTTGATGTATTAATTATGAAAAGGGAGCTAATAGGGGTAAGTAAACAATTGTTTTCAGTTCAGTATTATAATCATGTTCAAGTTGGTATTAAGTTCAATTCACTTTTTTTTTTTATAGCCAGAGTAAGAGCGGGGGTGAAACAAAGAAAGAAAAAAGTTATTTTAGCTGGTATGTTTGAATATATCTGGGTTTTTTGCCGTTTTAAATTTGACTCTGGAATATACCATGCATAATTAAGTAAGTACATAATTCAATAAATACACAAATATTAAGCATCTTTTCTATTTCTCCTTTTCTGTTTTTGATTTTGATGTTGGTCTTTTTTTTCTCCCTGAAGTGGTTACTGACAAGACCTAAAAGACTCGGTAAAATACACAGTTACTTAGCACCGTTTAAACATTTTTTTTCCCAGGAAGAGGTTAATGACAAGACCAACAGCAAGCGCGACTGTGCCGTTTTGCCTTCAGAGGGCTTATGAGAATTGAACTCGAGGGCCGTGTCAATGGTATAGAATATTCCTCACCATGTCTTTGATTTGTCTCTGCAAGATATAGCGCTATATAAATTCCATTTATTATTATTATTATTATGTCAGAAGTTATTCCCCATAGTCAGCATGAAATCAACACAGGACAGTACTGTGGAAAAGATAGATGATTACAATTCTGAAATTACACGTGAAAGCATCAGTGGCGTCAAGAATAAGACCAGTGCCTTTTGTGCGAAGGTCTGGGGGTAAAGGATGCCTGGATCAAATCCTGCTACTGCCAAGAGTTTAAAAAAAAAAAAAAAAATTTTTTTCTTCCTGTGACAACAGAGGATGCTTGGTTCAAACCTTGGTATAGCCAAGAGGTCTTTTAAAATTTTTTTTGGGTGGTATAAATGTCTTTTAATAATGTGTGAAGGTTCCAAGAGGCAAGGATGGAGGAGGCAGGGGAGGGAAACAACAATTCTTAGCAACTGGCCGACAAAGAGACTCTGGGGGGACAGACAGCAGCTGGAAGCTGGTCATTCTTTATTCAGTCCTCAGCATGACGATGGTGCTGCAGGGATCTCGCTGTTGCCCCCAATACTGACTGGCTGGCTATTGCTACCCAAAAACCTTCCAGTGCGTCGCACAATTCACGGGTGTGTCCTGATCTATATGGATCGGTGGTCTAGAGGTAACGCGCCTGTCTAGAATGCGAAAAGTCCGGGTTGGGTGTGTGCGTGGTTCGTATCCCGTTTGGGCCCGAAATTTTTCCCCCATCCATTAGACCATGAGTGGTGGTCTGGGCGCTAGTCTTTCAGATGAGACGATAACCGAGGTCCCGTGTGTTACACAAAATTTTCAGCGCACGTAAAAGAACCCACGGCAACAAGAGTTGTCCCTGGCAAAATTCTTAGAAAAAAGCCACTCTGATAGGGAACGAATACAGTTGCAGACCAAAAGAAAAAGAAAAAAAAAAAGGGTGGCGCTGCTCTTGTGGCGACGCGCTCTCCCCAGGGAGAGCAGCCTGAATTTCATGCAGAGAGATCTCGTGACTTAAAGTGGTATAAAAAAAAAATCAAAAAAATCTAGAGACATGACCCTGTGATAATTCTCTGATCGCATGGGAGATAATCTAATTAGCTCCCTCTCACGTTATGTCTATCAAACAGACAATCACACACTAGTTCTAGCATACAACCGCGTTAAAGGAAAATAACTTGCTCTCTTTCTCTCTCTCTCTCTCTCTCTCTCTCTCTCTCTCTCTCTCTCTTCTCTCTCTCTCTCTCTCTCTCTTCTCTCTCTCTCTCTCTCTCTCTCTCTCTTTCTCTCTCGCACATAATCACACACACACATGCACCTGGCTACAAATCTGTGCTTGAAATTGTTGATTTTTTCTTCTTCTGTTTCTGCTAGTCCAGAGCTTGCACATTACAGTGTTTTTGAAATATAAAGTCCTTTGTTGTTTTGTTAAAAAAAATTTTTTTTAATCACATTTTCGATTATTTATGTGTTTTGAGCTTGGAGTGAGCCTGTATTGATTTTTCAGGTGTACTGACTTTGGTTTTTGAACTGAAATAGACTATTCCTTATGTTGTTGTTGTTTGTTAATGAAATTGTTGCTGTGGGGATACATTTTAAAGACAAAAATGTATATACTAGAAACATGGTGTCACCTCTTGGGAGTGGGGGTGGGGGGGAACACTAATCTAGCCTTTTTTTGCATTATTAAAAAATATTGAATAATGATTTAAATTTTGCTGGGTGAGGGGGGGGGGGAGGAGTGTTGTGGAAATGTTCCTGTGTGAGAGCTACTTTTGAGCAACGCGAGAGAGTGAACGTGCATCTTAGTTGTATGGGGCTATGCAGTATTTTCCTCTAAGCAGGGCTTTTGGTTTTGGTTTTCATGCTTTTTGTTGTTCTTTATGCTTTCCTCCAAGCGAAAATTCCACAAAGTCTGTGTTAACTAATATCATTAGCACAAAAAAGGAAACAAAAATACAGTTTTACAACCAGAAGACTGCTTTAATAATAATAATAATAATACATGGAATTTATATAGCGCTTTATCTTGCAGAAAACAAATCAAAGCGCTTTAGTTAGAGGAAATGTGGTCAAGTATATATATATTTTTTAAATCTACTTTTTTGTTGTTGTTGCCATGAGCCAAGATTGAAGAATTAGAAGGAGAGGAAGAATTGGATGGAATGCAGCATTTATACAGAATGTTTTGTGCATATTTTTTTTCTGATTTATATTGTTTGAAAAGTGTGAGCTTTCTTATTTCCTTCTTCCTTTTTTGTGTGTGTAAGTGGCCATATTTGATGTGTTAATTATGCCTCCTTTTTGTGACTGGTATTGCATTGTAAACGTTTCTCTTGTTCTGCTCTACAGCACGTTAAAACTGTGATTCTGACGGATGTGAACTGCTCACAGTATTTAGGAAGGTGTGCTTTGGTATACATGTACCTTTGGAAACAATTTGTATGGTATTTGTTTGTATATCTCAGTTTGAAATAGAATTATTCTGGAATATCAGCTAAAGCATTTTCTGTTTGTTTGTGTGTGCGTGTGTGTGTGTGTGTGTGTGTGCATGCATGCGTGTGTGTGTGTGTGTGTATGTATATTTGATTTATTTTTTAAATTTAATCTTTTATTTTGAGGAGAATGGAATAAGCACTCATGTGCTTTTTTTAAATCCAGTCCCTGTGTGTATGCAGTTTTGTAAATTTTGTCATCTGTTCCCACCGGCACCCAATGGCCTATTCTTCCAAAAAATGGAACGGGTTTTAATGTGTGCGCAAGATGCTCTGCATGCATTCACACACCGTACCTCGGTTTATAGTCTCATCCAAAGGACTTTTGGGGGGAGTTGAGTTGGCACTGACGTTAACTCCAAAGGAAAAATTCCCCTTGGAGGAGATTTGAAACCAGGTCAGCAGAACACGAGCGCATCACTCTAACCACCAGTCTATCTTGTCCCCCCATGTGTGTGTGTGTGTGTGTGTGTGTGCATGCGTACGTGTGTGTGAGTGCGTGTGTGTGTATGTGTGTGTGTTTGTGTGTGTCTATGTGTGTGAGCATGCGCATGCGCGCGTGTGTGTGTGTATAAAATTTTGTAGGGATGATACTGTGGAAGAGAACTGTAAATATCTTACATGAAGAAGAACACTTTGAAAAAACACAAAAAAACTGAAGAAGAAAATGGTAAATCTGGTTTGAAACAGAAGTGGATGAAGTAGGAGATGGGAAAGAAGATAGTGAGGTAAAAAACTAGATGCTAATGATAACATTCCACTGGCGTTGTAGCAGAGGATGTGGTTAAGTGCACAAACTCTGTTAGCAGTGATGAAGTTCACACTGCTAACTGGTACCACTCGCATGTTTCCACTCGGCGCTAAAGCTTCTATTACTTATTTTATGCACAAGCATTTCTTGGTTTTTTAAAATTGTAACTCATGCAAGACATAATCACACAGAGCAGAAGATGGCTGCTAAAGGCTTAGTCTCAGATAGATCTGTTTTAGGTGACAGGTGACACAAAGGTCACAGGTGACTGACACTAGGGAGACTCTGGGATGTGACACTTGCATTGTACATCCATCCAGCTGACAAGCGATGAAAGACTTCCAGCCCTTTTTTGTGTACGTTGTCTTTCTTATGTGAGAAGTGTACAGTCTCTGCTGCAGTTACGGTCAAATTCAGTGTGTTGGGGAACTTTCCTCTCAGACAAAATTTAGACTTGACAAATGTTGTGATGACAGTGACTGTTTGCGTGCTGCAGTACCCTATACTTACAAACACTTGCTGCAGATACCCTATACTTACAAACACTTGCTGCAGATACCCTATACTTACAAACACTTGCTGCAGATACCCTATACTTACAAACACTTGCTGCAGATACCCTATACTTACGAACACTTGCTGCAGATACCCTATACTTACGAACACTTGCTGCAGATACCCTATACTTACAAACACTTGCTGCAGATACCCTATACTTACCAACACTTGCTGCAGATACCCTATACTTACAAACATTTGCTGCAGATACCCTATACTTACAAACACTTGCTGCAGATACCCTATACTTACAAACACTTGCTGCAGATACCCTATACTTACAAACACTTGCTGCAGATACCCTATACTTACAAACACTTGCTGCAGATACCCTATACTTACAAACACTTGCTGCCGATACCCTTTACTTGGGGACGGGATAGCTCAGTGATCGGAGCACACCCTTCCCCCCCGGCCAAGTTAAGTAGCGTTGAGCGTGGTTACCACTTGGATGGGTGACTGTGCGCCTTGGCTTCAGTACAGTTCCCCCAGTTCACCCAGCTGTAAATGGGTACCTGCTCTCTTTAGGGTCATGGAAGGTAAAGCAGCGAGGGAGAGGAGATGGGTGCCGCCCTCAATATGCTGGCCCCTAGAGAAGCTGAGGTCATTGACGCCTCGCTCCCCTATAACCTTATAGGTTATGGGACCCCTTTACCTTTCGTTTTACCCTATACTTACCAACATCCAGATTCAGACAATCCACTGCTGGTCATCGCTCTTTCTCTGTTTCCATCGATCTAAAAGGACCTTCTTTCCTTTTTTCCTAAATCAGAAGCCTACATATGACACTTTCCAATCCAGCCTTAAGACATATTTATATCCATCCTAAGATCTCCAGATGTTTCATCTCATGTCTTCCCCCTACCTTTTAACAGCCAGAGTCTTCATCATCTCACCAGAATGTATAATTTTCACATGTGTGTGTATGTGTGTGTGCATGTGTACGTGCGTTCTTGCGTGTGTGTGTGTGTGTTCTTAGGCCTATATAGCGCACGTAAAATAACTCAGGGCAACAAGAGAGTTGTCCCTGCCAATATTCTGTTTTTAAAAAAAAAGCCACTCTGATAAGGAAACAAATACAGTTTAAGACAGGAAAAGAAAAAAAAATTGGTGGCGCTGCTCTTGTGGCGACGCACTCTCCCTCTCCCCGGGAAGAGCAACGTGACTTAAAGTGGTATAAAAAAAAAAAGTAAAGTAGAGAAGCTGAGGTCTCTGACACCGCGCTCCCCAGTGACCACGTAGATTATGGACGCACACCTTGGCCTTTCGCCCTCACCCAAAGAAAAGCCCAGTGTTCTGTATCTCAAACTTAGGTAGGCCTACAACCCGCAAACGTAACTTCAGCCGCATTGTTTTAAGAATCCAACTTCCACTTTTCCAACCCAATTCAATCACTGACCACAGAGGCCACATAAAGGTTATCACCATGTCAGTGGGGGAAAAAAAAGGTAAAGGTGTTCCCATAACGTATGTGGTCGTAAGGGAGCGTGATGTCAGAGACCTCAGCTTCTCTAGGGGCCAGCATATTGAGTGCGGGGGGGGGGGGGGGGGGGGGGAAGATCTCTCCCTCGCTGCTTTACCTTCCTGACCCTAAAGAGGGCACGTACCCATTTACAGCTGGGGGACTGTACTGAAGGTAAAGCGCGCAAACGGTCACACATTCCATTGGTAACCACGCTCAATACTGTTCAACTTCAGCTTGAGGAAATCGAGTGCTCTGACCACTGAGCTATCCCGTTCCCCAAAAGTGGGAAAAGCTCAGGTTGTAATGGTACAACTAGAACTACATGCAGTTTACAAAGCAAAAGTAAAACCGACACTTCAGGTTTTTTTTTTCAATTTTCCCGTATCAATGGCCTAGCAAACCATAAGATGTAAACAAATTTTTTTAAAAAAGAGCACATGAGGTGCTTATTCCATTATCCTCGATATAAAAGAATAAATAAAAAATACAATAAAATAAGAGACAAACTAGGCGAAAAGAAATTAGTGGCTCCTTCTTGGAAGAGAAACTCTGGAGAATGTCACGCAGAAAACCCGGATGTAAATTTAAGTACAATCTCAAAGTACAGCAAAGGTACACACACATTCGCTCACCAGTATTGGTATAGTAGCCTACAAAGTTACTGTGTGTGTGTCCCTGTGCAAGTCAATAACATAACACACACTGTCTCTGTCTGTCTTACACACACACACACAAACACAAATACACACAAAACACACACACAATACACACCACAAATACACACACACAAACACACACACACACAAATACACACACAAACACAAATACACACACACACACACACAAATACACACACACACTCACACACACACACACACACACACACAACCAAGAACATGCACGGGACCTTTTTCAAAACCAAATCCACACAAGATTCTGTGTCCCTAAATTTAGACATTACCACCCTACATTTACCAACTCAGTGGGGCTGAACACATTCTATCCATAACAAAAGAACGAAACCGACCTGATCTATTGATTTCTGAGAAGCAGTACTTGTGGAGAGAGCTTGCTGGCACTGGGCCATAGCCTACTGTGACACATAGGCCCTACTTGCACAGCCTGAGATCAAAACAGTGAGTAGAGTAAGCAGCTCAAGACAGCTATCAACAGGATTATTTAAAATTCCAGGTTATCTAATACAGCCAGCAGAGTGGAACAAAATCATGGCAGAAAGGAGAATGGAAAAACGACTTTTAGAACATACCAAACGTCCCACAAATGCTTGCCTGGTGCTGATGGTGCTCAGTGTGTTCTTCCACCGGTATGTTGTACCTTGTGACTATCAGCAGCAGGAGTGCCTTGTGGAGTGCTCTCAGGAATGGCGGTTTTGGCTTGACGATTTTACTTTTGGTCTCCTCCTGTGCCTTCATTTCTGCCTGTGGCAGCAAGCAGCCGTGATTCTGTGGTGGATGTGTGTGCAGTGTGTTCTGTGGGTCAGAGAACAGTGGAAGAAAACCAGTTTGGTAAAGATTGTGTGTTTTTGCCTTTTCATCGCTTTCTCCACTGCAGCATTCCCGCTGCCATGCTATCTGTTGTGGCCACGTTTTGTTGATCGGCTTCACAACACCATTGTGGAAGTCGAACTTCCAAGATACCGGGATGTTACTGGCTTCTTTCGAAGTGAATACACCAATGACGTATCTTCAATAAGCAAATTTGACAGGTACAATACAGAAGATGTGACATTACTATGCTATGCTGAGACACATGTTCCAGAGATGTTCCATGGCTCGGTCATCATGACCCAGATTGATTGGTATAAAGATGGAAGATTGTTTCAACCTGCTAAGTATAACAGTGGTCACCTAGAGACAGGATTTATTGCCAAACCACAACACAGAACAGAAATTGATGGGAAAACTCGACTGTTTTACGCGAGGAGGACATTGTTACTGCCATTTCTCAGTGATGAAGATTTTGGTGAATATGCATGCAATGTTAGATTCCATTATAATGCAGTCAGTCCATACACTGGATTACAGGTAAGTTGAATGATTTACAGTGGGATTTACTTCTTCAGTACAATGCACAAACCAAACCCTTTTATGGGAAGCACTTTGGATTTTTTTAAGGGAGTCTGCATAATTCATTTTGTACTTTCTTTTCTTATCTTCTTCTATCCTGGCTGGGTGTGCTTCCTAAGTAATAATTTGCTGTGAAATCACTTAGAGGCTCTTAACAATAGTTGTAAAGACTAAGTTGTAAAGACTGAGTCCCTTTATGAAATGAGCAGGATTTTCCATATGGTATTCTTTTTTAAAATTTTTATTAAAAAGTTTATTTTTTTGTTTATCCTAAAAAGCAGGCAGAATGTATGTTCATAATTATTTCATGAAAGATGCTTCAAGCAAGGTAGCTCAGTTGTTAGCTGAAATTTGGTACAGTGTAGGCCTGGCATTCACATGCACGCCTTTTAATCTTCTTAAAAGAAAAAAAAAATGGTATGATCAAACATTTATCAAAGACAAAGTTTGGACCTAAACTGTGGCTCTATGGAATCGTTTGGCAGCTTTTGAAACTTTAAATCTTTCCTAACTTTTGATTGCCTGCCTTTTCGCTTTGATTCAGATGTAATGGGTGGCATGTGCATGGGTGTGTGCATGTGTGTGTGTGTGAGAGAGAGGGTTTGTGTGTGTGTGTATGTGTGTGTGGGAGAGAGAGAGCGAGCGAGCGAGCGAGCGAGCGAGAGAGAGAGAGAGAGAGAGAGAGAGAGAGAGAGAGAGAGAGAGAGAGAGAGAGAGAGGGGAGAGAGAGAGAGAGAGAGAGAGCAAGTGTGTGTGACTTTGATTATTGCACATTTTTGCCCAACTGATCATGTGTGGTGTGTGAATGTGTGTGCGTGTGTGTATGTGTGTGTATATGTGTGCCTACGTGTGTATGCCTATGTGTGTGTTTGTATGTGTGTGTCTGTGTGTGTGTCTCTGTGTGTGTACGTGCAGTTCCAGGAAGGCAAGGAAAACTGGCATTATTTCTGGGTTCACAAAATACAAAAAGTTTATACAGATGTGGTCGCTCCCCCTAATGCCGTTGTTTATCTTTCGGTCAGTCACATCTCCAGAGCACATGATGATCCTGACATTTTGGTAGACTATACGCTGGATGATGTTCCTCTGCATGAACTGCTGGAAGGAGGTGATGTTGAAAATGAATGCTTCAGTCTTCTGACTCTCTATAAAGTTTTCACCACAAGAAGTGTTCTGAAAACTGGCAATGATCCAGAACATTTTCAAGTGCCTCAAAAACATAAGCATAGCACAATAAATTACGATCTGTACAGTCTCTGTGCAAGTACCAAGAGTTTTGGCATCTACCGCTTTAATGTTTGGAGATATTTCTACAATGGCACAACAAAAACAGAAGATTTTTTGGAAGCAGAATATCCCCTGGAAGTGAGACTCATCCCGTCATTCCCTGGCACTTTTGGCAGAGTACCTGATAATGCAGACAACAGTACCTTAGATGAATGTTGGAAAGATGGCAAACGGGTCTTGTCAAGTTACTGCATAGAACAAAGATCTGAGATGGAACGCATCTTAAAAATATATGGTGGTCTGTATGCAGTATACCATGGCGTACTGATTTTGGGGTTTCCTCTTTTGTTGTTAATTTATCTTTATTGTGTATTTAAGAGAATTAAAGTGCTTCTGCAAGAAGGATCATTTCAATCCCATCAAGTTGATACTCTGTGCCAAGTTCCTTTGAATAAGAGAACGAAATCCTTCAAGTCACCAACTGATGAGAGCAGAACATCCTGTGATGTGTTTCTGTCATATCACCCAAATGATAGTTGGGCCTCACAAAGTGTCAAAGATCTTCTGAGATCACGCAGACTACACGTGTATGACTGCCACCAGGACACTCCCCAGGGCTGTCCCAGTCTGCTGGCCTGGGACACAGCCCTTCTCAACATCCACAGTGCTGTGGTCATTGTGTCTCCATCCTACACAGCCTGTCACGACATGAGTATCCAGTTTCAGGCCCTCAACTTCCACATGATCAGTCAACAAATAGCTGAAGAGAGAATGGTGATTCTGGTAGCTGAACCGTGTTTCATCTCCAGAGAACTGGGTCCTTTGCCCATCATCAACCTTCAGAGTAAACAGGCTAGGCAACAACTAGAGTGGTGGATGCGTAATGTGTGTTCTCAACAGCACCCGGGTATCTCGTTTAAGCAAGTTTTTGCTGACTTGAAAAGAGATGTGAAAAGACTGCTGTGCCAGAGTCCACCTTTAACCGCAGCTAGGGACACGGACATTCAAAGCAAACCGTTTCATCCAACACGTCACCAAACTCTTCAGACTGCCATGACAAGTGACTCAGCATGCAGACCATCACCGCAGCCAACCCATGATGAAAAAGTGGAAAACCATGACACTGCTGATGATGCCTGCAGTATGGTAGCAGAGAGACAACCATTTGACCTTGGTCACTTCTCTTCTAGAAGTGGCAGTATGGTGAGCAGTGAAGCTCCTGAAGCCTGGAGAGCTGAGAGTAAAGACCTCACTTTCAGAGCCAAAATCGATCAGTTTCAGAGATTTCTCTAAGGCAGGCATTGTCCCTTGGTGGCCCTTCTTACACACCACCCAGCAACACGAAACCTAAGCATGACATTTTTCTGACATACTGTGATGAATCCGATTATGATTCTTTTATTGCAAGGAAACTGATGGGATGTTTTAAAGACCAAGAACTTCGAGTTTTCGATGCCAACCATGATGTTCTTCCAGGACAGGAAGAGACCCTCTTAGTATCAGCAGCAGCAGAGAGTGCAGCATTCGTGCTGGTGATCTCACCAGAGTACTGCAGTCACCAGATCATGAGACGTCTTCACTATCCACGTGCTCTACAAGGGGTGTTGACGGGAAGGGTCAGTATTGATCACGTGCTGATAATCATCAGCGCTGGGAGGCCAACCTTTATGGAGAACGAGAAGAACCATGATGGGCAAGGCTGCCATGCTCAAAATACCAACACCAGCCAGCTCCATGATCAGACTTCAGGACTTCATCAATACACACACGCTGATGAGGTCACGAGGACAAAGTCACATATTGACACTGATCCAGGATTCATGCAGATGGACACAACACTGACATCTCACACTAACCAGGAAATACCCAGAGCCTTCCCACCTCCTCAGATC
>CM054152.1:22480589-22493089 GCA_028751875.1 Rapana venosa | reverse complement strand
AACTTTTTAATTCCAAATTTGTGTGTTTATGTGTATACTTTTATTTTTTTAATTAGTTATTTTTGTTATGAGAAATTTATTTTTAAGGGTCATCCCTGTATATCTTAGTGGCCCTTTATATTTAAATTTCGTGTTTTTTTGTTTTTTTTTTCAATTCTTTATATTTTTTATTTTGTTTAAATTTTTCTTGTGCTTTGCTTCCCCAAAAAAAACCCGGGAAATTTTAAACCCCACCCTATTAACCCCCACTCCCCCCTCAAAGTTTGTCTCTTCCCTCAGACAAGTGGCCAAAAAAAATTTGGTCTAGGTTTTGGCTACCTCAAAAATAAAAAAAGGAAACCAAAAAAAAAAAGGGTTAAACATTGCTAGCTTACTATTTAATGAGGGGAAAATGATTTGCATTTATTTGGCTTTGCTGCCCCCGCCTTTTTAAAATATAAATGATGGGGACAGGGCAATTCCAGGATC
The DNA here is from genome assembly GCA_028751875.1 of Rapana venosa. Lineage (NCBI taxonomy): Eukaryota > Metazoa > Mollusca > Gastropoda > Neogastropoda > Muricidae > Rapana > Rapana venosa. The sequence goes on along the minus strand of CM054152.1, from coordinate 22,492,621 downwards.
CCAAATATTTCGCAAGACCCCTTAAAAAACCAAAAATTTTCGGGCCAAATTAAATATTTGCTTTTTCAATGTGTCAAAGGCAAAAAATTTTGATGTGTTTTTGATATCGAATCGTTTTGGGGTTAGAAATAAAATTTTAAAAAAACACAGTAGTCCACTTTTGATAGGATTCATTTTACAAAAAATCCGTCAAAACCACTAAATTGGTTTGATAAAATTTCAATTCTCAAAAGGGAAATGAAGTTGATTTTTTAAACTGTGAAACAAATTTTTCTTGGAGTTTTTAAAAAATTAGATTACTAAAACCCCTAAACCAAAGGGAATCACAACTAAAATGATCCCTTGGGTCTGGAAAAACCCTAATAGAAAAAACCCCCCACTTTAAAACAGAAAACTCAGTAACTTTAAATTGATCATATTTTTAAAACTAACCCCAAAACAGCACATGCTAAATTGTATGTGCCCCGTCTTTGTGGATGCGGGGCGATCATAACCCTGTTTTTGTTTTGGGTTTTAAAGCGTGGCAAAAAAAATTTCCCTTTAAAGTTGGGCATAAAATATATTTTTTCCCGACGTTTTCAAACACTTCTGTGAGGAAAATTTTTCTTTCGGCCCTGATGAATACCATTACCGATTTTATACCAAATCAGAGACCCCGATGAAGTGCAAATTTTTTGGGGTTAACTATTTATCTCAGGTTTTGACAAAATGCTCCCTTTAAAAAAAAAAGATTTAAGAAAAAAAAAACCTTTCCATGGTTTAAAAAAGACATAGAATCTGAGATAAATTTAAGAAACCACCTGAAAAACCCAAGGTACACTAAACCCAATTCGGGGACAAAAGGAAAAAAAGTGAATTCCTTTAAAACCGAAAGGTTCAAAGGTAATTACTTTAAAACAGTTGTTAATTCCCACTAGTGACTATCGCCGGGTTTTGGGAAAACCCTTTTTAATCATTATTAATAAACATGTTTCAAAAAAGTCAACGTTCTTTAAAAAGACCTATCAACTGATAAATTAAACACCCCTTTTTTTTAAAAATTTTTGCAAATAAAGTTATAACATGTGACAAGCAAGCGAAAATGACCTTCTTCCCCTACAAAATATTTTTAAAACTCAAAACATATTAATTTTCCCAAATTTAATCTCCCCCCAAATGAAAAACCTTTTGGGTTTTTATTGGGAAGCTTTTAAAAATTTAAAAACGAATTTAGAACGCGTGATCTGAAAAGTTAGATGCTCGGATTAAAAAACCCTCGCTAGTCCGGTTATTGTTGAAACACTGCATTTCATAAACTTGTGTATTGAAAAAAGATTTTTTCCCTCTCAATTTTTAAAAAGGAAAAAAGTTATACCTGTCCTTAAATCAGGTGACTGCTTTTTCCTTAAAATTTTAAAGGGCCCCAATTTTCAATTCCCTTGTACTATCAAAAACCCCATTGAAAAACACTTTCAAACATCCCAAAAATTTTTCCCTTTATAAAAAACAATCTTTTGCCGAGGATCAATCAGGGTTTCGAAAAAAACCTTTTCCCTTCAAAATCCCCTTTTAACTAAAGCTCACTGACATCTCCTACAAATTTTTAAATGCCCAAAAGGTTTCTGGCCTTTTTTTTGGGGACTTTGAAAAAAGCATTTGTTTGTGATCAACCACTCTTTGTTTATTGCGTAAAATTTGAATTATACCCAAAACTGCCACCTGAAGTTTTTCCAAAATACTAGAAAATTTTCTGTCCCAAAAGGCAGCAAACTTTTTATCTGTTTAAAAAACCAAAACATTTAGAAATACTACCCTTAGACATGGGGTACCACAAGGCCCCAGTATTGGGGCCCCTCTTGTTTCAGGGCTTGGGAAATGATTTACCCTGTTTTTTTAAAGGGAATGTGAAATTTTTTGGTGCGATACCCCCCTCTTTTGTAGTGATTCGACTCCAGCAGATTTAAAATAGCAAACTTCCCAATTTTCAGTATTGACAGATTTATTATTTGGGGTCAATTAAACCACTTTTTCCTTAAATTTCACAAAAAAAAAAATTTGTTTCGTATCACAAAAACAGAAAAGGCAAAAAATGAATGAAAAGTTTCAACTCTGTTGTTGGGAAAAGGAATAGTTGAAGAAGTTGGGTCCATAAAATATTAGGGGTTTTCCCCTTTTACAAAAAAAAATGCTTGGGGCTGTTCACATAATGTAAATAGGTAAACGCCTAGCTCACCCGGTAAATTTATTATCCAAAAAAAAACCTTTCTAAATAATAAATTTTCGAAAACTTTTTTTTGCGGTCACATTTTACCCAAAAATTGACATGCGTCAAAATATTTGGGGTACCTGCGTGGAAAAGAACTTGAAATTCATTCATGGTTTATATAAAAGAAACGTAAAATTGGGATTGTTAAAAACAAGCACCCTGACAATTGGGATTATAAGCAAATAAATGTCCTTTCATTTCGAAAAAACCCATTTCATTCAAATTTAAAACTGTGTTTATGCAAAAAATTGGGTTTAATTTAAAATGCACCTCCAAGATTAAAAAAGCTTTCAAAGTTAACCAAAATAGGAAAAAACCAAATTTTCTAACATTTCCAAGTCCAGAAATAAAATTTAATCGAGGGCCCCTTGTATTCAGGAAGGGGGACCTTTGGAATAAAACTCCCCCAAAATTTGAAATGTTAAATTAAAAAAAAAATTTAGTATTAAAAAACCCTCTAAAAGATATTTTTAGGAATAAATTCAGAACCGACTTGGGAAACCCTTTAAAAGGTTTATTTTTAAATGTCACTGACGTTTTTTCTTGTCATTAAAAACAGAATGACCCGTTTTCTATTCATTATAGAAATACATGTGTAAACATTATTATATATGGGTTGATATGATATCAACCCCCCGCACGCTTTGAATCTGATGGTGTTTTGTGTGTGTGTGTAAAGTTTTTGTGTGGGCAAGTGTGTGAGTGCGTGTGTGTTGTGTAATTGGGGTTTGGTTTTTGGTTTTTTTTTTTCTTGGGTTTTGGGCCCTTTTTTTGTTCTTTTGTATTCACTCAAAAAATGCTGATCTATTTAGTTTTTTTCAAAGGGTTTGTTTTTGGTTCATTGTACTAGATGGCTTTAAAATTTTTATTGCTGACGTTGTAATGGGGTTTGGATTTTAAATTTCCTGAATTTATTCTTTGATGGGAAAGGGTTAAGTTGTTTGCCTCAAACCCAAAAACCTGTACATGGGGTTTTATATGACCCGGGGGAAAAAGGGGAAATGGATGTCTTTGTTATTTTCTTCTTTTCTCTGAAATTTCCCAAAAGCTGTTGGTTATTCTTGTTTTTTTTATATGAGTATATTATGTGGTAAAAGGGGGTATGGGTGAGGATGTGTATGTGTAGTGTATGTAATTTTTTTAAATGTTTTATCAGTTTTCTCTGTTTTATCCATTATTTTGGTTTGTTGTTGTTGTTATTGTTGTTGTGGTGGGGGGGGTGGGGTTTGGTTTTTTTGCCTTTTTTTTGTTTTGGGGTTTTGGGTGGTTTTCTTGGGGGGGGGGGGGAGGGGATATTTTTGGGCTCTTTTTTCGTTTTTGTTTTGTTCTTTTATTGTTTTCATTTGTCCTTTGGGTGTTATTCTTTCCCCTTTTTAGTTATAGCGGGTGTTTTTTGTTGTGTATGTAAAATTTTTTTTGTTTGTTTGATTTTTTTATTTCCTTGTTGTGGTTTTCTTTGTTGATTCTCCCTTTTTTTGTTTTTTTATTTTAGTTGTTTGTTTTGGTTTTAAGGGGTTTTTGTGTAAAAAGGGGTGTGTGAGGGGGGGGGGGGGGGAGGGAAGCAGTTTGGGGTTGGGTTTTTTTTTATTTTTTTCGTTTTGTTTCTTTTTTTTGGTTTTTTGGTTTTGGGTTTTTTTTTTTGTTGCTTGTTTGTTTGTGTTATGCGGGTATTTTTTTCAGGATTTTTTTTATTTGAATTTTTTGGTCTCATATTTTTCTGGGTTTTTTTTTTTATTTTAATTCCCCATATACTATGTTATTGGGTTTTTTTTTTTTTTTTTTTTGTATGGTTTTTCCATAGATTTTGGGTTTTTTTAAAAAATTTTTTTTTATGTCTGCATATAAAATTATCTTTTTTTTTCTCGCTTTTTTTTCTTCCTTTTTTTGATTGATGGCTTGATGAAAAAAAAAAATGCACTTTCTTTTTAAATGTACCATCTGAAAAATTAAAAATTTGGAAATTTTGACTTTGACTTTGACACACACAAAACCAACACCACCCCTAACACACCCCACCTAACACCCCCACAAGGGAGAGGTGAAAAAGTTTGTGGGGTTTGAATAAACTGGTTTTTCCCCATTGACTGTGAAAAAGAAAAACTCTACTTGGTAGGTTTTTCCCAACAGCTTGTTTATATCTTATGGGGCGGTTTTTAAAAACGCTGTTATCATATTTCTGTTTTCTCGCATGTTTAAAAAATTTGGTTTTTTAATGCAAAAAAAATATTAGATTAAATTTTCTTGTTTTATGAAAAACCCTTTGGCTTATTTGGGTTACAGGGTAATTTTTTTCTGGAATTTTGATCTTAAAGTAGCAAATATTTTCTTTTTCTGTTTTTTTTTTGTTTTTTTTTTGAAAATGTTTATCTGTTCCCAAAGTTGTTATATTTTTTTTTTATGTTCGTTGTTATTGTTTACAAAAATTATCCAACCCAAAAGGGGTCATGGGCTAACAAAAATCTTGACCTTGAATCTTACGTTTGCAAAAGATTTTCCCCTTGTTTTTTGAATTTTTTTTAGTTGTTTATGCTTTTGTCATATTAATCATTACATTTGTTGTAGGGTAATTTTTTAACGTGTTTATTTTTAAATGTGATAGCAGTTTTTTTTTTTTTTTTCTTTTATGTTTTTTTCCCTTTTGTTTTTTTTTAAATTTAATTAATGCGGTTTTTTGGAAAATTTAAAAACACTGGACTGTCTTGTTTTAAAATTGTAATTTCTTTGTTTAAAAAAGAAAAAATAGGGTAGTGTAGATGATAGGTAGGTAGTAGATAGATAGCAGACAGACAGAAAACAGACAGGACGGGACCGACAGACAAAATAGATAAATAGAGGAGAGAGAGAGAGAGAGAGGAGGGGGAAAAGGAGAGAGAGGGGAGAGAGGAGAGGGAGAGAGAAGAGAGAGGAGAAGAGAGGGGGGAAGAGAGAGAGAGGAGATTGGTGGAGTGAGGAAGGTTTTGAGAATTCCGATGAAATGAAACCCTTTTCTTTGTAAAAAGCAAGGTCTTTGATTTTTTGGTCTTTTACTTTTCTGTGAATGTTTACGGCTAAACAGCATTCAGGGACTTATGAAAGGTTTTTCATTATTAAAGCCGTGGAAATTTTTGGTTGTCTTTTTTCAACAAAATGTTTTAAAAAGTGTACAGCTTCGTTTTCGCTGGGAAAAAAGTTATATCCCATTAAAGAATATTAATAAAATAGTTATGTCCCCGCCTCCCCCACACCTCGTAGTTTTGTTTTGATAACTTGATTTTTTCAGTTGTTGCTTTTATAAAGACAGTTTTATTTTTCCCCCTCACCTCTACCTCATTTATTGTCTCTCTAATCTATTTTTCCCCACCCCACCAGCACCACACCACCCCCAACCCCAAACCCAAACCCCCACCACCACCAAAACCCCCCACCACTACCACCCACCCCACCCCACCACCACCCTGGCCCCGCCCCTGTCATCAAAACATCATCATCATTCCGCAGCAGCAGCAGCGCAGCAGCGCAGGGAGCACCCTTACCTCTCTTCCACCACCCTCACCCCACCACCAATCAACCCTTTACCGCCGCCCCCGCCGCCCGTTGTCGGCCCCTCCCCCCCCCCCCACCCCCCCCACACCCACCCCCCCCCCACCCCCCCCCCGCACGCGCGCCCGGCTCACGCACGCGCCCTCATCGTCTCTGCCGGGTTCACCTCATCCCACCCCTCCCTCCCCCTTTTTAACCCCCGGGGTGCGGGGGGGGCAGTTACTAAACCCCCCTTTTGGGTTTTTTAGAAAATTTCCCCTTTTTACCTCACCATTTTTTTCCCCCCCCCCCCCCCCCTTTTTTGGTTTTTTTTTTACACCCCCACCCCCCCCCTCCCCCCTTTTTTTTCTATGCGAACGTTAATTATCCTTTTTTTTTTTCGATTGGCTGTATGTTTTGTTTCCGGATATTTTTTATATCATCATGTCCATCTCATTTTTTCCCATTTCTTTTTGTTTTTTTTTTTTGTGTTAATTTTTTTTTTTTTTAAAATTTTCTTTTTTCTTTTACTTTTTTTTGTTTACCGGGGGGTTTCCTATGGGGGGCTTCGGGTGTTTTTTTTTTTTAACAATTCTTTTTGTTTTTTCTTTGGTTTTTTTCCCCAGATTTGGGGTTTTAAATTTTTTTTCACCCCCCCCCCCCCCCCCCCCCCCCCCCCCCCCCCCCCATTTTAAATTTTTTTTTGGAAAGTAAATTTAAAATAAAAATTTTTTTAAAAAAAAGGTTTTTTTTCGAAAAAATGCGGCCTCTTTGGCCAAATTTTAAAAAAACCCTTTTTTATTTTTTTTTTTTTTAGCATTGGGGGTTTTTTTTAAAAAATTTTTTGGGGGAAAGTTTAAAACAAATTAATCCGTCCTTTCGTCGTCGTCTCTGTCATCTCTCATCATCATCATCATCATCATCATCATCATCATCATCATCATCATCATCATCATTAATTCCCCAGTGGGGATGCTGGGGGCTCTGACAGTATGACTAGCATCCCAACCATCTGGAAATTTTGTGCCAGAAATTTCCCCTTTTCTATCACTCTCTTCATTTCTGCTTCCCCCCCCCCCCCTTCCCCTCACTGTTTTGTTGTTGTTGTTTTTTTTTAATCATCTCTTGCTTACTTTCTGCCTTCCCGCTCCATTCTTCTGCCTTCTTTTTTCTCTCCATGCAGATCTTACGTAATAATTATTCTCTTTTTTCATGATACAGCATTGGGCTTGTACTGTTTTGTTCTCACGACAAGATAGTCGTATTGTTGATACTGGCATGGGCACGGGGTGTCCATCGTGCAGTGTTGTTTGCCCATATTACTTTTTATGTATTGTTTTAATTTTGTAGATTGAAGTGTTTATTACACTTTTTAAAATTATGCTTTTTTCTTTACACTTTTTGTTGTGTGTTGTAACCTGGGGATGATAAAGTCAGCGGAATAGGCTGGCGTCCTCGGAACAGCCTGATCTTTGCTAATTTTAAGGCACAAAATAATCAAGATATTTTGTAATTTAATGTCTGCTTGGTGGTTTTTTCCCCCCAGACTAGTGGTGTTAAGATATTCAAAGGGATTGGATGGTAAAGTCCTTCAGATGAGACTATAAACCAAGGCCCTGTGTGCGAACGCATGCAGAACATCTTGCGCACACGTTAAATCCTGTTCCACTTTTCGAAAGAGTAGGCCATTGTGTGCCGGTGGGAACAGATGACAAAATTTACAAAACCGCATACACAGGGGACTGGATGTAAAAAAGCACATGGGTGCTTATTCCATTATCCTCGATATAAAAAAAAAAGTCATCTGAGCGCTTTGCTTTGTTGCTTTACAAGATTCAGCGCTATATAAATTCCATACATTATTATTATTATTATTATTATTATTATTATTATTATTGATGCTGAACTTGGAAGTGAATGCTATTAGAGTTGCTGAAATGGATATAAAGTGACAGCCCTGATATGACCTGCGTGGGTTGGTGAGGCTATGAACAACATGGAATAAAATGATAATGATATGCATCATCATTCATCATCTCTCATCGTCACCACCACCACACCACCCACCACCACCACCACCACCACCACCACCACCACCACCACCACCACCACCACCACCACCACCACCTCATCCTCTTAATTGACCCAGTTGTCATCTTTATCATCTCATCATCGTGCAGCCTGCACTTCCTGATCCCCAATTCTCTGGCACTCCTCTCCTCTTTCATCCGACAAGTGAGAAAGAAATCACGATAATTCTGAAAGAAATGACTATAAAATCATGTGATATTGATCCCATACCTGCTTCTCTTTTCACACAGTGCCTACCACAACTTATACCCACTATCACGAAAATAGTGAACTCATCTCTTGTTTTAGGAAATGTTCCATCAGCTCTCAAAACTGCTATTGTCACACCTCTACTCAAAAAGCATGACCTTGACCCTAACATTCTGAGGAATTATAGACTTGTTTCCAATCTACCTTTTATTTTTAAAGTCCTTGAAAAAGTAGTTCTCAAACAACTCAACAACCACCTTCTCTTCAACAATCTTCTTCCTGAGTTTCAGTCTGCCTACCGCGTCAACCACAGCACTGAAACCACCCTAGTACACACTTTAAACACGCTTCTACTAGCTTCTGACTCAGGGAAAATCTTCCTTCTCACTCTACTCGACTTATCGGCAGCCTTCGATACTATAGACCACTCAATTCTTCTCTCCCGTCTTCAAAAAACGTTCGGTGTTACTGGCACAGCCCTCACCTGGTTTATTTCATACCTCACTGACCGATTTCAGACAGTTGCAGTAAACAAGATTCAATCAATACCTGCCAAACTGAAATGCGGAGTCTCACAGGGATCAGTTCTAGGCCCTGTTCTGTTCACTCTTTACACTGCTCCACTGTCACATATAATAAAACGTCATCAAATCAACCATCATTTTTACGCATATGACTCTCAGATTCAAAGCAGCGTTACTCCTGAAAATCTGCCTTCTCTCCTGGCAAATATGGCCCACTGCTTTGAAGATATTCAAAATTGGATGACACAGAACAAATTACAGCTAAATGCAGATAAAAACCGAAGCCATGCTTGTAGGCGACAAGCAAAACTCTCTTCCATTACAACAGCTTCAAATAGAACTTGGCAATGCATCAGTCCCTCTATCCACTGCTGTGAAGTACCTAGGTGTTGTTATCGACAACACACTCTCTATGCAAAAATTCATCACCCAGACCTGTCAGTCGTGCTACTATCAGTTACGGCGTATTAGTGCAATTCGAAAGTACCTGTCCACTGATGCAACAGCCAAACTTGTCACTTCTCTTATTCTTTCACGTCTGGACTATTGCAATTCTCTTTTGTCTGGTCTGCCAGCATCATCTATCCACTCCCTTCAACGTATACAAAACTCTGCAGCTCGACTAGTTCTCAGAAAGAAAAAATCGGAGCACATTACCCCCCTCTTGCGATCTCTCCACTGGCTGCCTGTGCCACAGAGAGTAGAATATAAGATCAGTACCCTCTGTTACAAATGTCTCCACAAAACTGCACCCTCCTACCTCTGTGAATGTCTTAACCTGTACACTCCTTCCCTCCGCTCTGCTGCAGATACCTTAAGCCTACGAATACCTAGATTCAACCAATCTACTGTTGGCCGCCGCTCTTTCTCTATTTCGGGTTCATCGACCTGGAATGAGCTCCCTCTCTCTGTTCGCCAGAAGCCTAGCTATGACACTTTTAAATCAAGCCTCAAGACATAATTATTTATTTCAAACCTAAGATTTCCCCCCTCCTGTCTCATATCAGAACTATCCCACCCTTCACTAACCCATGTCCTATCACCCTGCTAAAGTATATGACCTGTGTGTGTGTGTGTGTGTGTGTGTGTGTGTGTGTGTGTGTGTGTGTGCTTTTGAAAAGCATTTGACTATTGCAATTTTATTTCATAGATTTGGTCTGCAGCATACCATGTTTGTAATATCTGTTTGAACTATTATTTGTCATTGGTTGTATGACTGTGTAAGATTAGGTCGAATGCATGCGCTTTGATTTGTCTTTGCAAGATATAGCGCTGTATAAATTCCATGCTTTATTATTATTATTATTATTATTGTTGTTGTTGTTGTTATTTATTATTATTATTATTATTATCATCATCATGGCTGTCATAATGAAGAAGAGAGAAGAGAGAGAGAGAGAGAGAGAGAGAGAGAGAGAGAGAGAGAGAGAGAGAGAGAGAGGTTAAGTTATGACATGTGTCACATTATGCAGTGATATGAAATATAAAACACGCGGCGCGTGCAGTACATGATATGCTGGACGTTTGCCAATGTTATGACAGCCACATGATATAGATTGTTGTTTCTTAATATTCGCCTCGGATTTGTGCGTCATTGGAATATTCATGACTTTTATATCTTTTATCTTATGGTTGTTGAAAATGGTATTAAAGAGATCAGAATTGTTTTACGAGTTTTGCTTTCGTTATTTCTGCACTGTGTGTGTGTGTGTGTGTGTGTGTGTGTGTGTGTGTGTGTGTGTGTGTGTGTGTGTGTGTGTGTGTGTGTGTGTGTGTGTGTGTCTTCCTTTTGATGCAGGTGAAGGAAGTGGTGGTGGTGATGACGACGACAAAGGTGATGATGATGATGTTGATGATGGTAGTGATGGTGTGGTGTGTGTGTGTGTGTGTGTGTGTGTGTGTGTGTGTGTGTGTGTGTGTGTGGAGGAGAGAGAGAGAGAGAGAGAGAGAGAGAGAGACAGACAGACAGACAGACAGACAAAAACAGACAGACAGACAGACAGATAGACAATAGAATGAGAGAAGACAGACATGAAGAGAGAGAAACAGAGATGGAGAAAGAGACTGATTTGCGCGCGCGCGCACACACACACACACACACACACACACACACACACACACATACACACACACATACACACACACACACACACACACACACACCACACACACACACACACACACACACACACACACACACACACACACACACACACACAGCACGCCCGCCCGCCCGCCCGAGAGAGAGAGAGAGAGAGAGAGAGAGAGAGAGAGAGAGAGAGAGAGAGGAGAGAGAGAGAGAGAGAGAGAGAGAGAGAGAGAGAGAGAGAATGAAGGAAGGAAGGAAGGAAGGAAGAAAGGAAACAAGAAGAGAAAGAATGAAGAGAAAAGAAATGAAGTATTAAAGAACTGAGAAACGAATAAAAGGAAGGAAAAGTAAACGTCCTCAGCCAATAAAGAAAGAAAAGGAAAAGAAATTTGAAATAGATAACAAAAAAAGAAAAGAAAAGAAAGAGAAGAGAGACAGAAATAAGACCAAACAGAACCACCCTCTCTCAAAAAAAAGAAGAAAAATAAAAAAAGAGAAAAGTAAAGAAAATGAAAAAGAAAGAGAGAGAGAGAGAGAGAGAGAGAGAGAGAGAGAGAGGAGAGAGAGAGAGAGAGAGAGAGAGAGAAAAGAGAGAAGAGAACAAGGAATTAAAAGGAAAGACAGAAAGATAAGAAAGAAAAAAGAAAGAAGGAAAGATGACCGACAGACAGACAGACAGACAAAAAAAAAAGACAAGAAAGAAAGAAAGACAAGAAAAAAGGAAAGAAATACAGACAGGCAGACAGACAGACAGACAGACAGACAGACAGACAGACAGACAGACAGACCCGTCCGTGGTTCCAACTTCCGCACTCCTGGCATTTTCTGGTCTTTATTTTCAAGTTGATTTGATATGGAGTTATAATTATTATACTGACACACACACACTGGCACAACATTGTGAGGGGTGAGTACATGACATCACGGACATGCAGCAATACTCACATTCACCACACAAAAACCAAAAAACCAAAAACCAAAATTCATATTGCTTTTGATGATTCCGTTTTCAGCATCGACACTTGGAACACTGAAATAGTTTTATGATATAATTATAATCCAAACCATATGAAAAACTGAAATAATGGATACAAAACTGATGAAAGAGACAGAGACAGAGACAGAGTCGGAGACAATCAGACAGGCGAACAGACAGAGACAGAGACAGAGACACAGAGAGAAACAGGGAGAGAGAGACAGATGAGATATAATATATATATATATATATATATATATATAATATAAATATATATAATATATATATATATATATATAATATATATATATATAGAGAGAGAGAGAGAGAGAGAGAGAGAGAGAACTTCTGTTGGTGGAGTGTATAAGTATATCTAGCTTTAAAATGGAAAACAAGCAGAACACAGCAGTTCCATCTATT
>CM054152.1:22475589-22478089 GCA_028751875.1 Rapana venosa | reverse complement strand
TCCTCCAAGAAAGAAGACAACCTGAATAAGTAGAAGCATTACATTATGGAAATGGAATTCCATGCATATCACGAATACATTATAATATATAATAACAAACACGAACATCAATATCACCATTGAAATGTTTGATTTCCGGCTGTGTTATGTCAAACAAGGTAACTGAAATTTCACTCACAAAACCAAAAAATGAAATATAGATAAATTCTGCAAGCACAGACAGACAGACAGAGACAGAGACAGAGACAGAGAGAGAGAGAGAGAGAGAGAGAGAGAGAGATAGAGAGAGGGTGGGGAGAGAGAGCGAGAGCAAGTAACAAAGAACAAGGTTTGTTATTCTTCAGGCCTCCAGGCCCTAAAAAGGGGTCAAACAAAGTATAGGGAAGCAAAGCAAAGAAAACAAAACTTCATGGCATAATAAATGGTGACTGCCAAAACGTGACGAAATAATGCGAATAAGGGTCCTTCCACATTAAAACAAATGGTCTACTTTAAACAGTCGTAGTTAACATTCCGTGTTCCCTTATCCATTTCCAAAATTTAATAGTAAGTCCTGCCGCATTTTCAAGGCATTGAACAGATGTAAACTCAGGTAGCCTATGACATGAGAGAGAAGAGGAGAGAGAGGAGAGGAGGAGAGAGAGAAGAGCGAGAGAGATGGAGAAGAGATTGAGAGAGAGAAAATGAGAGAGAGAAGAGGAGAGAGAGGAGAGGAGGGAAAAAGAATTGTGAAGGAAGAATTTGCGAAGAAGAAGAGGAAATTTGTAAGAAGAAGAAGAATTGCGAAGAAGAAGAATTGCGAAGAATTAGTGAAGAAGAATGCGAAGAATTCGAAGTAGAATGCAAAGAATGCGAAGAATGCGAAGAAGAAGAAGAAGAATGCGAAGAAGAAGAATGCGAAGAAGAATGCGAAGAAGTAGAAGAATGCGAAGCAGAAGGAGGATAAGAATACGAAGAGGAAGAAAATCACAGATACGTAAAGCTGAGAAAGATGGGCAAAATGAATGCAAGTATAGTGATTGAAACTGCTCAGGATCACTGTATTTTGGAACACACACAAAAAATTATAGTACCCAAACTGACACACAAACAAATTAAAATTCAACAGACAATTATGTCGTCATCATATTGTGATCAGTGTTCGACACAATAAGATTCAAACAAACAACAGCAGTCGAAGAATGAATCGATAAATGAATAAAACTGCTAGTATTTCATTTATGAATTCATGAACAGATTCACTGCTATATAAAACTTACTAACAAGTAATTCATCAAAACGCGATCAAGATACTTTTGGGGGGTTGGGGGGGGGGGGGAGGGAGGGGTGCGGGGGATGGTGGTGGGTGGGGGGGTGGTGGTTGTATAATAGCAATATAAACATATATTTGAAACATAAAGATTTTGGCCAGATGAACAACTTGACATCATAATTATGACGATGAAGTAGATTTGACACAGCAATGAAGCAATTCCTGCCCGACCAAACATGCAATAAACACAAAAAATATAGAACTTTATTACGGACAAAAACGATATTACTTGTTTATTTTTTTTAGGGCAATTAAAAGTTTAGGCATCTCAGCAATAAATAATATGAGTATGACAAGTTCGGAGTGACCCAAACAGGCGTGATTTTTATCATTCATTCATCATTCATTCACTCACTCGTTCATTCATTCATTCATTCATTCATCAATCATTCATTTTTTTCTTTCTTTCTTTTATCTTGTTTTTTTTCTTTCTTTTCTTTTCTTTTCTTTTCTTTCTTTCTTTCTTTCTTTCTTTCTTTCTTTCTTTCACTCATTCATTTTTCCAACACAGCCTTTCACGCAGGCCATTGCAGGGTCTGCTCACATCCTTCAGTCAGTAACAGATACAATTATTTTCTGTAAATGATTTTACACAATAACCACAACGAAAAAAAAGAAAATCATCTTAGAGTTATTTAGCTTTGCACATTAATTACCAGTACATAGATCACGATCGACAAGCAATATTTATGACAAAATAAACTCTTACAAGAGAGGCAAAAATAATCATGTAAACATCTTAGAGGCAAAATAGTCATTTAAATATAATCATATTCTTCTTCATAACATGACATTATATATTAAGCGTTCAAGACATACCGAACAATCTTTTCCTGTACGGATTTCTTCAACAGCCAAATGATGCTAAAATATCCACGTGCATCGATCATATCATTCCATACCCAAACTGCTCTGAAAATAGAATATCCACGATACAATATCAAAAATAATACAAGAGAGTCAAATTGTAGTAAGATTCCAGCATGCCAGGTCACATTACAGTTACACTCCACAACTAAAAAAAAACCAACCTACTGCACAGAACTGTGTCAATCAGAGACTTCAAAAAAGAAAAAGGATGGAGTGATAACTAGTTTGGGTTTTTTTTTTTAAACAGAAGGGTTTTAACATTTTGGTGGGAAAAGTGTTTTGGTAAAATAAAAAAATCCATGTCCATGGTATTTATCT
>CM054152.1:22468089-22470589 GCA_028751875.1 Rapana venosa | reverse complement strand
TCATGTTTATGTTGTCACAAATAAAAACAAATCGCCGACAGCATTGTCATCATGTCTTACAAGGCAGAAGCAGCACTTTCCTGAACATCCCTCTATGGAATCTGGACCCTGACTGTAGAGTTCTGTCAAGGTGTGATGCAGCAGGGGTGGATCACGACAGCACAGCTCAGTATAACTATGCTGTGTGGCACAGGACTCTACCTGCCAGAGAAACCACACTCTTCACATACAGGACACATGAGTCACTATCTCAGATGACAGATTTTTTTTTTCTGTTTTAGTATCAGTACCACATTTAGAAGCTTTTCACAGAACGAAAAAAATACAACAGCCACTTTTAACACACACACACACACACACACACACACACACACACACACACACACCACACACACACACACACACACACACACACACACACACACACACACACACACACACACACACACACAACACACACACACACACACACACACACACACACAAAAGAGGACTCTGATTGTATGAGGGAGAGTCATTTCACCCCCACAATATTTTCAAGTAGTTTTTGTTGTTGTTGTGTGTTTTAGTTTTCATTGTTTTATAAAGTTCAAAAAGCACAAAGTAGATATAGATAACATACTTATAGTATGTACGTGGTCAGTGTTAATAACACAGAAGGCGACAAAGTCTTTAGAGAAGGAAGATGACTTGGTCGTGAAAAAAAGTTTCCTTTTACTTTTATCTGACACATTTTTCCTCTGCCTTGACTTATTCACTTGTCTTGACTTAACAGATTCTCAAGTTTTTCTGATAAAGATGGAGAGTGGGGGGTAGGGGTATACAGGATGTGGATGTGAGCTGAGTGAAGAAGGTGGATGAGATGTAGTTTTACTCAAGTCAGTGAGCAGGTAATTTTTATTTAATCCTAACTGTCCCTATTTTAATTACAAATACTTTACCTGCACGAAGTAGCGATTTGTTCATATTTTTATTATAGCTACTATGTAAAGCTTTGTCATTCTTCTCAATCAATCGCTATACCTTTAGATTCAAAGTCCGTGTGAACAGTCACAGTGACTGGCAACATAACTGTTTCTCAGTTGGTATGCAGTTCATCATTTAGCATTTTGCAGGAAGATTATAGTCTGAAGACAAAATGTCATTCTACAACGTTAAGATGCACTCATGATGTTACCTCAAAACAATTCTTTTACATGACAGAACACAGTTCTTTTTATTTTTACCAAATCTTTTGGATTTTCCCCCATGTTTTAGATTGCGTCTCACACCCACCTCCTTATTCAAAGAAAAAAATCATTAAAGGTTTGTGTAGCATCAGATGTATTCAGATCGTCACAAAACAAGTTTGAAATGTTACATAATAAACTTATAACATCTCAAGACAATGAATAATATTTTTAAATGATGTACAGTAACAACTTTATTATTTTTTAAATCTATGTTTTTATTATATTTCTAATCCAAGTTTATGGTTCTTGAGCTCCTTTGAGACAAATGAAATCAAATAAAAGGCTCGTGAAAATATAGGGAAATAAACATTTACGTTTGAAGGCTTTAAACATGTATGTAAGCGTACCACACAATACAAAATCAACAGGATTTTTGTTGTTGCAAAACAACCCATCGGATGCTGTCATTCTTTAAAAAAAAAAAACCACCCTATTTTTTCCTTTTCTGTTTCTGTTCTTATTATCTTCACATTCTTCGGAAACAGACCCGATTGAAGGCATCATTGTTTGTTTACGTCCTCCTCTCTTGTTTCAATATATTTTTTGTTTGTTTGTTTACTTCTGCCAATATTTCTGCGGGTACTCTTTTTTTCCAAGGACAAAAGTGAAAGTTTTCTTGTATTTTTGTTCTGTGTACACACACACACACACACACACACACACACACACACACACATTTTTTTTCCACAAGAAGTCTATTTTCACTGGTCTTTGTTTTTTCTTTTTGTAGATTAAAGTTTGTGTTTGTTTCTTTGTCGGATAGCGTGTTTTTTGTTGTTTTTTAACGCGCGCGCTGTGTGTGTGTGTGTGTGTGTGTGTGTGTGTGTGTGTGTGTGTGTGAGAGAGAGACAGTCCTTTTTGTTTTGGTGTGTGTATAGGGGGCAGGGATGGACGATTAGGGGAGGGTGGTGGTGGTGGAGGCTAGATTTTTGGGTTTTTTAAAACCTTTTTAGTATGTTTGCTCGTCTTTCCAGTACAACAAAGTTTTCTTCTTTTAAAACCCCCCCAGCAAATCCTCCCCCCCCCCAACTCCCCCCCCCAACTCCCCCCCCCCCCCACCAAAACACCAGTCATCACACTGGATATACAATGGATTTTCCCCTTTTACTTCTTCAAGTAATTACTGACACTGGATGCGGTTGTCTTTACTTAGCTTTGTTTGCTCATCACTTGTATTTCTGTTTTTTTTCTGTGTGTGTGTATGTTTGTGTGTGTGTGTGTGTGTGTGTGTGTGTGTTTGTTTGTTTGTTATTTTGTCTTTCTCCGTA
>CM054152.1:22445589-22463089 GCA_028751875.1 Rapana venosa | reverse complement strand
CTCGAACTCGAATTTTTTATTGAGGGTATATGGATAAGCCAGGCCCTCGTCAAGAGGAGAGAAAAAGACAATGAACAAATAAGAAAATATTCATCAAATAAAAAAGACAGTATAGACTCTTAAATAACTAAATAAATGCATAATGCTATTCAAACAAAGATTTGGTACATATTGTCAAGCACATGTCTATTCTTATCATTCTAAAGCATATTGACACTATTGACACACTTCACAGACACAAACCCACAGCCAGCCGAACAAAAACCACTTCGCAACAATCATCAAAGAAGAGAGAGAGAGAGAGAGAGAGAGTGAGAGAGAGAGAGAGAGAGAAGAGAGGAGAGAGAGAGAGAGAGAGAGAGAGATAGAGAGAGAGAGTGTGTGTGTGTGTGTGTAGATGGATGGATGGATTGTGTGTGTGTATGTGTGTTTGTATATTATGTGTAAGTGTGGCATGTATAAAATGTATGTATGCATGTCATGATGATGGTGATGATGACGACGACGACGATGATGTTGATGATGACGATGCATCGATGATGATGAATCACATCGTCATTTTATATGACTAATAAGGGTTTATTTTTTAAATGTATATACGTACGTACGTACACACGCATTCATTTACTCCTTCATTCAATTAGATATCTATTTTCGTATCTAATAAAATAGAATCACACTCACCTCCCCCCCCCCCCCCCCCCCCCCCCCCCCGAGCTCGAAAAAAGAATGAATACAGCACGAGTAGAGAGAGAGAGAGAGGAGAGAGAGAGAGAGAGAGAGAGAGAGAGAGAGAGAGAGAGAGAGAGAGAGAGAGAGAGGAGAGAGAGAGAGAGAGAGAGAGAGAGAGAGAGAGAGATGAGAGAGAGAGAGAGAGAGAGAGAGAGAGAGAGAGAGAAGGGGGGGGGGGGAACCCAACAACAACACATCCTTGGCCTTTTATATTCCGCTCCTCTCTTTTCTTTCTTTCCTTTTCCTTCTCAGCGTTCTGTCCTTTCATCTTCTCTCTTTGAACCGCTTTTTCTGCCCCCCCCCCCCCCCCCCCCCCCCCCCCGCCTCTCCCACCCCCCCCCTCTACCTCTCCTTCACGTCCCCCGTCCCCCCCTTTTCTCCCTTCATATTGTTTCCCCTTTCCCTTTTTTTCCTCCTGTTCCTTCTTCGCCATTCTCTGTCTTGTCTCTCTGTCTGTCTCTAAACTTCTGTCTCTGTCTGTCTCTCTGTCCCGTCTCTAACACCTTCTGTCTCTGTCTGTCTCTCTGTCCCTGTCTCTCTCTTCTCTCTTCTTCCTTCTCTTCACCACCCTCTCTTCCTCTCTCTTCCTCGCTCTCTCTTTTCTCCCCTCCCTCCTCTCTCCCTTCCTTCCTCTCCTTCTCCTCTCTCTCTCTCTCTCTTTTCTCTCCCTTCCTCTTCTCCCCTCTCTCTTCTCACTCCCTCCCCTCTCTTCCCTCATTCCCTACCCCCTCCCTCTCCCAAACCCACCCACCCACCTTCTCTCCCTCTCTCTCTCTCCCTCTCTCCTCCCACACTCTCAATCAGTGCTCTTTTCCATTGTGCCCCCCCCCCCCCCCAACACTCCCTTTTGTTGTATTGTGCGCTAAGGCCGATGTACTATTAAACTATTTCAGAGTTCAGAGTTCTCTCTCTCTCCCTCCATCCATCTATCCATCCATCCCCAACAAACCATCAATCAATCGATTCTCTACTCTACTCTACTCTACGCTACTCTACGCCACTCCACTCCACTCTTACTCTTACTCTTCTCCACTCCATCTTACTCTACTGCACTCTACTCCACTCTACTCTACCCTACTTCATCACTCCACTCCACCCACTCCACTTCACTCCACTCCACTCTACTCCACTCCACTCACTCTACTCTACTCTACTCCACTACACTCCACTCCATTCCACTCTACTCTACTCCACTCCACTCCACTCTACTCTTCTCCACTCCACTCTACTCCACTCTATTACTATACTCCACTCCACTCCACTCCCCTCCACTCTACTCCACTCTATTCCACTCCACTCCACTTCACTTCCTTCCACTCCACTCACTCCACTCCACTCTATTACTCCACTCCACTCTCACTCCACTCCACTCCCCTTCCACCCCTCACTCCACTCCTCTACTCCCCTCCCCTCCACTCCACTCCTCTCTCCCCTCCCCTCCACTCTCTACTCACTCCACTCCCTCTACTCACTCCCACTCCACTCCACTTCCCTCCACCACTCTTACTCCACCTCCCCTCCCTCCCCTTCCACTCCCTCCACTCTACTCCACTCCCCTCCACTCCCTCCACTCCCTCCACTCCACTCCCCTCCCCTCCCCTCCCTCACTCTACTCCCTCCACTCCCCTCCCTCCCCTCCACTACCCCACTCCACTCCCCTCCACTCCACTCCACTCTACTCCACTCCCCCCTCCCCTCCACTCCCCTCCCCTCCACTCTACTCCCTCCACTCCCCTCCCCTCCACTCTACTCCACTCCCCTCCCCTCCCCTCCCTCCACTCCACTCCCCTCCCCTCCACTCCACTCCTACTCCACTCCTACTCCACTCCACTCCTCTCCTCTCCTCCCCGTCCTTTACCTTGCGATGCCGCTGGATGTCGCACCACATCTCCACGCTGTTGCTGACATCCACCTGGCTGAGGTCGATCTCCACCTCGCCGATGGCGCTGTGCCTGGAGAACTTGTCGTAGTCGTAGAGGTGGAAGGCCAGCAGCTTGTCCTTGAGCTGCTCGAAGTCCACGGGGAACTTGAAGTACTCGTTGTAGTAAGGGTTGGTGGTGCGGCGCTTCACCGAGGACTGCCTGACGCGTTCATCCACTGCGGGCACGAGCGAGATGCGGACGTAAGGGTCGCTGAAGGCACCGATAGTGTCCGGCGGAGGCAGGTCTTGAGCTGAAATAGGGGGGGTGGGGGGGTGGTTGGGGGGGTGGGGTGGGGTGGGTTGGGGGGGTGGGGTGGGGTTGGGGTTGGGGTTGGGTTGGGTGGGGGGTGGGAGAGGGGTTAAAAGAAAAAAGGAAACTGGTATTAGTTTCATGAATAAACGTAGTTGTTGTTAATGTATGGATGGAATGAGGAGGAGGAGGAGGGAGGAGATAATGGTTATGTGAGTGTTGTAGTATACGTACGTACGTACATGCGTGCGTGCGTGCATGCATAAATGCATGCATACATGCATGTATGCATACATACATACATACATACATACATACTTACATACTTAGACACAGAAAGTATGTATCTATGTACCCATGTGCGTGTCAATCAATCAATCAATCAATCAATCTATCTATCTATCTGTCTATCTATCTATCTGTCTATCTGTCTATCTATCTATCTATCATCTATCTATCTATCTATCTATCTATCTATCTATCTATCAATCAATCTATCTATATATCTATCTATCTGTCTGTCTGTCTGTCTGTCTATGTATCCGTCTTCTATCTATCTATCTATCTATCTATCTATCTATCTATCTATCTATCTATCTATCTATCTATCTATCTATCTATCTATCTATCCATCTATCTATCTATGTACCCATGTACGTGTCAATTTGTCTGCTTGGTCTGCTTCTTTCTCTATCTGTTGATGTACAGTCTGTCTGTCTGTGTATCTGCCTGTCTGTTTTTCTGTCTGTCTGTCTGCTTCTCCGCCTGTCTGTCTGTCTGTCCGTTCTGACTGTCTGGTCATCTGCATGTATGTGTGTGTGTATGTATGTATGTATGTATGTATGTATCTATCCATACGTCCACCCGTCCATCCGTCCATCCATCTATCTATCCATCTATCCATCAATCAATCAATCAATCAATCAATCAATCAATCAATCAATCAATCAACCAGTCTATCTATCTATCTATCTATTTATCTATCTATCTATCTATCTATCTATCTATCTATCTATCTATCTATCTGAATAGTTAGCTTGCTAACTAGCACTGTGGCTCTCTCAGAATCTCTCAACACGATAGCTAAGGATAGATAGAAAGATGAATAAAGGGAAAAGAAGACAAAAAACGAATGCTATACAGACATGTATAAATATGGAAAATGCTGGTAGACTGACAGATTGACGGGCAGACAGACAAACAGAGGGATAGACAAAGACACGGATAGATAGATCAGTCAGACAGTCAGACAGATAGACAAAGAGGCAGGCATAGACAGAGAGACAGATAGACAGACAGACAGAAAGAGATAATTATATATATAAATATATATATATATATATATATATATATATATATATATATATATATATATATAGATAGATATAATAATAGACAGACAGATAGATAGATCACAGACAGACACATAGACACACAGACACACACAGGGCACATAATACACAGACATACAGACAGACAGACACACAGTCAAACATACAGACAGACACACACAGACACACAGCCAGACACATACACAGACACACAGACAGACACACAGACAGTCACATAGTCAGACACATAAACAGACACACACACAGACACACAGACAGTCACACAGACAGACACATACTCAGACACACAGAACAGACACACAGACAGTCACATAGTCAGACACATAAACAGACACACAGACAGACACACAGACAGTCACATAGTCAGACAGACAGACACACAGACAGACAAGCAAATAACACTGATATCGACCTTTCTTGGACCCCAGGTTAAATCTGTCCCTGAATTCTTAGATTCTTCTACAGTGCATTAACTCATTAATTAAATACAACCTCCCCCCCCTTCCCCCCTCTCCCCTCACCACACAACCACAAAACACACACACACACAAACACAACACCACCCCCAAACCACACACACACACACAAAACAACACGCACAGCCACGCACAAAATGAAAACAAAATACGTAAGCAAGCACATCGCACACACGCACACCCCCAATACCACACACAAACACAACACTCCTCTCTCTCTCTCTCCTCCTCTCTCTCTCTCACGGTGCACCTTCGGATGAACTAAAACCGGGGCCCGTGTGCGAACGCACGCAGAACACTTGCGCCGCTTTATCTTGTTCCGGATTTCGTAGAGTGGTCTTTGTGTGCCGGGGGGAACAGATGACAGAAGTTAAAAACCGCATACGCAGGGGGACGGGGTGAAAAAAGACGTAAGTGCTTTTTTCTTTATCCTCGATTAAAGATAATTTTTTTTAAAGAGGGGGGGGGAGAGAGAGAGAGAAAGGGGGAGAGAGAAGAAAGAGAGAAGAGAGAAGAAGAGAGAGAGAAGAGAGAGAAGAAGGATTTGGGCATGAACAATGTATCGTTCCCCCAAGGGCATTTATTGAAAAGGGGAGTGGGAGATATTTTCTTTTGTAAATACAAAAAATATAACAATATTACATGGTATTTAACGTTATGAAAGGAAAAGGGGTTTCCTTTCTTTGGGTTTTTTTAAAAAAGATATTTGCATTCCTGTGGTTGCATGTATAATTAAAAATTGGAGTTATATAAACACATGAGACAAATAGAGCACTTGATGCGAATAAAAACCCAACAGTTTTTTTGTTATAAATGGTTCACTTTTGAAATCATACTCGGGTTAATTTAGCTATATCAAAATAAAAAAAAAGAGAAAATTCAAGAAAAAAAAAACAACAATAAAATTAACAAAAAAAAAAATTCAACTTAACAAAAGGTAAACTGCTGTACCTAATTATTCAAGTTCCACCACCAATCAAATTTGTATAAAATGTTCATAATATTCTACGGGGGATTACTGCGATCGAATGTTTGTTTAGCTGCATAAAAACCATCAATTTGATAATTGGTCTGAGCTGAGTTGTCTTTTTTTTCTGCGTTTCTGTAACAAACTTTGTACATATTGACCCACCATCATCATCATCGGGTGATAATAAGGAACAACAGTGCTCTTAAGGGTTCTGCATCGAAAAGATGACTTTTCCACGTGCTGAAACATATGCTTGTCTTTAAAAAAATAGGAAATTATTTTTTAAACAAATTATATGCCCCCAAAAGGGGGTATGGGAACTGTGTGGAATTCGGTTGAAACCCTCTTTTTTTTGCATTGAAACATACGAGAGCGAGCGAGCGAGCGAGCGGCGAGAGAGAAAGAGAGAGAGAGAGAGAAAGAAGAGAGAGAAGAGAGACAGACAGACAGACGACAGAAACAAACACAGAACAAGAACCGGGAAAATCTTTCCGTCTCCAATTTGAAGGGGGGAAGGGGGAAGGGGAGGGTTTGGGGAAAAGGGGAGGAAAGCCAAATGTACTTGATTTTCGATCAATGGGGGCTTGACTTTTCGAAAGATAATACAAACCACCCCCCCACCCCACTACACCACTACCACCCCCACTCCTGTCCTTGCCCCTTCCCCGCCCCCCTCCTTCATCCTTTTTTAATACACAAAAAACAAAAAAAAAAACTGAACCCCGCTTTACACCGATAAAAACGCAAAAGAATAGCCTCATAAAAAAAATTCCCCTCTTTTTTAGTTTAGTTTTAAAAGCCCCACGCATGCGTACGCAGTACAAGCACATACAACCTAATACATAAAACCCTACATACTACATACAACATCACACATACATAATACATACATATAATTACGATACGTAACTTCTTAAAGCGCAAAAAAAAAAATTTGACAGAGCCATCCATGACGAATACACAATAACAAAAACACACATACACGTACACGAACACCAGGGGAACTCTCAAACAAAAACAAACGAACGCACACACACACCAACAACAAAACCCAACCAAACCCCCAAAACCCCGCGCGCCGCACACCACACACTCTCTCACACACACACACAACCCCTCCCCCCCCCCAACCCTCACAAACAACACACCCTCCCCCTACCACCACCCCCACCCCACTAATAATTATCCCTCTTCCCCTCCATCCCCTCCCCCCACCCCACCACCCCCACACCCAACCCCCACAACCCCCCCAACTAATCTTTTCTTCTCATTCTTTAAAAAAAAATTTTTTTAGTTGAATACCCCAAACCTCCCCTCTCCCTTCCCCCAAAGCCCGTTTCACTTCCCCACACCCCACCCCACCAACAAAACCCCCTCACCCAAAATATCTCCCCCAACCACCCCCCCCCCTCCCCGCCCCTCCCCCCCCACTCCCCCCCTACATCCCCCACCCCCCCCCCCCCAACCCCCGGGACATCCATCCCCCCCCGATCTGTCTCGGTTGTAAAAATCTCCACCATGCTATTTTTCCCCCATCAACTCCCGTGGGCCCTTGGGTTTAATTCTTCCCTTTAAGTGGGCAGGGGGGGTAAACATCAAAGGGAAAATTTTGCCCTTTTTTTTATATTTTTTTTTACTTTTTTGATGACTGTATGTGGGTTTTGTTGTGTGTGGTTTTTTTTTTTTTTTGGGGGGGAGGGGGGGGTTGGGGGAGGGGTGGGGGGGTGTTTAAAAAAAGTTTGACCCCCCGTTTTGGAGAGAAGAGAGAGAGAGGAGGGAGGGAGCAGCAAACAGCAGACATACATGACAGAGATGATGAAAATAGAGTACGAGAGACACAGACAGAGGGAGACAACAAACAGAGCGAGAAAGACAGAGAGACACAGACAGACAAAGGACACATGAAGACATGACCGAGAGAGACAACAGAGACGAGAGCAGAAAAAAAGAAGGGGAGAGTGAGGGGGAGAGGAAGGAGAGAAGAGAGAGGGGAGGAGAGAGAAATACAAAAAGAAACAGGGAGAGAGAGACAAAGAAGAAGAAGCACAGAAGACAAGAAAGGAGAGAGAGAGAAGAGAGAGGGAGAGAGGAGAGAGAGAGAGAGAAGAGAGAGAGAGAGAGAGAGATACAAAGAAAAAGAAGACAGACAGAAGAGAAGACGAACAGAAACAGGAGCCAGAGAGAAAAAGGAAAGGAGACAGAGAGAGAGAGAAAAGGGGAGAGAGAGAGAGGGGAAGAGGGAGAGAGAGAGAGAGGGAGGGGAGAGAGAGAGAGAGCGGGAAGAGAGAGAGAGGGGGAGAGGGGAGAGAGAGAGAGAGTACCTTTAATCAGGCACGACCGATCGGAGTCCGGAAATGTATTTTAGACGTTAAATCACCGTGACCCCCCCCAGGACGCTTGCTGAAACAATGTCCTTTTTCCGGGGTAAAGGCGGGGGCGAATAGCCTGGAAAAGAAAATGGAAAAAAAAAATTATGATCAGGGGGGGCCCCCCCCACGTGCGAGAGGGAGTATTTTTCCTTTTCTTCTCTCTCTCTCCTCCCCTCCCCTCCCCCTCTTCTCTCTTCTCTTTCTCCTTTTTTCTCTCTCTCTCTCTTACTCTCTCTCTTCTCTTCTTTCTCTGTCTCTCTCTCTCTCTCCCCTTTTATTAAATAATACATACATACACACACATATATTCATAATAAACATACACACACATTTAAATATATAATACAATATAACATATTATAAAATATACACACAACAACATTACAACAACACAACACAACCACACACAATTTTTATTAATTATAATATAAATATAATATATATATATATATTTTATAAATTAAATTAATAAAAATTCAAGTACGTTTCTTTAAAAAAGAGCAAAATTTCTCTGGTTAGTTTGAAATATATGTTTTAGCAAACAGACAAAATTTAGTGCTCTGTGTGTTCTTTTACTTGTTCTTGTTCTTGTTGTTGTTTCTGTTGTTGCTGCTGCTGCTGCTTCTACTGTTGCTGTTGTTGACGTTAAGAAAAATGTGTTTCGTGCTGCGGTTTTTGTTGTTAATACAGTTGCTGTTTTCGGGGAGGCAGATGTCTGAAAATAGACTCGTGTCACATTTGTTAAAGAGAGATGAAAAGGAAGATACTACACTGCTGATTGACTGTAGTTCTACGCTGATCACCTCGCGTGTGCGTATGTTTCGGAATAGGCCAGCAGACGAGAGAGAAATGAAGAGGGTAAAGAGTTTTGTTTGAATGAAAACTTCTAGAGTAAGTGTTCAACTAAAAAGTCTTCCATTTTTTGTGGTTGCTCTGTTGTTGTTGTTGTTGCTGTTACGAAAGCGTGCACGCATGCACGCACACACACACAACACACACCACACACACACACACACACACACACACACACACACACACACACACACACACACACACACACACACACAAACACACACGCCACACTTACCACACTCACAGACACCCCCTCAACCTCCACCCAGACCCTCCAATAGCCCCCCCCCCCCCCCCCAACACAACAAAAACACCAACCACTCCGCTCCATCCTCCCCACCCTCACCCTACCACACACTCACCCCATCTCACTCCTTCGCCCCACCCCCACCCCATCCCTACCCTCCTCCATGCTCCAACCCCTCTTCCAACAAAGCCTTCTTTATGACCCTTCAGAATAAAATAAAACAAAACAAAACAAAAGCAAACAAACCCAAAAACCAAAACAAAAAGCCAACTAGCCAAACAAACAAACAATCTCCTCCTAAAAACCCAAACCAAACCAAACCAAAGCAAACACACCACACCCATCCCCCCCCCCCCCCCCCCCCCCCCCCCCACACACACACAAACCCACCCACTAAACCAAACCAATCCAAACCAAACCAAACCCAAACTCAAGAAACACACACCCGAAAACACAAAAACCTCACAAAACAAAACAAACACCCCCCCCACCCCCCTTACAAACCAAACCACCACCACCACCACCACCACCACCACCACCACCACCACCAACCACAAACCACAACCACCAACAACCAACACCAACCAACCACCAACACAAACCACCAACAACTCAACCACACCCAACACTGAACAACAACAACAACAACAACAACAACAACAGCAGGAGCAGCAAACACAAAGCCACTGACCAAAGTTGGCCTCGAAGACCAAGCTGTCCACGCTGGCATCGCTACGGGCGCTGATGCTGGAGGTGTCGTCCGTGGTGTGCTCGCTACGGAGGCTGCCCCGGGAGGGCGTGGAGACGGAGGAGGAGCGGGGCTGAACGGCCCTCGGTTCCCTCGTCACCTGGATGTCCTGCGAGCGGCCAGAACAGAGCAGAGAAGAAGAGAGACATGAGTTTTTACAGAAGTGTAGGAATTTGGTATGATGTGTAGGAATTTGGTATGATGTGTAGGAATTAAGTATGATGTGTAGGAATTTGGTATGAAGTGTAGGAATTGGTATGAAGTGTAGGAATTGGCATGATGAAGAACTAACTTTAGGATTTCCTAATGAAGACCTAGCTGTAGGAATTGGTATGATGTGTGGGATTTGGTATGAAGTGTAGGAATTGGTATGAAGTGTAGGAATTGGTATGATGTGTAGGAATTGGTATGAAGTGTAGGAATTGGTATGATGTGTAGGAATTTGGTATGATGTGTAGGAATTGGTATGAAGTGTAGGTATTGGTATGATGTGTAGGAATTTGGTTTGATGTGTAGGAATTTGGTATGAAGTGTAGGAATTTAGTATGATGTGTAGGAATTTGGTATGATGTGTAGGATTTGGTATGATGTGTAGGAATTTGGTATGATGTGTAGGAATTGGTATGAAGTGTAGGAATTTGGTATGAAGTGTAGGAATTTGGTATGAAGTGTAGGGATTTGGTATGAAGTGTAGGAATTGGTATGATGTGTAGGAATTGGTATGAAGTGTAGGAATTGGTATGAAGTGTAGGTATTGGTATGATGTGTACGAATTTGGTTTGATGTGTAGGAATTTGGTATGATGTGTAGGAATTTGGTATGATGTGTAGGAATTTGGTATGATGTGTAGGAATTCGGTATGATGTGTAGAATTTGGTATGATGTGTAGGATTTGGTATGATGTGTAGGAATTTGGTATGATGTGTAGGAATTTGGCATGATGTGTAGAAATTGGTATGATGTGTAGGAATTAGTATGATGTGTAGGAATTGGCATGATGAAGAACTAACTTTAGGAGTTCCTAATGAAGAACTAACTGTAGAAATTGGTATGATGAGTAGGAATTGGTATAAAGCGTAGGAATTGGTATGAAGAACTAACTGTAGGAATTGGTATGATGAAGAAGTAACTGTAGGAATTGGTATGGAGTGTAGGAATTGGTATGATGAAGAACTAACTGTAGGAGTTCCTAATGATAACTGTAGGAACTGGTGTGATGAAGAACTAACTGTAGGAATTGGTATGATGTGTAGGAATTGGTATAAAGCGGAGGAATTGGTATGAAGAACTAACTGTAGAAGTTCCTAATGAATAACTAACTGTAGGAGTTGGTATGATGAAGAACTAACTGTAGGAATTGGTATGATGAAGAACTAACTGTAGGAATTGGTATGAAGAACTAACTGTAGGAATTGGTATGAAGAACTAACTGTAGGAGTTCCTAATGAAAAACAAACTGTAGGAGTTCTAATGAAGAACTAACTGGTATGAAGTGTAGGAATTGGTATGATGAAGAACTAACTATAGGAATTGGTATGAAGAACTAACAGTAGGAATTGGTATGATGAAGAACTAACAGTAGGAATTTGTATGATGATGAACTAACTGTAGGAATTGGTATGATGAAGAACTAACAGTAGGAATTTGTATGATGATGAACTAACTGTAGGAATTGGTATGATGAAGAACTAACTGTAGGAATTGGTATGATGAAGAACTAACTGTAGGAATTCTATAGCTCAAAAGAGTTGATGGAACTAAACTATCATGAATTGAATTGAAGAACTGTAGGTATTCGTATGAAGAACTGTAGGTATTCGTATAAAGGGCTGTAAGAATTCATATTATGAAGAACTGTAAGAATCCGTTTGAAAAACTGTAGGGAATTCATATGAAAAACTGTTGGCATTTGCATAAAAGAACTGTGGGAATTGATATGATGAAGAACTGTAGGAATTGATATGATGAAGAACTTAAGAATTCGTATGAAAAACTGTAAGAATTTGTGTGAAGAACTGTAGGAATTGATATAAAGAAGTATATGAATTCGTATGAAAAAATGTAGGAGTCCATAATAAGAACTGTAGGAATTTATATGTTTAAGTGTAGGAATTCATATTATGAAGATTAGCAATTCATATTATGAAGAACTGCAGGAATTCATATGAAGAACTGTAGGAATTCATATATAGACCCCCCCCCCCTCCCCCCACACACACACACCCTGTGCGGATGCCAGATGGTTTGTCAGTATAAATAGCACCCCTCCCCCAATCTTCTGGAAATTCTGTGCTAGCAATTACTCATTTCTTCCTGTCGCCCCCTTCTTGTCTATTTTCTACATTCTTGCTTCATTCTCTTGCCCTTTCCCCCCAGAAAGACATAAAATATAACAATTCTTTCCCCTTCCGAAGTTGGATGTGCTGGGCCTGACTTGTAAGGCGCTTTACAGCGGCGCAATGCATTTTCGTTCATATGGTGGTGGTGGTGGTGGTGGTGGTGGTGGTGGTGGTGGTGTGTGCGTGTGTGTTGTGCATAGTTGCTGTCTGAGAGTTTTAAGAAGAAGGAGGAGGAAGGAAAGAGAAAGAGAAGGAGAAGGAGGAGGAGGAGGAGGAGGAGAGGAGGAGGAGGAGGAGGAGGAGGAGGGGAGGAGGAGGAGGAGAAGAAGAAGAAGAATTGGCGAAGAAGAAGAATGCGAGAAGAAGAAGAAGAAGAAGAAGAA
This sequence comes from Rapana venosa, assembly GCA_028751875.1. NCBI lineage: Eukaryota > Metazoa > Mollusca > Gastropoda > Neogastropoda > Muricidae > Rapana > Rapana venosa. The sequence goes on along the minus strand of CM054152.1, from coordinate 22,450,450 downwards.
GAAGAAAGGAAGAAGAAGAAAGAAGAAGAAGAAGAAAGAAGAAGAAGAAGAAAGAAGAAAGAAGAAAGAAGAAGAAGAAGAATTGCGAAGAAGAAGAAGAAGAATTGCGAAGAAGAAGAAGAAGAAGAAGAAGAATTGCGAAGAAGAAGAATTGCGAAAGAAGAAAGAAGAAGAAGAAGAATTGCGAAGAAGAAGAATTGCGAAGAAGAAGAAGAAAGAAGAAGAATTGCGAAGAAGAATTGCGAAGAAGAAGAAGAAGAAGAAGAAGAAGAAGAAGAAGAGAAGAAGAAGAAGAAAGAAGAAGAAGAAGAAGAATTGCGAAGAAGAAGAAGAAGAAGACTGTCTTTTTCAAAACAGAACAATTAACGAATTGGAAAAATTCTGAAGGAGAGGGGGGGTAAGGTTAGGATGTGGTGTTTGATGGGAGGGGGGGGGGGAGGGTTGGGATGGAGTGGGGATGGAGGAAGGAAAAGGCAGTGGACGTGGGAGGGGGAGGGTCGTGAAAAGACTTTTTTTTTGGGGGGGGGGGGGGGGACGGGTGTGTGTGGAGAGAAGTTCTCTTGTCCTAAAAGTGCAACAGATTGGATTAGGAATAAAGAAGATCTTTTTGTTGGCTGGTTTGTGGAAAAACTCGCTGGTCAGCCCATGAATTCAATCAACTGATTGATATATAAAAAAGAGATTTAACCAATCCTTCGATCATCAGTTCAGTATTCAACACATCAATCAATCATCGATCAATTCATAAATCCGGCCATCCCTATACCCAATCTTTCCCTTCACTGTTGGGTATATCCATCCATCCATCCATCCATCCATTCATCCATCCATCCATCCATCCATCCATCCATCCATCCATCCATCCATCCATCCATCCATCCATTCTCTCTTTCAGACTAGGCTAACGAATAAGCGAGCGAGCAGGCAAGTCAGCAGCCAGTTAGCCAATCAGTTATTCAGTTGGTCGAAAGGTTGGTGGAGAGTTGGTCAGTTTGTTTGTTGTCTTGGGTGAGATCAGGGTGTCTAACCCCTCCCCCCCCCCCCAGCCCCACACCCCCACCCCTCCACCATTCCATCCTTCCAATTAACCACATCAAGACACCGATTCATTCATTCATTCATCCCCCACTCCTTTACCCCCAGCTTTCCTTAATCCCTCGAATCATTATCGAACTAATCAGTTCCCAACCCAAAGACCAAATACTGATGAATACGTCGCTCGCTTAATTAAACAGTCTGTAATCCTTCACACACGCACGCAGTACACACCCATACTCGCGCGTGGATGCACGTAATATATGCACGCACGTACGCGGGCGCATACACGCACGCACGCATGCGCGTGCACGCACACACACACACATTCAATCTATCTCTGTCTCTGTCCTTGTCTCTCTGTGTGACTGTCCATCCGTCTGTCTCTCTCTGACACACACACACACACACACACACGAGCGCGCGCGCGCGAGGGGCCCCGCACGCACACACACAAAACCACAACACACACACACACACAAAACACACACACACACGGCGGCGCGCGGGGAGCACTTTCGCACGCCGCACGCAAAGCCCTGCACGAGAAAAAAGACACCGGTTTATTTCAAAGGAGGGTTTCCTGGAAAAGAGCCACGGCAGGCAAGATAAGGCCCTTCCCAAAAAAACACACCGCATCCCAAAAAAAATCAAAAAACTTTTCAACCATCGATCCCAAAGGATAGAGAGAGAGGGGAGAGAGAAGAGGAGAGAGGGAGAGGGGAGGGGGGAGGAAAGAGAGGGGGGAGAGAGAGAGAGAGGAGGGGGGGAGAGGGGAGAGAAGAAAGGGGGAGAGAGGGGGGGGAGAGGACAAGGGGAAAATGGAGGAAAGAGGAGCTAGAGGAAAGGGGGAGAGAGAAACCGCAGACAGAGAGGGAGGGGGAGAGGGGGAGAGAGGGGAGAGGGGAAGGGAAAGAAAAGAGGGAGAGGGAGGGAGAGAGACAGGGAGAAAAGGAGAGAAAAGAGAGAGGAGAGAGAGAGGGGAGAGAGAGGGGAGGGGGAGAGGGAGGAGAGAGGGGAGAGGGGGAGGAGGAAGAGAGAGAGAGAGGGAGAGGAGGGGAGAGAGGGGGGAGAGAAGAGAGAGAGAGAGGGAGAGAGAGAAAAGAGGGGAGGGAGAGAAAGAAGAGGGGGAGGGGAGAGAGGGAGGAGAGAGAGAGAGGAAGGAGAGAGGAGAAACAGACAGCAGAGAGAGAGGGAGAGAGAGAGAGAGAGAGAGAGGAGAGAGATGAGAGAGAGAGGGGACGAGGAGAGGAGAGGAGAGAGAGAGGGAGAGAGAAGATGAGAGAGAGAGAGGGAGAGAAAGAGAGAGGAGAGAGAGAGAGAGGGAGAGAGAAAGAGAAGGGAGGGAGGAGAGAGAGAGAGGAGGAAGAGAGGAGAGAGAGAGAGAGGGAGGGAGAGAGAGAGAGGAAGGGGAAGAGAGAGAGAGGGAGGAGAGAGAGAGAGGAGAGAGAGACGAAGACAGAGAGAGAGAGAGAGGGGAGAGAAACAGACAGAGAGAGAGAGAGAGAGGAGAGAGAGAGAGGGAGAGAGAGAGAGGGAGAGAGAGAAACAGAAGAGAGAGGAGAGAGGAGGAGGGAGAGAGAACAGACAGACAGAGGAGAGAGAGAGGAGAGAGGAGAGAGATGAGAGAGAGGGGAGAGGAAACAGACAGAGAGAGAGAGGGAGAGAGAGAAACAGACAGAGAGAGAGGAGAGAGGAGAGAAGAGAGAGATATGACAAGGCGAGATAAGGCAACATTCTTTATTTCAGGGATAGCAGACACCAACTTGAGTGCTGTTCTTTGTATACAACACCCGTACCATCCCTACCAGGCGTTTATAGAATGAAATTTAACCAAAAGAAAAAAATGACACAAATAACATACAGTTATACCCTCCTCTCCTCTCCTAAAAATACCCAATAAAAAACAACAAAAACAACAACAACTAACAAATAAAACAATCAAACAAAACAAAATGGAATAAAAAAAAAAAAACCCAATAATCCACCACACGAGGAGGAGAGAGAGAGATATGGAGAGAGAGATGGAGAGAGAGGAGATGGAGAGGGAGAGAGATGGAGAGAGAAAGAGAGATGGAGAGAGAGATGGGAGAGATGGAGAGAGATGGAGAGAGATGAAGAGAGATGAAGAGAGAGAAATGAGAGAGAGAGAGAGAATATGGAGAGAGATATGGAGAGAGAGAGGGTGGAGAGAGAGAGAGAGATGGAGAGAGAGAGATGGAAGAGGAGAGAGATGGAGAGAGAGATGGAGAGAGATGGAGAGAGAGAGAGAATTAAAAAAAAAGAAAGCACACAAGAAAAAGAAGCACAACGAATGAACAAAAGAAAAAAAAACAAGAAAAAAGAAGAAACAATTAAAAAAAATTTAAATGGAGAAAAAAAGGACGAAAAAACAAACAAACCCAAAGAAGAATGAAGCCCCCCCCACCCCCACCCCTCTCTCCGCAGAACACACAGAGAAAAAAAACAAGCAATAAAAGAAAAGAAAACAGAAAAAAAGAAAGGAAAGAAATCGAAAGAAAAACACAAAGAAAGGAAAGTAGTAAGAAAAGAAAAAAAGAAAAACAACACAACAACAACGACAAACAACAAAGAAAACTCAATAAAATAAAATACAAAAGACTCAAAGAAAGAAAACCGGCATGAAAAGAAGGGAAGGGTAAGGTAGCGGAGGGAAGGGGAGAGGACACCCAGAAAGGAGAAGGAAGCGAAGAGAGGAGAGGGGAGATGAGAGAGAGAGAGGGGGAGAGAGAGATGAGAGAGAGAGAGAGAAGATTGAGAGAGAAGGAGAGAGAGAGAGAGGGGGAGAGAGAAGAGACAGAGACAGAGACAGACAGAGACAGACAAACAGAGAGACAGAGACAGACATACAGAGAGACAGAGACAGAGACAGACAGAGACAGAGACAGACAGAGTCAGACAGACAGACAGGCAGATTGCTTCGGAACAATGTCCCATTGCTAATCTCCTATAGTATTATATAATTATTTTCTTTTATTATTCTTTTTTGAAAATACATTTCCAAGAGTGGTTCAGAACAGGAATGTTTTCATTCTTTGTTGTTGTTGTGGTGTTGTTGTTGTTGTTTTTTTTATCGGGACAGGAATCCATCTTTATCTTGCTAGTTGTAGTTGATTTTTTTTTCTCTCACTTTTTGATGAATTGTGTTATTGTTATCTTTTCACATTATAGTTACGTTTCTATTATTTTCATATTGTTATTAGTGTTAGCAGCATCAGCTACCTTCTTCTGTTCCTCACATCACCATCACTACCCCTTTTTTGTGATTTGAAAAAACCCAACCAACTAGTATAACATTGAAACACACATACCACACAACACAAGACAAACCAAAACTCAACACATACATCACAGTACATCACAATACACACACACACACACACACACACACACACACACACACACACAACACACAAACACACACACACACCACACACACACACACACACACACACACACATCATCTCATCATCATCTTCATCATCATCATCATCATCATCATCATCATCATCATCGTCGTCGTCATCACTCCCCCAAAAAACACCCAAGCCACACCCCCCACCACCCATTCCACCCCCCACACCCCGACACAACGCTTTAACCCCCCACACCCACCCCCCACACCCCCACCCCCACACACCCCTCAAAACCCCCCCACCCAACCCCAACCCCACCCCCACGCTCACACTCACACCCCCCCACCCCCACACACACACACATCCGCGCGCACACACACACATCCAACCACCCAGCCACCCACCCACACACACACACACACCCGCACACACACACACCCCTCCATACA
>CM054152.1:22433089-22440589 GCA_028751875.1 Rapana venosa | reverse complement strand
CACATTCATTCCTCTTCAATCTACATTTAGATTACACATTAGCTGCAATGATGCATCCAACGAAAATAATCACCTTATAAGGAGGAGGAGAGGAGGAGGAGGAAGAGGAGGAGAATGAAGAGGAGGGGGAGAGAGAGAAGGAGGAGGGAAGAAAAGGAGAGAGAGAGCGGGGGGAAGAGAAAAGAGGTTATTGAAAGAGAAAGAGGGGTAGGGAGAGAAAGGGGAGAGTGAAAGAGAGAGAGAGACAGAGAGAGACAGAGAGAGACATAGAGAGAGAGACAGAGAGAGAGAGACGGAGAGAGACAGAGAGAGACATAGAGAGAGAGACAGAGAGAGATACAGAGAGAGACAGACAGAGAGAGAAGGGGGGGGGGGTAGAGATTGAAAGAAAGAAAGTGAACGAGAAAGAATGACAGAGAGAGATATATAGGGAGGGAGAGAGAGAGAGAGAGAGAGAGAGAGAGAGAGAGAAGAGAGAGAGAGAGAGAGAGGAGAGAGAGAGAGAGAGAGAGAGAGAGAGAGAGAGACAATGACAGATGACAAATTCTTTTATTTCGAGGATAATGAATAAGCACTCATGTGCTTTTTTACATCCAGTCCCCGCCCGTAGGGATACATCTTAATAATAAGAGAGAGAGAGAGAGAGAGAGAGAGAGAGAGAGAGAGAGGAGAGAGAGAGAGAGAGAGAGAGAGAACAGACAGACAGACAGACAGACAGACAGACAGAGGAGATGAAAGATATTCTCAATGGAACATTTTACAGTACAATACAATCAACACATTCAAATACACCATAAAAATGTCAATATTTTTTATATTTAGGAAAACTAATATTCAAACTCACAAAGCTTCTAGAAAATGATTCCTGTGCTCTATAAACCGAGCTGTCAGTCACCCAGTTTTACAATCGAAATGATTTTTTTCCCTTTCAAAATGGAAGTGGACAGAACCTAGTGATCGTGTGTCCATATCTGGCTCTGTAATCTGCTTTGGGCGTGGTTAAAAAGAACATTAAAAAGAGAAGGAGAGGATGAATTGTGCACTGTGTGTGTGCGTGCGTGCGTGCATGCGTGCGTGTGTGTGTTTAGGAGTGGAGTGGGATGGGGGGAGTAGGGGTGAGTGTGTGTGCGTGTGTGGTTTGTGTGTGTGGGCATTGTGTAGTGTGTAGTGTGTGTATGTGTGTGTGTATTTATATTGTATTTTATCTCGTTTCAGTTATTCGATTTTGTGTTGCTTTGTTCTATCTGATTTCATTTTACTTATTCGATTTCATTTGATTCTATATTGATTCGTTATTGGTCGCTACAACCCTATGCTCAAAGAGAGAGATATACAGAGACAGAGACAGAGACAGAGAGAGAGAGAGAGAAGAAGAAGAAAGAAAGAAAGAAAAAGAGACAAACACACACACACACAAACACACACGCACACACACACTCACAAACACACACACACACACACACGCACACACAAAGTACAACCACACCCACACACACCGCACACACTACACACACACACATACACACACATTCATACACACACACACGTACGCATGCACGCACTCACACACGTAGGTGCACACACACACGCACACAGGTACACGCTCACACTCCACATACTACACGCACACACTAACCTCCCCCCCCCCCCCCCCCCCCCCACACACACATTACACAAACTACACTCACACACACTACACACGCAGATCCCCTCCCCTCCCACACAAACACACACTACATACACACCCCGCTACACACAATACATACACACTACACCCCTCCCAATCCCTCCTCACACACCATACACACTACGTACACATTATCTACCTACCTACCTACACACACACACACACACACACGCGCGCGCGCGCGCTACACACTACACTACACTACACTACACCCCCCACACCAGCCCCCACACACACTACCCCCCCCCCCCCCCACACACACACCAACACTAGCCCCCTCCCTCACATAGACACACAATACACACACACACAATACACACACACACACACACTCCCCCCCACACACAGAGCCCCCCCCCCCCCCCCCACCCCCACACACACACTACATACACACTACCCCCACCACACATACACACACAATACACACCCCCCTTCTCCCCCCCCCCCCCCCCCACCAGAGCCCCCCCCCCCCCCCCACACACACACACACACTACACACACAAACACCAACCCCCCTCCCCCTCCCCCCCCCCCCCCCCACACCCCCCCCCCCCCACACACATCACCATCCTCGCCCCCCCCCCACTCCAACACACACACACAACCCCCCCCCCCCCCGACCCCCCATCCTCTCTCCCCGCCACCCCCCCCCCCCCCACACACACACACACACACACATACACACATACACACTAAACCCACACATTAAACCCATACAAACAGCACCCACACACCACACACACAGAGAGAGAGAAGAGAGAGAGAGAGAGAGAGAGAGAGAGAGAGAGAGAGAGAGAGAGAGAGAGAGAGAGAGAGAGAGAGATTTAAAAAAAAAAAGAAGCCCACAACCACACTGGCAGGCAGCTCCTCATACTCACTTCAGCATCATCATCCAACGACACTTCCCCGTAAGTGAAGGATTTACACCGCGGCCGGCTCAGTCTCTTCAACGAATGCATGATGCTTCACAACATCCCGCTCTCTATCTATAACCACCACACACACACTACAGCACCGCACCAACACCACACCAAACACCTCACTTCCACACCACAAAAACCCCACCCCACACAAATCCTCCTAACTATTCTCTGTCTCTCTCTCTGTGTGCGGAAAATCTCCGTTATCTGGAAAAATCCAACACACATACACAAACACACAGAGACACACACTGGTAAAGGAATCCGATGTCAGAGTGATGCCTCGCACTTAGGCGACAAAAGCAGCGATCTAGGCCTAGCCTAACACACAGTCACGGTTTTCTTCATCACACACGCTCACACACACACACTCACACAGACACAGACACAGACAATGGTCAGGAGAATGAAGTCATGTTTCCGGCGCAGGGGTGGGGGGTGTGAGGTGGGGTGGGTGGGTGCTGAGATCCTTGGGCAGGGCTGTGCATGGTAAGGCTGCTAGCGGCAGCAGCAGCAAAGCAGCAACAGCAGCAGCAAAGCAGCAACAGATGTCCATGAAGGCAAGGCACAGGGCTTGGTGGTGATGGTGGTGGTGGTGGTGGTATCGATCATCTTTCAACAAGACATCAGGCCTCCCCTTTCTACTCCCCTTCCTTCCCTTCCCTTCCTTCCCTTCCCTTCCCTTCCCTTCCTAGCCTAGCCTAGCCTGGCCTGGCCTGGCCGAACGTGCCTTTCTCTGGCGAGTTGTGTCTTGGCCTGCACACCGTACCTAGGCTACCTCCGCGCAGCAAAACCGCATGCATGTTCTGGAAGGTGGTTGTGGTGGTGGTGGTCGTCGTGATGGTTAGTGGTGGTAGGTAGGTGGGTGGGTGGTTGGGTGGGTGGTTGGGTGGGTGGTGGGTGAGTGGGTGGTTGTGGTTGGTGGTGGGTTGTGGTGGGTGGTTGTGGTTGGTGGTGGGTTGTGGTGGGTGAGTGGATGGGTGGGGGTGGTTGGGGGGTGGTTGGTAGGAGGGTGGGTGGTTGGTTTGTGGTTGGTGGTGGTAGAGATTGGAGATGGAAGATGGCGATCGAGAAAGAGAGAGAGAGAGGGGAGAGAGAGAGAGAGAGAGAGAGAGAGAGAGAGAGAGAGAGAGAGAGAGAGAGAGAGGGAGAGGGGAGAGAGAGAAAGGAAGATAGGGAGAAAGAGAGAGAGGAAGAAAGAGAAAGTGAGACAGACAGATAGACAGACAGACAGAGAGGTGGGGAAGGAGGTTGTCTCCTGCTCTATCTCTGTCCATTACTGAGGACAAAAAATGGCGATAAAAAAAACCCCGAAATGAATGAAGATGAAGAGAGGAAAAAGGGGGAAAAACTAGAAAGAGGAAGATTTGTCAGCATACGTGCACTCTGTCTATCGCTATTATTTTCTTCTGTGGTTTTGTTTCGGGGTTTTGTTTGAATGAACTTGTCTATTTTTATGTCTTTTTAACCAATATAGTTGGAAGCAGAATGACCCAGGCATTGTCATTTGATGCAGAATGATTCAGACTCCATTTTTGGAAGCAAAATGATTCATACTCTTGACACTGAAGCAAAATTAGTCAGACTCTGACACTGAAGCAAAATTAGTCAGGCTCTGTAGTTGGAGTTAAATTATCTATGCATCCATCCATCCATCCATCCATTTATTCATCCATCCATCCATCCATCCATTTATTCATCTATCCATTCATCCATCCATCCATCCATCCATCCATCCATCCGTCCGACCGTCCGTCCATCTATCTATCTATCTATCTATCTATCTATCTATCTATCTATCTATCTATCTATCTATCTATCTATCTATCTATCTATCTATCTATCTATCTGTCTGTCTGTCTGTCTATCTATCTATCTATCTATCTATCTATCTATCTATCTATCTATCTATCTATCTATCTATCTATCTATCTATCTATCTGTCTATCTGTCTATCTGTCTGTCTGTCTGTCTATCTATCTGTCTGTCTGTCTGTCTGTCTGTCTGTCTGTCTGTCTGTCTGTCTATCTATCTATCTATCTATCTATATGTCTGTCTGTCTATCTATCTATCTATCTATCTATCTATCTATCTATCTATCTATCTATCTGGTGGATCGGTGGTCTAGAGGTAACGCGCCTGTCTAGAAAGCGAAAAGTCCGGGTCGGAAGTATGCGGTGGTTCGTATCCCGTTTGGACCCGAAACTTTTTCTCCATCCATTAGATCATGAGTGGTGGTCTGGGCGCTAGTCTTTCGGATGAGACGATAAACCGAGGTTCCGTGTGTTGCACATAATTATTTAGCGCACGTAAAAAAAACCCACGGCAGCAAGAGAGTTGTCCCTGGCAAAATTCTGTAGAAAAAAGCCACTCTGATAGGGAAACAAATACTGTTGCAGACAGGAAAAAAAAATGGGTGGCGCTGCTCTTGTGGCGACGCGCTCTCCCCGGGGAGAGCAGCCCGAATTTCACGCAGAGAAATCTGCCGTGACTTAAAGTGGTATAAATAAATAAATAAATAAATATCTATCTATTTATCTATTATCTATCTACCTCAATCTATCTCTCTATCTCTCCATCCATCCATCCATCTATCTCTCTATCCATCCATCTAACTAACTATCTGTCTATCTATCTATCTATCTATCTATCTATCTATCTATCTATCTATCTATCTAACCATCTTTCTATCTATCTTATGCTAAGGACCAATTTTTGTCAATATTTGTCAGTAAAATGCATCAAGTATAACCATCTTGGTAAAAAAGCATCCTTTTTAACCATCTTGGAAAAAAAAGGGTCCTCTTTAACCATCTTGGTAAAAAACCGATCCTCTTTAACCATCTTGGTAAAAAAAACGATCCTCTTTAACCATCTTGGTAAACAAAGGATCCTCTTTAACCCTCTTGGTAAATAAAAAAGGATCCTTTTTAACCATCTTGGTAAAAAAAAGGATCCCCTTTAACCATCTTGGTAAAAAAAAGGATCCTCTTTAACCATCTTGGTAAAAAAAGGGATCCTCTTCGTTAAATTTCATGTATGGGGTTGATTCATGTGGGATTCCTGGGGTTCCCACGGGGTTCCAGGGGGTCCTGTTGGGTTCTTGTGGGGTTCCTGAAATAAGCTCTCACAATACAACTCACAGATGATTTGGTAATCACAGCAGTCCCACTCAATGTGTGGTCAATGAGCAAAAAATAAAAATAATGTGTCGGGATTCGAACCCTGATCCCCGTGTTTAGTTCGCTACCACCGCAGCACGCATTGTGTCTGCATTAAGAATTGATTATTTTTCCAGACTGCTTTCAATTCAACGCAGTCTTTAAGAAGCTTACTGACACGGCCATACCTGTCCACTACCGTCAAGCCTATAAATAGATTTTAATGAGTATTTTACTATCAACCGATTTTTTTCTTTTCACATACAATCCACTTTTTTTTGGGGGGGGGGGGATGGTGGTGATGGTAGTGGTGGTAGTGGTGGAGGTCCTCTCTCTCTCTCTCTCTCTCTCTCTCTCTCTCTCTCTCTCTCTCTCTCCCTCTCCCCTTCTCTCTATGTCTCTCTCTAATCAGGGCAAGGGCCGGATGAAAAAAAAAGTATGCGAATGTTTATTCTGTTACCTTTGGAAAATAAAGATTCATTCATTCATTCATTCATTCATTCATTCATTCATTCATTCATTCATTCAATGTCTGTGTCTGTGTCTGTGTTTGTCTGTCTCTGTCTGTCTATCTCTGTCTCTGTCTGTCTGTCTCTATGTCTCTCTCTCTCTCTCTCTTTCTAGTTTCAGAGCTACAGAGTCGTCTATGTGCTGTGTCTGCGGGAATTGGTCAGCAAAATGTCTGTGATTATGGGAAAACCCAGTGAATCATCAAGAATTCGATTATTTAGGAGCAAGATCTAGACTGAACTGAAGGGTGAAATGGGTAACGGCGCTTTAGATATTATGGGAATGGTGTGGTGTGGTGTTGGTGGGGTCTGTGGTGGGGTGGTGTTGGTGTATGGTGTGTGGTGGGGTGTGGTGGGCTAGAGTGGGGTGGGGTGGAGTGGGGTGGAGTGGGGTGGAGTGGGGTGTGGTGGAGTGTGGTGTGGTGAGGTGGGGTGGGGTGGAGAGGGGTGGTGTGTGGTGTGGTGTGGTGTGTGGTAAGGTGGGATGTGGTGGGGTGGTGTGGGGTGTGGTGGGGTGGTGTGGGGTGTGATGGTGTGGTGTGGTGTGGTGTGGGGTGGAGTGTGGTGTGGTGTGGTGTGTGATGCGGTGTGGTGTGTGCTGTAGCGTAGTGAAGTGTATACAAATACGAGCTCTTTAGTATTTCAAAGGTATTGTAGTATTGTTTAACATCTAACAAGTAGTGTAATATAGTCCATATAGTGGATGACAGTCAAGATAGATTGCTATGCATGAATTTTGGGGCCATTTTCTGCGGAAAAGAGAACGTCGCTATCTTAAGGTACCACCCACTTTGTCTGTTTGTCTGTCTGTGTATGTGCAGCAAATTAAAATCAGACTTTCTTCAGAATTCTTCAAGAAACAACTCTTTTGTTGCCATGGGCTCTTGCATGTGCATATTTCAAAGACCCTTGGGTCCATCATGTTATCTAAGAGACTAGAACCCAGACCCCCATTCATGGTCAAGTGAACGCGCGTGAAAAAAAGTCCGGTTGAGGACAGGATCTGAACCACAAGACCGTGTACCTTATAGACAGTGCGTTACTTCTAAACCACTAAGCCACGTGTTCACTCTTTCTCTCAACGAATACCAATCAATGACATTTTTACAACATGAAGTTAAGAAAAAAAAAAATATAACAATAACATATTTTAAAACAACACAAATATTTATGCCCAATGCGCAAACTACCGAGTCGATAAAAAATCGATTATTCATGTTGCA
>CM054152.1:22423089-22428089 GCA_028751875.1 Rapana venosa | reverse complement strand
GAGATGGGAGGGGGTAAGGAGGGGATGGAGGGGACACAGACAAAGAGAGAGAAAGGAAACAAAGGGAGTAAGAGAGAAAGAGACAGACAGACAGACAGACAGGCATGCATAAGAGACATGAGAGAAAGGCAGAGGTAGAGACAGATAGACGAAGAGATAGGAAGATAGATAGATAGATAGATAGATAGATGGATAGATAGATAGACAGATAGATAGATAGATAGATAGAGACAGACAGACTGACAGATAGATAGATAGAGACAGACAGACTGACAAACAGACAGACAGACAGACAAAAAGTCAAACATACAGACTGACAGAGTCAGCCCGACAGACAGACAGGAGGGAGCGAGAGAGTGTGGTGAGAGAGACAGATTCAGAAAGTCAGATGAAGAGGCAGGTAGGCAGACAGACAGACAGACAGATAGATAGAGACAGACAGACAAACACAGACAAGCAAGCAGGCAGGCAGAAAGTCAGACAGGATTCTCTCTCTCTCTCTCTCTCTCTCTCTCTCCTCTCTCTCTCTCTCTCCACACACACACACACACAACACACACACACACACACACAAACACACACACAACACACACACACACAACACACACATACACACACAAACACACACACACACAAACACACAGATACACACAAACACACACACACAGCGACCAGCAAAGAACAAGACAGAAAGATGAGTCAGAAGCGGAAATAAGCAAAAAAAGAATTGGAAGGGGGAGAGAGGAGAAGAGAAGAGGAGAGGCGGAAAGGAGGGAAGGAAGGAGTAGAGGAATAGAAGGCTTCCTGATAAAGGGAAGGGGAGAGAGAGAGGGATGGAGGGAGAGGGAGGGAGGTAGGGAGAGAGAGAGAGAGAGAGAGAGAGGGAGAGAGAGAGAGAGAGAGAGAGAGAGAGAGAGAGAGAGAGAGCGAGAGCAGGAAACAAAGATAGAGAGAGAGAGGAGAGGGAGAGAGAGGGAGAGGGAGAGGGAGAGAGAGAGAGAGGAGAGAGAGAGAGAGAGAGAGAGAGAGAGAGAGAGAGAGAGAGAGAGAGAGAGAGAGAGAGAGAGAGAGAGAAGAGAGAGAGAAGAGAGAGAAGAGAGAGAGAGAGAGAGAGAGAGAGAGAGAGAGAGAGAGAGCGCAGGAAACAAAACTAGACATTTCCGGGCCTGTCTCCTTGTAGTGGCCTGTGTGAGCCCAGAGGCTAGAGGTGGAGCTACTGCTTCTTTCTGTCTTTCTTTCTGTCTTTCTCTCTTTCTTTCTTTCTTTCTTTCTTTATTTTCTTGTCTTTCTTTCTTCCTTCCTTTCTTTCTTTCTGTCTGTGTGTATTTCTTCCTTTCTTTCTTTCTTTCTGTCTGTGTGTATTTCTTTCTTTCTTTTCTTTTCTTTTCTTGTCTTTCGTTTTTTTCTTCTTTCTTTCTGTCTCTCTGTCTGTCTGTCTTTTTTCTTTCTTTCTGTGTGTATTCTTTCTTCTTTCTTCTTTTTCTTCTTCCTTTCTTCTTTCTTTCTTTCCTTCTCGTTCTTCTTCTCCTTCCTTCTCTTCTTTTTCTTTCTTTCTGTCTGTCTGTTCTGTCTGTCTTTTTTTCTTCTTCTTCTTCCTTTTTTCTTCTTTTTTTCTGTTCTTTCTTTCTTTTCTTTCTTTTCTTTCTTTCTTTCTTTCTTCTTCTTTCTTCTCTTTTTCGTCTGTCTTTCTTGTCTGTCTTTGTCTGTCTGTCTGTCTTTTTTCTTCTTTTCCTTCCTTCTTCCTTTGTTTCTTTCTTTCTGTTCTTTCTTCTCTTCTTTCTTCTTTCTTTTCTTTCGTTTTCTTTCTTTTGTCTGTCTTTCTGTCTGTCTGTTGTCTGTCTGTCTTCTTTCTTTCTTTCTTCCTTCTTCCTTCCTTTTCTTTCTTTCTTCTTTCTTTCTGTTCTTTCTTTCTTTCTGTCTGTCTTTCTGTCTGTCTGTTGTCTTCTTTCTCTGTCTGTCTTTTTTTTTTCTTTCTTCTTCCTTCTTTCTTCTTCTTTCTTTCTTTCTTTCTTCTTTCTTTTGTTTTCTTTCTTTCTTTCTTCTGTCTCTCTGTCTTTGTTCTTTCTTCTCTTTCTTTCTTTCTTCTTTCTTTTTTTCTTTCTGTCTTCTGTTCTTTCTGTCTTCTTTCTTTCTTCTTTTCTTCTTCCTCTCTTTTCTTTCTGTCTTTTGTCTATCTGTCTTTCTGTCTGTTTCTCTTTTCTTTCTTTCTTTCTGTCTCTCTGTCTTTCTGTCTCTCTGTCTTTCTGTCTTTTCTTCTTTTCTTTCTTCTTCTGTCTCTCTGTCTTTCTGTCTCTCTGTCTTCTGTCTGTTTTTCTTCTTTCTCTTCTTCTTTCTTTCTTTCTCTTCGTGTTTCTTTTCTTTCTTTTTCTTTCTTTCTTTCTTCTTCTTCTTTCTGTCTTCTTCACTTTTTCTTTTTTTTTCTTTTCTTTCTTTTTCTTTCTTTCTGTCTCTTGTCTTTCTGTTCCTGTCTTTCTGTCTATCCTGTCTTTCTTTCTTTCTCTTCTTTCTTTCTGTCTATCTTTCTGTCTGTATTTCTTTCTGTGTGACTTTCTTTCTTTCTGTATGTCTGTCTTTCTTTTCTTTTTTTTTCTTCCTGTCTTTCTGTCTGTCTTTGTTTCTTTCTTCGTTTCTTTTCTTTCTGTCTGTTGTTCTTCTTTCTATCCTTTTTTCTATCCATCTTTCTTTCTTTCTTCTTCTTTCTTTCTTTCTTCTGTCTGTCTGTCTTCCTTCTTTTTCTTCGTCTGTCTGTCTGTCTGTTCTTTCTTTTCTTTCTTTCTTTTCTTTCCTTCTTTCTTTCTTTCTTTCCTTCTTTCGTTCTCTGCTTTCTTCTTTCTTGCTTTCTTTCTTTCTTTCTTTCTTTCTGTCTGTTTTGTCTTCCTTTCTGTCTTCTTCTGTTCTTTCTTTTCCTTCCTTTTTTCTTTCTTGCTTCTCTTGTCTTTCTTTCTCTCTCTCTTTCTTTCTGTCTGTCTGTCTGTTTTTCTTTCTTTCTTTCTCTCTTTCTTTCTGTTTGTCTGTCGGTTTTTCTTTCTTTCTTTCCTTCTTTTATCCTTCTTTCTTTCTTTCTTTCTTTCTTTCTTTCTCTTCTGTCTGTCTGTCTTCTGTCTGTCTTCCTTTCTGTCTTCTTTCTTTTTCCTTCTTTCTTTCTTTCTTTCTTTCTTTCTTTCTTTCTTTCTTTCTTTCTTTCTTTCTTTCTTTCTTCTTTCTTTCTTTCTTTCTTTCCTTCTTTTAAGTTCCACTCACGCTTTAGCAGGCGCAGAAGAGCAGAAGAGCAGGACAGAGCTAACTATAATAATTATTATGATGTGTGCCGAGGTGGTTTTGTTATCTTGAATCCCTTTTTTTCGTTTTTTCACTTTTGTGTGTGTTGTTTTTCTTTCTTTCTTACTGTGTTTTTTTCATGTCATCTGTCTTGCTTCACTTTCTCAACCCTGTCCGTCTGTCTGTCTGTCTGTCTGTCTGTCTGTTTCTGTCTGTCTCTCTCTCTCTCTCTCTCTCTCTCTCTCTCTCTCTCTCTCTCTCTCTCTCTCTCTGTCCATCTTTTTTTGCTATTGTTTGTTCCCCTCCCCCTCGCTCTCTCTCTTTCACTCTCACTCTCTCTCTCTCTCTCTCTCTCTCTCTCTCTCTCTCTCTCTCTCTCTCTCTCTCTCTCTCATGATGTCTCCCTAAGGACGGGGACTGGATGTTGAAAAGCGCATGGGTGGTTATTCATTATCCTTAAAAATTTTATTTGATTTAATTCGATTTGATTTGAACTAATTTTCTTGAATGTGTGCAACTGTACGCGCGCGCGCGCGCGCGCGCGCGCGCGTGTGTGTGTGTGTGTGTGTGTGTGTGTAAGCTTACATACATGAACATACACCAGGCAGACAGACAAAAATGGGTAGATACACACACACGGGTAGACGAACTAACAAATGAATGAATGGACTATGAAATGAATGATGAATAAATGAAAATACACAAATGAATGAATGAATGAATAAATGAAAATACACAAATGAATGAATGAAGGAATAAATGAAAATACACAAATGAATGAATGAATGAATAAATGAAAATACACAAATGAATGAATGAAGGAATAAATGAAAATACACAAATGAATGAATGAATTAATAAGCGAATGATTCTGAAGTTTCTGTTCAATGAAACATTATATACACATCATCACGCGCGCATTTGCACACACGCACAGATGGCACACACAAACACATACTAACGCAAGGACACACACACATACACACACGCGCACACGCACGCACAACACACACACGCACGCACGCACATACACGCACACACACAAGGGAGACAGAGACACAGAGAGAGACAGAGACAGAAAGAGACAGAGACAGTACAGAGAGACACAAAGAGACACAGAGAGACAGAGAGACAGACAGACATACAGACATAGACAGACAGAGAGATAGAGAGAGACACACACACAGACACACAGACAGACAGACAGACAGACACACACACATACACACACACACACACACACACACACACACAAACAAACACACACACACACACACAAACACACACACACACACTCTCTCTCTCTCTCTCTCTCTCTCTCTCTCTCTCTCTCTCTCTCTCTCTCTCTCTCTCTCTCTCTCTCTCTCTCCTCTAACACACAAGGCGCAGAAAGACAGAGACAGACAGAAATCGTCACAGAACTAAAACCTGCCAGATAGGTTTGCACTACTGTACGTCATTTCAACATTCAGAACCCTCCTTACATGTAATACACCGATTACTGCCCGAAACACCATACACGCTGATGGACAGACGGGCCATAGCCTAGCGCTACATTATCGTGAATAGTTCAAACATGCACGGGCTTTGGTCAGTTGGCCACACATCTGTGAGGGATGACCCGCAGTCTGGTCCCAAAGAGCCAGATCAGCAGATGGCCACAATGACGTCAATCATTATTCACAAGGCTGTCTTAATCTGAGGATGATAACCCCCCCCGCCACCCGTGTCACTAGCGGGTC
>CM054152.1:22403089-22418089 GCA_028751875.1 Rapana venosa | reverse complement strand
GTTGGGGAGGGGGAATATAGAAAAAGGTGCAAAGTAGGAATTGGTGTTTTTGTTTGATTGTTGTTGTTGTTGTTGTTGTTTTGGTTTGGGTTTTTTGGGGGGGAGGGGGAGTGGGGGGTGCTCTGGGGGATGGATTCTTTGTCTCCCCATCCTAAGTCCTCTCGATTCAGTTTTATTTTAGCTTTGCATTCATTTTTTTCTCTTTTAAAAAAGAAGGGTGGCGCTGCTCTTGTGGCTACACACTTCCCTCTAGAAGAACAGCTCGAATTTCATACGCAAAGAAATCCTGCCGTGACTGTATAGTTATGTGACATTCTGCATTACATACACGGATGGAATCAAGGCACCAGTACTAAGTCTACACATGAAGTTGCACCTGGAAAGATGGAACACAAAAAATTCCTACCTGTAATTTACCTACATGCTGAGATTTGAACCCACAACTTCACGCGCTACCCACGCATTTGGGAAGGAAGTGGGAAGCGCAGCCCTTAAACCTCTCGGCTCTAGCGCCTCAGATAACAACTAGTGCAAGCAATGGTTGGCAGATAACCCAGATCAGTACACTGTTTGTGTCTGCAGTGCAGATAGCAAGGCCGTTCACAGCTGTTACCCAACGCGCGAGTTAAGTAACCCTGTAGAGAACTCACTCGTAACGGACAGACCTTACAGTCCAGATGGGCAGAGGATAAAAAGGACCCCCCCCCCCCTTCCCCCTCTTAGAATTGCAAATAATGATGATAAGAAGCACGAGAGAGATGTCAGGAAGATGACTTAGACCAGAGTGGATGAGGAGGAGGAGGAGGTGGAGGAGGAGGAGGAGGAGGAAGAGGACGACGACGACGAAGAAGGAGAAGAGGACGAAGAAGACGAAGAAAAAGAAGAACGAAGAAGCAAGAAGAAGAAGAATTGCGAAGAAGAAGAGAGAAGAAGAAGGAAGAAGAAGAATGCGAAGAAGAAGAAAAATGCGAAGAAGAGAAGAATTGCGAAGAAGAATGGAAGAAGAAGAAGAAAAGAAGAAGAATGCGAAGAAGAAGAAGAAAGAAGAAAATGCAGAAGAATTGCGAAGAAGAAGAAGAAGAAGAAGAACGAAGAAGAAGAAGAAGAAGAAGAAGGAAGAAAGAAGAAGAAGGAGATGAGAAGATGAAGAGAAAAAGAAGAAGAAGAAGAAGAATTGCGAAGAAGAAGAAGAAGAAGAAGAAGAAGAAGAAGAAGGAAGAAGAAGAATGAAGAAGAAGAATGGAAGAAGAAGAAGAAGATGATGATGATGAAGAAGAAGAAGAAGAAGAAGAAGAGAGAAGAGAAGAAGAAGAAGAAGAAGAAGAAGAAGAAGAAAAGAAGAAGTAGAGATGATGAGATGAATGATGATGAGATGAGATGATGAGATGATGATGATGATGATGATGATGAAGGGAAGATGATGATGATGATGATGATGATGATGAGTGGATGATGATGTATGATGATGATGATGTGATGGTGTGGTGATGATGAGATGGTGATGTTGATATGTTTGTTATGATTGATGATGAGATGATGAAGATGATGATGAGATGTTGGATGTTAAAAAATTATTTTACAAGTTAGATATAAGCATTATATTTACATACTTTTTTCCCGTCCGGCCTTTGTATTTGACAGATGGAGAGAGAGAGAGAGAGAGAGAGAGAGAGAGAGAGAGAAGAGAGAGAGAGAGAGAGAGAGAAGAGAGAGAGAGACAGAGAAGACAGACAGACAGACAGACAGAGACAGAGACAGAGATAGACAGACAGATAGACACACAGACAGACTGACTGACAGAAAGACAGACAGAATGAGATTGCGACAGACACACGGAGGCAGACAGACAGACAGAGAGACAGACAGACAGACAGACAGACAGACAGACAGACAGAGGTAACAATACAAGAGCTGGTATTACAAAATATGACTTTTTCAGACAGAATTTTCATCAGATTTGACGTCAGCATTATGGTTCTTCCTAGGAAATGTCTTCTGCTGCTGTTGCTGTTGTTGTTGGTGTTGTTTCGCTGGTTGTTGTTGCTGCTGCTACTGTTGCTGTTTTTTCTGCTAATGCTGCTGCTGCTGGTATAGCTCTTGACGTTGTTATTGTTATTGTTGTAAATGTTGGTTATTGACTGCTGCTGTTGTAGCTCCTGTCTTCTTTTGGCCACTGTGGCTAAAGCATAAGTAATAATAATAATAATAATAATGTATGGAATTTATATAGCGCTGAATCTTGTTAAGCAACAAATCAAAGCCGCTCAGATGACTTTTTTTTATATCGAGGATAATGGAATAAGCACTCATGGGCTTTTTTTTTTACATCCAGTCCCCGTGTGTATGCGATTTTGTAAATTTTGTCATCTGTTCCCACCGGCACACAATGGCCTACTCTTTCGAAAAGCGGAACAGGATTTAACGTGTGCGCAAGATGTTCTGCATGCGTTGGCACACGGGGCCTCGGCTTATAGTCTCATCCGAAGGACTTTAATAGTATATAATAGGTTGTATATAAAGTTCTAAATAAAAACAGATATCAGGAACAGGGAGGGGAGGGGGGTGTGGAAGGGAGAGGGGGGAGGGCAGAAACAAAGAGAAAAGGAACAGACAAAGCACACGGGATAAAATGGGTTCTTTGTGATAAAAGCAACTCGAACTTGACACGCAAAAATCCACTTGCAGCCAGATAAAAAAGAAAAAAACACAAGAACAAAGGGAAAAAGAAAGGAAATCACAACGTTATAGATATAATAAAAATAAAATACGAGACGTATGGGGCATTTAAAGAAAAAGAGAAAAAGAGAAGAAAAAAAACTAAATAGAGAGAGAGAGAGGGGGGGGGGGGGGGGGGGGGGGGGGGGGGGGGGGGGGGGGGGGGAGAGAGAGAGAAAGACACAGAGAGAGACACACACACACAGAGGGAGGGAGGGAGAGAGAGGGGGGGGGGGTGTAGAGAGAGGGGGTGGATGAAACAAGCGAACAATAAATTTAAAAAAAACAAAGGAAAAGGGGAACGAAGAGAAAGAAAATATATCAAAGAAATGTTAAGAGGGAGAGAGAGGGAGAGAGAGAGAGAGAAAGAGAGAGAGTGAGTGAGAGAGAGAGAGAGAGGGGAGGGGGGGGGGGGGGAGGGGGAGAAAGAAAGAAAGAGTTTTGATGCCGACGAGGCAAAAGAGGAAAAAACGAATAAGAAGACTAACTACTGAAATAACGACCACGACGATGACATCGACGAGGAGAAAAGACAATGGATGTGACGGACAAGAACAAAGAAAAAAAGAAAGAAAGAAAAGAATAGAAAGAAAGAAAGAAAGAAAGAAAAGAAAAAGAAAAGAAAGAAAGAACAGAGAGAACAGAAAAGAACAGAAAAGAATAGAAAGAAAGAAAGGAAAACGACCCCCCTCTCTCTCTCTCTCTCTCTCTCTCTCTCTCTCTCTCTCTCCCTTCTCTCCTCTCTCTCTCTCTCTCTCTCTCTCTCTCTCTCTTCACTCTGAAAAGGAAAAAAAAAAGATGAAAGAAAGAAAAAAAAGACAAAATTCCACCCCCTCCCTCTCTCGCTCTCCCTCCTCCAGCCCCCTTCTCTCTCCTCCCATCTCTCTCTCTCTCCCACCCCTTCTCTCTCCTCCCATCCCATCCCTCTCCCTTTTTCTCTCTCCATTCCCATTCCCTATCCTCTCTAACTCCCTCCCTTCCCCCTCCATCTACCCCCCCCCTCTTCCCGCCCCATCCTTCCCCTTTCCCCCCCCCCCCCACCCCGCTGCCCCACCCCATCCCGTCCTCCACCCCGCCTATCCCACTGTCTCTAATGGCAGTCAGTTTTCATAATGGCACAGTTCCGCAGGCATCTGCGTTGCCTAGCAACCAGACCTCCCTTAATATTAGCTTGCTGAGCTGTGACCTCATTAGCCATGACTGTACCAGTGCATTACGCTCTTTTTTGGTTTTGGGGGTGTTTTTTGTTTTTTCTTCTCTGACGTCAGGATCTGGCTGGATGACACACTATGACGTCATTGAAGCTTATGACGAGATCATAGGTCTTTTGTTTTTTGTTTTAAGTTTCCTTTTTTTCAAATATGTTTTTAGTTTTGGTTTGGTTGTTTTGGTTGTTGAAGGAGTTTGGGTGTGTGTGTTTTATTTGTATTTTTTTTATTTAATTATTCTTTTATATCGAGGATAATGGAATAAGCACTTATGTGCTTTTTTACATCCAGTCCCCGTGTGTATGTGGTTTTGTAAATTCTGTCATCTGTTCCCACCGGCACACAATGGCCTACTCTTCCGAAAAGCGGAACAGGATTTAACGTGTGCGCAAGATGTTCTGCGTGCGTTCGCACAGGGGTCCTCGGTTTATAGTCTCATCCAAAGGACTTTCTGGGAGAGTGGGAGTCTGCACTGATGTTAACTCCAGGGGAAAATATCCCCTTGACGGGAATCGAACCCGGGTCGTCAGATCTCCGCCCCCGTGTGTGTGTGTGTGTGTGTGTGTGTGTGTGTGTGTGTGTGTGTGTGTGTGTGTGTGTGTGTGTTGTGTGTGTGTGTGTGTATGTGTGTGTGTGCGTGTGCGTGTGTCTGTGTGTCTGTGTGTGTCCTTCTTCCTTCTGCTACCAGCAAGAGTAAATTGCATGAGGAGTTTGTTTAGTTGTATTGATTCGAAAGTATTCTTTGTTGTTTGTTTGATTGTTGTTTTGTTTGTTTGTTTATTTTTGTGTTATTGTTGTTGCCGCTGTTGTTGGGTTTTTTTTTACACTAGTTACGCAACAGAGAGTTTACACAATGAATTTGAAATGATGATAAATTCTTGGCAAGTTAGCAACCAAGCGGAAACAGCGATGATATAAAGAAAATGACGATGATGACAATAAAAGCATCTAGAAATATAATGTTACCAAGGGAATGTATCCTATACACATTTTGTGTGTAAAGGTTTACTGACTCATGTAATTATCTTTCCTTCCGTGACTAGAGCTCAGAGGTTTACCAATGGTAAAATTTTGCGCATATGACCGGTTTTTCCCCACAATTAAGGTAGCTGTATTCCGACTTCGCGAAGGTCCAAACAGGACACCAGAGTTTATTTCTTGAAAAAAAAATGTCATCCGTTTCTACAGATACGCTTTGGCCCACTCTTCCAAAAGGTGGAACAGGATTTAACGTGTGCGCAAGATGTTCTTCGTGCGTTCGCACACAGGACCTCGGTTTACAGTCTCGCCAGAAGAACCTTCCATGGAGTGGAGTCGGTACTGATGTTAACATCAGGGGAAAAAAATCCTCTTGAACTAGTGCCTTGATGGTGTGGGCTCGAACTCGGACCGTCAGATCACGAGCGCAACGCTCTAACCACAAAGCTACCCTTCACCTCCCCCCTCCCCCTCCCCCATCCTCCCCCTCACTCATACAAATAGGAATACATTGTCGATGATCAAAAACAAAGAAAGAGAATATTATTGCACCAAGATTTTGCGCTGCTACCATCATTATGGTGGTGTCTGTCTTCTTCGTCAAACGCCCATACAGCAACTATTGTTGTCTGTTTTACGAGCGAAAATGCGTCCCGCTGCCCTTAAGTGCCTGACAAGTCAGGCCCAGCGCATCCGACTTCGGCATTAGAGAGAATTGCTTGGTCTTGGGTTTTTTTTTAAGTCTTTCTGGGGGAAAAAGGCAGGAGAATGGACCAAGAAGGCAGAAAATAGACAAGGAGGAGGTGAACAGAAAAAAAGAACAAGACAGAAACTAAGAAAGTGATAGAAAAGAGGAAATTTCTAGCACATAATTTCCAGAGTGTGGGGATGCTATTTATACTTATAAGCCCCCGGCATTCCCACGGTGGAGGTGTCTGTCTTAATGTATATTATGTCTATCCATCCTTTAGTCCGTTTATCTTTTGCAAATGTCTAGCCTCTATACCTGTCTGAATCTTTGCCTCTGTCTCCGTCTGTCTGTCTGTCTGTCTGTCTGTCTGTCCGGATGAACCAAGGTGCTGAAGAAATTGATCAACTCTTGCGTACGTACGTTGAAAAGAAGACTGACCACGCGTCACTAGCAGAAATGCAGTTTCCATCATTATCATGAGCTTTTCTGATATGTTTGATCTGCATAGAACATATTTTGTAAAGTAAACCGTGATTAAGATGTATCAGAATTTAAACTTAGACAGATCCCTTAAGATGGAATGCCGATTATGTGGGCCAACACACGGTCGCAAACGTAAAATTTCACCATTAGTGAACCTCGGAGCTCTAGCCCAGTAACGAAATAAAAAATATATTAGACACTTAAGGATAAAAAAATAAAATAAAGATTAGACTCAGTATGTACGAAATTAGTCAACACCATCCTGTTGACCAGTACAGACGTCATCAAGATACTGATTTTCTTTGTCTTCTTTGTCCTACTGCGAATGAAGATGTGCTTATTTTGCCCTATGCAGTCCAGTTTTCAAGGAACAAAGGAAAAAGCTATACACACCATTGAAAATCAATGCTGTAAATAATATATATCCTAGTCAGTTAAGGCTCAGTGTGTTTTTTGGCATCTAAGCATGAAAATTACTGCGAATAATTTGTCAATTTTCTTACACAAAGCATCTACATTGAGGTGGATAGCATAGCATCTAAGCTGAGGTGGCGCTGTTCTTGTGGCGACGCGCTCTCCCCGGGGAGAGCAGCCCGAATTTCACGCAGAGAAATCTGTCGTGACTTAAAAGTGGTATGAAATGATAGTTTTATCATGAACAACACGAAATTAAGATCTTTGAATTGATTATTACGATGTTCAATGATTGTTCTGTGTAACCCTATCATGGATGTCGGGGAATGGAGCATGCATATATATATATATATATATATATGAGAGAGAATCTGTTTGCCTTTCTGGACATCCAGCTCTGCATTACGTCATTGTGTCTGATTCTGTGTGTGTGTGTGTGTGTGTGTGTGTGTGTGTGTGTGTGTGTGTGAGAGAGAGGAGAGAGAGAGAGAGAGAGAGAGAGAGAGAGAGAGAGAGAGAGAGAGAGAGAGAGAGAGAGAGAGAGAGAGAGAGTCCTCCCTATATAGCAGGTTGTACGCTCTTTTTTTCGACGCAAATGGGCTTTTTCTATGTTGTGTTGTGTTTTCTTTTGTATTGTATTGTATTGTTTTTGTTGTTGGTTTTCTTCCGCTTTATTAGTTCCATTTTGTCCAGCCACCCTTTCATGTATGGCCCAATGGCTGCCATGTCAATAAATCACTCCTCTTTGAGTCTGAATTCTTTCTCTTTCTTTCTTTGTTTCTTTCTTCCTTTTCTTTGTTTCTTTCTTTCTGCCTGTCTTTCTTTCTTTCTTTCTTTCATACACAAACAGATATGCATACAGATAGATGAAAAGATAGGTAGACAGACAGACAAACAGTCAGATGGATAGATAGATAGATTAAAAAATATATATTCTCTCTCTTTCTTTCTTTCTTTCCTTTCTTTCTTTCTGTCTGTCTGTCTTTCTTTCTTTCATACACAAACAGATAAACATAAAGATAGATGAAAAGATAGGTAGCCAGACAGACAGACATACAGTCAGATAGATAGATAAATAGATAGATAAAAAATAGATTCTTTCTTTCTTTCTTTCTTTCCTTTCCTTTCTTTTCCTTTATTTCTTTTTTTCATACACAAACAGATATACATACAGATAGATGAAAAGATAGGTAGACAGACAGACAGACAAATAGATAGGTAGATGATAGATTTTAAAAATAGATTCTCTCTTTCTTTCTTTTTTTTCTTTCTTTCATACACAAACAGATATACATACAGATAGATGAAAAGATAGGTAGACAGACAGACAGACAGACAGACAGACATACAGTCAGATAGATAGATAGATAGATAGATAGATAGATTTTTAACAATTCTTTCTTTCTTTCTTTCTGTCTGTCTTTCTTTCCTTTCCTTTCCTTTCTTTTCCTTTATTTCTTTCTTTCATACACAAACAGATATACATACAGATAGATGAAAAGATAGGTAGTCAGACAAACAGCCAAACAGTCAGATAGATAGATAGATTTTTTAAAAAATTCTCTCTCTCTCTCTCTCTCTCCTCTCTCTCTCTTCCCTCTCTCTCTCTCCCTCTCTCTCCCTCTCTCTCTCTCTCTCCCTCTCTCTCTCTCCCCCTCTCTCTCTCCCTCTCTCTCTCTCTCCCTCTCTCTCTCTCTCCCTCTCTCTCCCCCCCCCTCTCTCTCTCTCCTGTGTATGGGTGTGCTGTGTATGTAGCTGTGGGGGGAAGGACAGGCCTATCACATCATCGATTATTCAGGGTGGTCTACCCAGTGCATGAGAACGCACCCGACCCCCGGACCCGCCTTCCCCCCCGTCTGACCTTCTGCAGTCTTTCTAACCCTCTTTGTTTCTCTGCCTCTGTTTGATTGTTTGTTTGTCTGTCCGTCTGTCTGTCTGTCTGTCTGTCTGCTTAATTCTTTGTTTGTCTAGCTGTCTAGATTTTCTAAATCAGATTTTTGAGGGTGGGTGGGGGGTGGGGGTGGGGTTAATGATTTTGGCAGAGCTTTCCTGTTGCTGTTGTTGTTGTTTTTGTTGTTATTGTAAGCTTTGGTTGGGTCCTTTTTTGTGGCTTTGTTTGTATATTTGTATCTTTGTTTATTTGTTCATATGCTTATATCTTTGACTAAATGTCTAGATTTTTATATCAGGTTTTTGAGGGTTCAAAAAAATTTTGGCTGTGTTTTGCTGTTGTTGTTTTTACTGTAAGCTTTGGTTTGGGTCTTTTTATGTGGCTTTGTTTGTATATTTTGTTTGGTTAGGGTTTTTTAAGCTTTGTTCAGTTGGGGGATTTTTGTTATAGATTTGTTTCTTTGTGTGCTTGCTTGTTAGGAATTTGGTAGCTTTTGGTGGATTTGGTACTGATGTTAACTTCAGGGTTAAATTCCCTAAATCGGGCGCCTCCATGGTGGCTCGATCCCGGGCCGTCACTCAGATCACAAGCGCAACGTTCTAACCACTAGGCTCTCCCGCCCTCTAAGTCGAGATATAATTTCATTGTTAAGACATAGAATACTGATTTTGTATAATTCTATTATTAAGAAGACACACACCGTCATACGTTCACCGTATAGTTTTACCAACATGATTATGTTCACAGACTCCGTATAATTTCCCTAATACGGTTACCTTGTAGATGCAATAATTATGTATTAATCAGTACTAACTACATCAAATGCTACCAAACTCCATACAAGCAAACAAAGAAGATGTTACTATCTCAATGGACTTGTGAGATAGTAAACATCTTTTTTTTCTTTCTTTTATTTATTTGTTTAAAGATAATATTCTCCCAATAACTTAATCTATAATAATAATAAAACATGGAATTTATACAGCGCCATATCTTGCAAAAAGCATAAATTTAGTGAGCATGTGAGAGCATGCAAGAGAGGATTTGATAGCTTGGAAAAAACCCCAACAAGAATGTGTAAAGCTAATACAGTGACTATATCAAAACATAAAATCGATATGGTTGTGAAAGTAAACAATATTTCATCAAAATTAATAGCCACACTAACGAATGCTTTGTTAAACTTTACTCTGTGTACATAATCATTGTGGGGATATTAGCTTGTTTGCTATTTATTTGTTTGCTTGTTTGTTTAGAAGGTGGATTAAACACATCGTAGCCTTGTGAAGGCATTTGAAAGGTTTGCCATGTCTGAGAAGAAAGTGATTGAGAAACTAGTGTATGTTTCTACTTTGTCCCCCCCCCCCCCCCCCCCCCCCCCCCCCCCCCCCCCCCCCCCCCCCCTTCTTTTACTTTCGTTATTTTGCGGGGTTTTTTTCTTTGATGTTTTCTTTGTTCTTTCTTTTCTTTTCTTTTCTTTCTTTTCTGTTCTTTTTATTCTTTCTTTTTTCTTTCTTTTTTCATTTTCTTTCTTTATTTCTTTCTTCTTTTCTTTTCTTTCTTTCTTTCTTTGTGTTTTCTGTTATTTCTTTGCGGCTTTCTTTGATGCTGTCTTTTTTCTTTCTTTTGTTTTCGGTGTACTTTTAAAACTATTTGGGATTTAAACAGTGTCCTAACTATTTGAAGAAAACATTTCTGCACGAGCCAACTGCATTTACGGTTATTTTGTGTGTTTATTTTTGTTTATGTATTATCATAAATGCAATTAAAAAAAATAATCAACAAACAATCTGACCAACCAGCCAAATATTGACACAGGCAGCCACACCAACGATCAATCAAAATTTGTAATAATCGGCCAATCAACCAGCTCACAAACAAATTAATTAAGCAGTTAAACCAATTAAGCAATAATTATTAGCAAAGTGAAAATAGCTTGTTTATCTCTTTACATCTTCGGTTTGTTTGCGTGTTCTCTTTAATTGAACTCGATTCAAAAGTCAGTTAAAATATACTCTAGTAATACGTTTACACGATAAAGTATTTCTGTTTGTTGGTCATTAACTTTGGTTTATCCGTTTGTTGCGCTAGTTGGGTGGTGGTTGACCTTTATCGTGCCGTTTCTAACAAGGAGTGTAGGGTAGTTTCTGTACACGGTGATTTGGGCAATCAGCGAAACCTGTTCATCCGATTATATCGTTCATGACGTCTTTAATGTCCCAACTATTAGCCTGCCTCTCTCACTCTCATTCCTCTCTCTCTCTCTCTCTCTCTCTCTCTCTCTCTCTCTCTCTCTCTCTCTCTCTCTCTCTCTCTCTCTCTCTCTCTCTCTACCTCTCGTGTCTCATTATTGAGCATCTTATCTAAATGCTATACTTCTATATTAAATACTAGATTATATTCATGGCTAGAAAGTAATCACATGATCTGTGAAAACCAAGCAGGATTTAGAAAAGGGTATTCTACAGTAGATCAGATCTTTAATCTATATTCAATTGTCCAAAAGTGCATGTCCAAGAAGGGCAAAAAACTGTATGTTGCTTTTGTGGACTTCAAAAAAGCCTTTGACTCGGTTAGACATGAGAAACTTTTGAACTGTATCAAAAGCCAGGGGGTAAAAGGAAAATTCTTTGTTTCATTATCAACTATGTACAAGTCATTACTTTCATGTATACGAATAGATAGCCAATTATCAGAGTTTTTTGAATGTCCATTAGGAGTCAGACAAGGTTGTGTTCTAAGTCCTACATTGTTTTCAATATTCATTAACCAGCTAGCAAATGATGTGAACGAAAAAGGCAAACATGGAGTACAGCTACTACCTAATATTATGGATATTTTTATTCTGCTGTTTGCAGATGATGTTGCCCTATTTTCAACAACCCCGGGAGGTTTGCAACATCAATTAAACATTTTGAAAGACTGCTGTAATGATCTTCAGTTAAATGTTAATATCAATAAAACTAAAGTAATGGTATTTAGGAAAGGGGGATTTCTTTCAAAACAGGAACAATGGTATTACAATGGTATTAGGTTAGAAGTTGTGAATCAGTATTGCTATCTAGGTTTTAGCTTTACAACAAAGATGAGCTGTAAGTTGGGTACAAAACATTTAGTCACTAAAGGAAAGAAGGCAGTGGTTCAGTTGAACAAAGTCTTTCATAGGTATAAAGAAATGAACGTTAGCACTTTTTTCAAGATTTTCGACACTAAGATTCAGCCAATATTGTTGTATTCATCGGAAATATGGGGAACAAACAGACTAGAGCATATTGAGAAAATTCATTTGATGGCATGCAAAAGATTTTTAGGAGTACCTGTAAGAACACCTAATAAGATGGTTTATGGCGATTTAGGCAGATATCCACTTTATGTCAACTCCTGTACAAGCACCATCAAGTATTGGTTCAAACTATTGCAAATGGATCAAAGTAGAATACCATATCATGCTTACTGCATGCAGTTAGAGCTAAACAGCAGTGGTAAATATTGCTGGATTTCAAAAATAAGAGAAATTTTGTGTGAAACAGGCTTTAACATTGTTTGGATGCAGCAAAGTGTCGGGGATGTAAAAGTTTTCTTATGTATGTTTAAACAAAGATTAGTAGATATGTTTATTCAAGAATGGGATGGGACTCTACGAGATAAAGAGAGGTATGATGTGTATAGATCGTTTAAGAGTATTTTTGTAAAAGAGCAGTATTTAAACTCTATAGATGTCTACTGCTTTGTCGTGTAGCAATTACACAGCAAGATTTAATGTTTTACCTCTTAACAATAATGTTTACAGATATAGTGATAATATCCAAGATAAATTATGTCCATTTTGTAAAACGAAAATTGAAAATGAAGCCCACTTTCTATTGGAATGTTACATGTACTCAAACTTAAGAGAAAAGTTTTTAAACAATGTATCAATGTACCATTGCCAGATATGTTCAAAGTAAGAAATGATGAGTACAAACATAGTTTGTCTAGATACATTTTTCATTCTATTAACAAAAGGAAAACAATGTTGGCTCAAATACTTTAATGAAAAACTGCTACTGTTTGATATACTCAATATGGATGATTTTCCTTAGATAGCATCTTCTTTCTATGATTGGGTTATGGTTAATTTAAGGGTTATAATCAAGAAATAGAATAAATGGTGTTTTTCTTCTTTAATCAGTCATAAATTGTTACTGACATAATCTTTTTGCACGATTCGGCTATGTATATGTTTATGTTTTTCTTCTTTAATCAGTCATAAATCATTATTTGTTTGTGCATTTGCTTTGCCAATGAGATGAATGAACCCATTGTTCCATCCCAAGCCCAACAAATGTATTGTGGTCCAAGGCCAATGTACATTAAATCATTTCAGTGTTCAGTGTTCAGTGTTCTCTCCTCCACTCTCTCTCTCTCTCTCTCCCTCTCTCTCTCTCTCTCTCTCTCTCTCTCTCTCTCTCTCCTCTCTCTCTCTCTTCTCTTCGGATGAGACAATAAACCGAGACCCCGTGTGGGAACGCATGCAGAACATCTTGCGCACACGTTAAATCCTGTTCCGCTTTTCGAAAGAAAGAGTAGGTCATTGTGTGCCGGTGGGAACAGATGACAAAATTTACAAAGCCGCATACACACGGGAACTGGATGTAAAAAAAGCACATGAGTGCTTATTCCATTATCCTCGATATAAAAGAATAAATAAATAAATAAATAAATCTCTCTCCCCCCCCTCTCCTCCCTCTCTTCAATTTCCTCATCCTTTCAATTCACTTTAACAGTATCCCATCTGTTTATGACGGTGAACTGGGAAGACAACATCAGAGAGAGAGTGGACTGGCCTTGAGTGGAACGATTTGCTAGGGAAAGCAGAGGACCACATGGGAGTGGAGGAAGCTGGTTGCAAAATCTTCACGGTCCATGGGCCTATGGGATAGGTGAAAGTGAAGTGAAGAAGATCTGTGTTTTATACTGTGTGTACGTGTGTGTGTGTTTCTGTGTGTGTGTGTGTGTGTGTGTGTGTGTGTGTGTGTGTGTGTGTGTGTGTGTGTGTGTGTGTGTGTGTGTGTGTGTGTGTGTGTGTGTGTGTGTGTGTGTGTGTGTGTGTGTGTGTGTGTGTGTGTGTGTGTGTGAAAGTTAATGAATTCTCGTGAGCACGAAGAGAAAACTGGCATCGACAATCAAAAAGAAAAACAAACCTGAACAGCCTTTAAAGGAATCTGCAAAACTGGAAACAAAAATCAACCACAGTTTCTGCTTTTTGTAAGCCTGAAGGAAATTTGTTTTTCACCAATCGTAACTGAACAGGTAGGTAGGCAAAGTCATTATTCTATTTTTTCATGTCATTGACCTTTTACCAAACATTTATGGGTATCTTTAAAAGGAGACATTTCTATAGCACAAAAAGAAGTTCAGTAAGACATTTTTGTAGACTCTCTTTTACTCTTTAAAGTTTGAATTTGAAACCACGGAATTGATATTTTCTTCCGTGTGTGTGTGTTGTGTGTGTGTGTGTGTGGTGTGTGCGTGCGTGCGTGCGTGCGTGCGTGCGTGCGTGCGTGCGTGCGTGCGTGCGTGTGTGTGTGTGTGTGTGTGTGTTGTGTGTGTGTGTGCGCGTGCGTGAGAGAGAGAGAGAGAGAGAGAGAGAGAGAGAGAGAGAGAGAGAGACATGCAGTGCTGCAAATGTTTTTCTTAATGCAAAGTATATATGTTACAGTGTTGCAAATGTGGTTTTTTTCTGAATGCAAAGTATATGTGGTACAGTTGAGAGAAAGCGGACGGACAAATAAAAATACACGCGAACAACAACAACAAAACACAGAAAAACAAACATTAAAACATGTAGACCCAAAAAAACCACCTTACAGACAGACAAACACATTGAAAACAAACTCCCCGAAGTCGGAATGCGGCTACCTTGTTGGTGGATAAAAACCTATCGCACAAACAAAGTCTCACCATTGGTAACCTCGGAACTCTCACCGATGAACAAAAAAAGCAACAACAACAACAACAACACAAAAAGCAGACGAGACAGATATACATATAGCAAGCAGACAGACGAACAGACAGACATACACACAAACAGACACACATACGCACAACGCAAATAGACAGACGGACGGGCAGACAGACAGACAGACAGAAGAAAGTAGAGGAAACTTGTGACACCGAAGCGAGAAATTACAGAGCAATTACCGAAGTCCATCATGGTCCGATTGCATTTGCATTGGAGAAGGACGGAGAGAGAGAGCAAGAGAGAGAGAGAGAGAGAGAGAGAGAGAGAGATGAGAGAGAGAGAGGAGGAGAGAGAGAGAGAGAGAGTGTGTGTGTGTGTGTGTTGTGTGTGTTTTGTGTGTGTGTGTGTGTGTGTGTGTGTGTGTGTGTGTGTGTGTGTGTGTGTGTGTGTGTGTGGTGTGTGTGTGTGTGTGTGTGTGTGTTGTGTGTGTGAGAGAGAGAGAGGGAGAGAGAGTTAGTGAGAAAAAGAAAGAGAAAGATAATACATACTTACTTACATACATACATACATACATACAGACAGACAGACATACATGCATACATACAGACAGACAACCAGACAGACAGACACACACACACATACATACATACAAACATGCATACATACATACACATAT
>CM054152.1:22395589-22398089 GCA_028751875.1 Rapana venosa | reverse complement strand
CGAGAGAGTGAGGTCGACGTCGCGCAACTCTTCTTCACTTAAAACAGTCATCGCGCAACTCATCATTCATCCATCATCCATCATCAAAAGCCCTGTGGCGACAGGCAAGCGGCGAAGTGACAGGTGTGGATACACTGGCAGTCGTAGTTGCAACCCTGCACACAGGCGGCTCAGGCTATCAGGGTCGCTACCTACTGAATGGAGCAGCGATAGGTTTCGCAGCCGTCTGAGCGACTGAGCAGCCCTCTTCAGGAATGCACTGCTCACCTCCTTAGCATGAGGAAGGGGCTAGAAAAGGTGCCCTAAACATTGCCTGCTCCACATCACCCTGGCTAGCTTACCGCGGCTGGCGGGGACCCTGCTCATGCGGTCGAAACATAGTGAAAAAATCAAGAAAAAAGAATAGGATACAGTGTCTGAACCTTGCTAGTTGGAATGTGCGAACACTTCTCGACAGGAACGAGAGCTTAAGACCCCAGAGACGAACCGCACTTATTGCAAGCGAACTCGCCAGATACAACATCGACATTGCTGCCCTTAGTGAGACCAGGCTAGCAGGCGAGGGCGAACTATGCGAACAAGGCACAGGCTACACCTTCTTTTGGAGTGGACGTGGGCCTGAAGAGAGACGTGAGGCTGGAGTTGGCTTTGCAGTAAGAACAACGCTTGTTGGCAAGCTGGATGGCCCCCAAAAGGAAAAAATGATAGACTTATGATGATGAGAATCCCCTTATCTCATGGGAAGATTTTTGCTACCCTTATCAGTGCTTATGCTCCCACCATGACAAATCCAGAGGACATCAAGGGCAAGTTTTATGAAGACTTGAATGCTGTTATTGCCTCTGTTCCCAACGCAGACAAGCTCATCATCCTTGGTGACTTCAATGCGAGAGTAGGCTGTGACAGTACCGCGTGGGAAGGTGTGATTGGAAAGCAT
Organism: Rapana venosa; assembly: GCA_028751875.1. Lineage (NCBI taxonomy): Eukaryota > Metazoa > Mollusca > Gastropoda > Neogastropoda > Muricidae > Rapana > Rapana venosa. The sequence continues at coordinate 22,397,152 of CM054152.1, read as the reverse complement.
GGAGTTGGCAACTGCAACAGCAATGGCCTACTGCTCCTCCAGACTTGCGTGGAGCATGACCTACTGATCACAAACACGACTTTCAACCTCCCTACACGTAACAGATGCATCCCTGCTATAGGCACTGGCATCTTATTGACTATGTCATCACCAGGAAGAGGGACAGGAAGGATGTTCATGTCACAAAGGCCATGTGTAGAGCAGAATGCTGGACAGACCACCGTCTCATCGTCTCTAAGCTCAGGTTGCGTGTCCAGCCCAGGAGACGGCCACAAGGCGTGAAAGCACCTAAACGCCTGAATGTCAACAAGATGAAGAACGACACAGTCAAGCGGTCTCTTGCTGCCGCCTTGGAGGAACGCCTAGAGCCCATTGTGCTGGATAGCCCAAACGTGGAATCAGCATGGGGAACACTCCATGAGATCGTGTATAACACAGCTATGGAGTGCCTCGGCCCTACTTCCAGGCGACACAGGGACTGGTTTGATGAGAACTGTGAAGAGATCACACAGTTATTGGAAGACAAGCGCTGTGCCTATAAAGCCCACCTTGATGACCCAACATCAACAGCAAAGAAAGATGCACTGAGGAACAAGCGTAGCACCATCCAGCTACAGCTGCGACAGATGCAAGACTCCTGGATCAGCAATAAAGCAGATGAGATCCAAGGATATGCTGACAGGAATGACATGAAGAACTTATATGATGGACTCAAAGAGATCTATGATCCCACCACATCAAGATCATCACCACCTCTCCTCAGTGCAGATGGGCCTACTCTCATCACTGACAAAGACAAGATCCTTGAGAGATGGGCTGAACATTTTGACAATGTTCTAAACCGTCCTTCCACCATCAACGATGAAGCTATTAACCGCCTCCCACAAGTTCCAGTCGACGAGACGATGAGTGCCATACCAACCTTTGAGGAGATCCAGAAAGCAATTCGCCTGCTGTCCAGTGGTAAAGCACCCGGCGCAGACTCAATCCCAGCTGAGATCTACAAAGGGGGTGACAGAGCACTGACTGAAAAACTTCATGAGTTCTTCCAAGTCGTATGGCAGCATGAGACACTTCCGCAAGACTTCAAAAATGCCTCCATCATACATCTATACAAGAACAAAGGAAACCTCCAGGCCTGTGACAACCACCGAGGAATATCCCTGCTGTCCATCGCAGGCAAGGTCCTGGCCAGAGTACTGCTGAACTGGCTCATAGTCCACCTTGAGCAAGACATTCTTCCAGAGAGTCAATGTGGCTTCTGGAAAGATCGCGGGACTATCGACATGGTGTTTGCTGCCAGGCAGCTCCAAGAGAAGTGTCAGGAACAAAACACTGACCTCTACTCCACCTTTGTTGATCTGACCAAGGCCTTCGATACTGTTAGCAGAGAGGGTCTATGGAGAATCATGGCGAAGTACGGCTGCCCAAGAAAATTCATCGCCATCGTACGTCAGTTTCATGATGGTTATGCTGGCCAGAGTACAAGACAACGGAGAGGCATCTGAACCCTTCCCAGTCACCAACAGAGTGAAGCAGGGCTGTGTTCTTGCTCCCACCCTG
>CM054152.1:22388089-22390589 GCA_028751875.1 Rapana venosa | reverse complement strand
TCAACCTTTTCAATGGTAATCACAAAGGAACGTTTGAAATTTTTTTTTTAAAAACCCCGTTCTGATGATTTCTAGGTCAGTGGAAGGAACAGAACAATACAGACACAGACAGACAGAGAGACAGACAAATGGACTAGTGGAATATAGGAACAGTGGGAATGAGATACTATTAAACAAAAAGCTAGATAAAGAGAAAGGAAGGAAGGAAGGAAGGAAGGAGGATGGATAAAGAAAGAGAGAAAGAAAGAAAGCAAAGAAAGAAAGAAAGAAAGAAAGGAAGAAAGAAAGATAAAAGGAAAGGAGGAAAGAAAGAATGGAAGAAAGGAGGAAAGAAAGAAAAACAGAAAGAAAGAAAAGAAGAAAGAGAGAGAGAGAGAGAGAGAGAGAGAGAGAGAGGAGAGAGAGAGAGAGAGAGAGAGAGAGAAGAGAAGAGAGAGAGGAAGAGAGAGAGAGGAGAGAGAGAGAGAGAGAGAGAGAGAGAGACGAGAGAGAGAGAGAGGAGAGAGGAGAGAGAAAGAAGGAGAAGGAAGGAGAAGGAAATAAAAAAGAAAGAAAGAAAAACGAAAGACAGACAGACGGACAGAAAGAAAAAGAAAAAAAGAAAGAACCCAAACCCCCAAACACTCTCTAACCTGCAAAGCCATTTTGGCCAGAATGTCTTTTTCGGTACTTGTCTGTGTATTTGTTTCAGGAGGGGTGGATTTCACTCTCCAGCACCGCAAACACAACACACTGTACAGCATCCTACACATCTGTCCTGGGCTGTTATAAGTTGCTGCTGATCCTAACGATGTTACACTTCTTGTTGTCGTTGTTGCTGTTGTCGTTGTTGCTGTTGTATAGTTAAATCCAGAGTCACTGTAAATCCATGTTCATTGCTGTAGTCAATTCTTGTTTTTTCCCCCTGTATTCAACTCATTGTAAAGTCGTGAGCTTTGTTGTTTTTTTTTTAAATAACAAATATAATCTCCCTAATCCATATCAGCGTTGATTTTCAAAAATATGATAAACATAGGATTATAGGTTTATTTGCACGTCAACTGTCAGATCGAAAACTTATATTGTTGTTGCTGCTGTTGTTGTTTGTTGTTTTCCCATGGTGACGTCGTCGCCATCTGTGGAATATTCCGTGTACACCACACAGCCTCTGTGAATAACTGACTAGCTGTATCACTCACTGCGCTGGTCGGGTCTCGGGTGCCTACTAGACTTTTTTTTTTTTTTAGTTTTCTGTCTCATTCCATCAAACCGGGCACGAAGTACCTGATCTTTGATGCGAGGGATCTTTAACCAAATACACGTCTGCCCCAAAAACGATAGCTGTAAAAGCAAAAACAAACACTATACAATATCAAAAATACCCTGCCCAAACCAAGGACAGAAATCGAAATCAAAAACAAAAACGACAAAAGTGGTGATAGCCAGATTTATACTGAGAGTTTGTTTTCCCTACCTAAAGCAAAATCCCAAAACAAGACGGAAAAGTCATTAAATACCTTAGATAAATACTCCAAAAAAAAAGATAAACAAACAAACCAGCCAAACATACAGCCACACAAACCTAAAAACCCGCCAAACAAACAGCACACAACAACCACCACACAACCAAAACCCGCCAAACAAACAGCCACAACAAACAAACCCAAACAAACAGCCACACAACCAAAACCAGCCAAACAAACAAAAACAAACCAACCAAACATTCAAACAAACCAAACAGCCAAGCAAACCAAAACAAACCAAAACCAAACAGCCAAACAAACAAGAAACGAAACTTTAGCAAACTATCTTCCATAAGCCATTCCTTTTTGTTCTTTTTCTTTCTTTTTGTCTTTTTAAGTGGCAACAGCAGAGCAGGACATCCAGATTGTAAGAAGCTGACGACTGAGACACTTGCTAGAAGGAGGATTCTTCACCAAAGACCTTCTGTAGTTCAGCTTTCTTTTTTCTGTAGAGTTTCCGTCTTATAGAGGCAGACTTGCTTCTATACTGATCCAAGAGAAACTAGTGGCAATACATATCTACTTCTTTCCATGCATGCTTGCTAATGACTCGCCTTAAATATCCATAACTCAAAATCGATTTGTTAATCAGCTATGTCACTGAGACCCAAGCTAAAGTTCTTGCCTACATGTTTGTAATCATGATTCTAAGACAGATCTCTTCTAAGTAAATCGCCATTATTTCAGTTTTAGTATCATCATTGTGACATTGATGGAAGCTTAGAAACAATGGGAAAAAACACAGGCTTCTGAATGCGTGTTCTTTCTGACATCTTTGTCATAAAGATTCTAAGGTAGATATCTTCTTTAAATCAACATGGTGACATTGCTTAAAGCTTAGAAACAATAATATATAACAAAAATAAAACATAGGTCACTGAACTCTTTTCACACCAAGATTAGTGGTTTTTGCCAACATGTTTGTCATGAAGATTCTTACATAGGTCTCTTCTATAAATCACCATTATTTCAGTATTAGTATCATCATTATGACATTG
>CM054152.1:22378089-22383089 GCA_028751875.1 Rapana venosa | reverse complement strand
TTACAATAGCTTTCATTTAATTCAAACACGCGCAATGGTGTGTGTGTGTGTGTGTGTGTGTGTGTGTGTTGTGTGTGTGTGTGTGTGTGTGTGTGTGTGTGTGTGTGTGTGTGAGAGAGAGAGAGAGAGAGAGAGACAGACAGACAGACAGACAGACAGACAGACAGACAGACAGACTGACAGAAAGAGAGAGAGATCACATTGCACACGTGTGTGTGTGTGTGTGTGTGTGTGTGTGTGTGTGTGTGTGTGTGTGTGTGTGTGTGTGTGTGTGAAATAAATGGGGTGTGTGTGTGTGTGTTTGTGTTTGTGGAAGGGGAGGGGGGCTGGACAGTCGCATACGCAACAATCTGACCATTGGTGTACCTCGGAGTTCTACCCAAAGAAGTGTGTGTGTGTGGGGGGGGGGGGGGGGGGGGGATAACCAGTGGAAAAACAGACAAAATACATGAAGGAAACTACCTACAATTTAATAAAGAAAATATCTAAAAAAGAAAGAACTTTTACAGATATAAAAAATTTACATGACATACTAAAAATCATCCGCAGATTTAAAAAAAAGAAAAGAAAAGAAAAGCCAATACAATATTAAACGAATCTGGAACAAAGAAAAAACAATTCTACAGATGACATTACATACATACCATATTTTTAAAAAAAAATTGTCCGTAGTAATAACCGAAAACAAAAAATCAGTAAGGGGGTTGGGGGGGAAGGGGGTGGGGGGGGTGGGAGCAGTTTTGGTTTTGGTCCTCCACACACCTGTGACCCTACAGCTGTTGCACTGAACCTGCCAGTCTGCCCACCACCAGCCCAATTTTATATTAAAAATAAAGAAAGAAACAGAAACAGAAAAAGAAAAAGAAAAGAAATCCCCTCATCTTGGGCAGGTGTTCAGGCCATAACACTGACAGATCAGCCCTCTTGACTACCTCACTATGTAGAGCAACTTTGATTTTTTGACTCCAATGTTGCACCATCGTCTTCAGTCTGGCGAAGAGGATTGGTTTGGGGGGGAGGGATTGACAATGACAATGACAATGACAAAGTCTTTTATTTCGAGGATAATGAATAAAGACCCATGTGCTTTTTTTTTTTTTACATCCAGTCCCCACCCTTAGGGATATATATATAAGAGAGAGAGAGAGAGAGAGAGAGAGAGGAGAGAGAGAGAGAGAGAGAGAGAGAGAGAGAGAGAGAGAGAGAGAGAGAGAGAATGAATAAGGACCCATGTGCTTTTTTTTTTTTACATCCAGTCCCCGCCCTTAGGGATATATAGAAAAGAGAGAGAGAGAGAGAGTCAGAGACAGAGACAGAGAGATAGAGAGAGAGAGAGAGAGTGTGTGTGTGTGTGTGTGTGTGTGTGTGTGTGTGTGTGTGTGTGTGTGTGTGTGTGTGTGTGTGTGTGTGTGTGTGTGTGTGTGTGTGTGTGTGTGTGGTGTGTGTGTGTGTGTGTTGGGGTGGAATTGAACCTAAGACTGTTCATGTTTTTTTGTCCACCTGCTGGATTCGCCAGGTTCATCCACTGAAACACGAAAACATCCCCTGCAGTACCCCAAAAATGACTCCTTAAGGAGTTTAGTGAGTGACGAAGTCATAGAGAAGCAAAGACTACATGTAGATATGAATTTTAAAAAGATAAGCGGGGGGATTGTGTGGCTCTGCTCTTTTTTTTGTCATTTTAAGGGTGAAAGAAAAAGCTCGTTTGAGAGAGAGAGAGAGAGAGGGGGGGGGGGTGGAGAGAGAGAGAGGGAGAGAGAGAGAGAGAGAGAAGAGAGAGAGAGAGAGAGAGAGAGGGGGGGGGGGGTGGAGAGAGAGAGAGGGGAGAGAGAGAGAGAGAGAGAGAGAGAGAGAGGGGGGGGTGGAGGGGGGGAGAGAGAGAGAGGGAGAGAGAGAGAGAGAGAGGAGAGAGAGAGAGAGAGAGAGAGAGAGAGAGAGAGAGAGAGAGAGAGAGAACTTATTGAATTTCAGCAATTCTGTAGGCAGAACGCCTACTTTGTGAATTTCTCACAGCTATGTTGTTGTGTACAAAGAATGTCAAGTTTCACACACAGTAACACTTCCATGGGAAAACAGATAGGTAGACTATTTATAGAGCTGCATTGAGTAGGTATGTTAGGCAGTTGGACTTTATTTCTTTCCTTAACTCTCTAATGATCTCTCTCTCTATTTCTCTCTCTCTCTTTCTCTCTCTCTTGCTCTCTCTCTCTCTCGCTCTTCTTTTCTCTCTCTCTCTCGCTCTCTCTCTCTCTCTCCTCTCTCTCTCTCTCTCCTCTCTCCTCTGTCTCTCTCTCTCTCTCTGTCTCTGTCTCTGTGTGTGTGTCTCTCTCTCTCTCTCTCTCTCTCTCTCTCTCTCTCTCTCTCTTCAACATCTTCTTAGAGAGAAAAATGGCTGACGCACTTGAAAACCAGGAGGGAACAGTCAGCACTGGAGGCAGGACAATTACCGACTGACGTTTTGCCGACGACATCGACGGCCTAGCTGGAGAAGAGCAAGAGCTGGTCAGCCTGGTAAATCACCTTGATGAAGCCTCATCAGCATATGACATGCAGATCAGTGCAGGGAAAACCCAGCTGATGACAAATAGTGCCAATGACATCACCACTGACATAGACAACAACAAAATCGAGACCGCCCATAGCTTTGGATATCTGGGAGTTATAGTATCCGATGAAGGATCAAAACCTAAAAATTAATTCTCTCCAGGATAGCCCAAGACTACAGCTGCAATTGTCAAACTGAAAGTCCTCTGGAACGACAAAACATCGTCATCAGCTTTAAGATCAGATTGATGCGTACCCCGGTCATGTCCATGTTTTTGTACGCATATGAAATGTGACCCATAACAACAGACATTGACAGAAGGATACACAGGGAATGGCGATGAGATGCTTCCACTAACTTCTTGGTATCTCATACAGAGATCACATCAACTAACAAGGAAGTGAAAAACCAGAATCGAAAACGCTGTCGGGCCAAATAAAGAGCTCCTGGCTTCAGTAAACAAACAAAACAAAAGAAAACAAACACAAGGAACACAAGCAACAGCCCGCAAACTGAAGTGGTTTTGGGCACGTCACACGAACATCTGGACTGGCCAAGAATGTCCTGTAAGGAACAGTACAAGCAGGGAGACGAAGAGGCAGACAGAGAAAACGATGGAAAGACAACATCAGAGAGTGGACTGGCCTTGAGTAGTAAAGCATACTACGGAAAGCTGAGAACTGCGAGGAGTGGAGGAAGCTGGTTGCAAAATCTTCAGTGGTGCCCCAACGGTCTACTAGACTACGGGATAGGTGAAGGTGAAGGAAATCTTTAAGGAGTCGTTGGAGCACTGCACTGACATTTTCAGACAATATGTCGTGGACAGGTTGAACCTGGCGGAGCCCATCTCTCTTCAGGGAGCAGGGTGCATGCTGGGTATGTTCGTCTCACCCATGTCACCCGATCTAGCTGGACTACTCTTCAAAGAAAGACGGATGGAACTTGAACACGTCCACAGGACGTTCTGTGTCTGTTCACTCGCCCGCACCCGGGGCTTGGGATCATCGTCTTTCTTCTTCCACGTCGAACGCTCAGACAGCAACTATTGTCCGTTAAATGAGCGAATATGCGTCACGCTGCTGTTATTTATTTATTTATTTATTTATTTATACCACTTTAAGTCACGGCATATTTCTCTGCGTGAAATTCGGGCTGCTCTCCCCGGGGAGAGCGCGTCGCCACAAGAGCAGCGCCACCTTTTTTTTCTTTTTTCCTGTCTGCAACAGTATTTGTTTCCCTATCAGAGTGGCTTTTTTCTACAGAATTTTGCCAGGACAACTCTCTTGTTGCCGTGGGTTCTTTTACGTGCGCTGAATAAATTTGTGTAACACACGGGACCTCGGTTTATCGTCTCATCCGAAAGACTAGCGCCCAGACCACCACTCATGGTCTAATGGATGGGGGAAAAGTTTTGGGTCCAAACGGGATACGAACCACCGCACACTTCCGACCCTGACTTTTTGCTTTCTAGACAGGCGCGTTGCCTCTAGACCACCGATCAGGCCCAGCGCATCCGGCTTCGGCATAAGAGAGATATGTTATATTTTAAGTCTTTCTGGGGGGGAAAAAAGCAGGACAATGGACCAAGAAGGCAGAAGATAAACGAGAAAGAAGTAACAGGAAGAAAAGAAACAAGGCAGAAACAAAGAGAGGGATAGAAAAGATGGAATTCTTAGCGCAGAATTTCCAGAAGGTGGAGATGCTATTTATACTGACAGTCTCCCCCCCCCCCACCCCCCCCTCCGGCATCCCCACGGGGAAGATTCATCGTCTCATCTGAAAGACTTTCAGGGAAGTGGAGTCGTTCAAGATATCAACTCCGCGGGGAAAACAATATAGTTTCTCCAACGGACAGTTCAATGAAGATTCGAACGCGCGAACAGCAGATCACGAGTACAACGCTCTAACCACTAGGCTATCTTATAGCGTTGGTATAGGGGGTGGGGGTGGGGTGGGAGGGAGCGACGACGAAGGGGAGAAAAAATGTTGTAACTGTTTGAACATAATTGTTTTATTGATAAAAAATCTGAGATCACTATCTCCGTATTGCTTGATGTCGGGGGGAAAAAATGATGGAGAGAGAGTGAGAGATGGATAGATAGTGCGTGGAACGATGACAAAGATAATATGAGAGAGAGAGAGAGACAGACAGATAGACAGAGGAGAGAGAGAGAGAGAGAGAGAGAGAGAGAGAGAGAGAGAGACAGAGACAGAGAGAGGTCAGCCTATATGAACTGCTTAAATAAGAAAAAGTCGAACAAACAACTCAGGAGACAAAGAGACAGACATGGCAGACAAACAGAAAACTTTAAGAAAATTATTTATTCTTTTATATCGAGGATAATGGAATAAGCACTCATGTGCTTTTTTTACATCCAGTCCCCCGTATGTATGCGGTTTTGTAAATTCTGTCATCTGTTCCCCACCGGCACACAATGGCCTACTCTTACGAAAA
>CM054152.1:22368089-22373089 GCA_028751875.1 Rapana venosa | reverse complement strand
CAACACTGCAGAATGGACACCTTGTGTCGGCCATCCCTGTGATGACAATGTCACTACCTTGTTGTCGGAGCGAAACAGTAGTTTTACTAAAATGTTATACATGTGTGTGTGTTTGTGTATGCGTGCGTGCGTGCGTGCGTGTGTGTGTATGCGTGCGTGCGTGCGTGCGTGTGTGTATGTGTGTGTGTATGTGTGTGTATGTGTGTGTGTATGTGTGTGTATGTGTGTGTGTATGTGTGTGTATATGTATGTGTGTATGTGTGTGTGTGTGTGTGCGTGCGTGTGTGTGTGTGTGTGTTTCATTCCTCTGGGCTGGACCTCTGAGGTTCATCTATACTGAGACTATGCGTTATGCAACCGGTTTTGTTTTTTCGTGTGTGGTTTTTGGGGTTCGTGTTTTTGTTGGGTTTTTTTGTTGTTGTTGGTTGTTGTTGTTGGGGTTTTTTGTGGGTTTTTTTTTTTGGAGGGGGGGGTGGGGTACCATGAAGAAAGCCGAATTCCGACTTCGGGGACGATATCAAAACACGACACCAGTTTGTATGCGAGGTTTTTGTTGTTGTTGTTGTTGTTGTTGTTGTTGTTGTTGCTGCTGCTGCTGCTGCTGCTGCTGCTGCTGCTGCTGCTGCTGCTGCTGCTGATGATGATGATGATGATTCTGCTGCTGCTGCTGCTGCTGCTGCTGTTGCTGCTGCTGCTGCTGCTGCTGCTGCTGCTGCTGCTGCTGCTGCTGCTGCTGCTGCTGCTGCTGCTACTGCTGCTGCTGCTGCTACTACTACTACTACTGTTGTTGTTGTTGTTGTTCTTCTTCTTCTTCTTCTTCTCTTCTTCTCGTTGTTAAGGTTTGCCCTACATTCCTGCCTTGTTGCCGGAAAATCAATCAGTACAGGTAAAATCAATGTCATAATTATTATACTTTGATACGAGAAGAATGTTATCAGATATGCTTGACCCCCCCAAAAAATGCTGGAGATTGGACTGGCAATGCAGAAAATAAGCAGGAAAGATATAACAGAAAGATAACGAAAGAGACAGAAACGAAGAGAGTGATAAAAAAAAAAGAGAGAACTTCTAGCACAGATTTTCCGGAGTTTGGGGGGTGATTGTACTATAGTCCCAGCGTAAATATCCGATTTAGGGACTGTTCCATCAGCCAACCATCACCCTGAATTTCCGGGAGGAGGGAAGTGGTATCTATAACTGAAAGAAACGCAGCCCCCCCCCCCCCCCCCCCCGTCCCCTCCTATCTCCCCAGGGGGTCAGGCTTGATTGAAAAAAAAAATATATTGCTGACGCTGCCATCTCCATCAATTTGTTAAATTTACTTTTTTTTCTCAGCCATTCGCTCAGATCATCGCTGTACTAGATTGCCAGTGGCAGAAACTAAATGTCATTATTGTACATTGACGTCCTGATTTATATATTATCGTTTTTTTACGTTGTATTGTATTGTATTGTATTGTATTGTGTCGTACATTGTGTAATTGCCCTTCATGGGATGATTCAAGTGTTTTTGACTTTGACTGACTTGACTTTGACTACAAAAGTGTATTGGCAGCGTATTGTACTTCGCTGTATTGTCTTGCATTGTGTTGTGTTGTATTGTATTGTGCCGTGCTTTACTGTATTGTATTACATTGTGTCTATACTGACTGTGTTGCATTGCATTGAACTGTATTGTATTGAATCACAGTGCGTTGTATTGTAGTGTATTGTATTGTGCTGTACTTTACTGTATTGTATTACATTGTGTCGTATACTGTGTTGTATTGCATTGAACTGTATTGTATTCAATCATATTGCGTGGTATTGTATTGTATTGTGCTGTGCTTTACTGTATTGTGTATTACATTGTGTCTATACTGACTGTGTTGCATTGCATTGAACTGTATTGTATTGAATCATAGTGCGTTGTATTGTATTGTATTGTATTGTATTGTATTGTGCTGCACTTCACTGTATTGCATTACATTGTGTCGTATAGTGTGTTGTATTGCATTGAACTGCATTGTGTTGAATCATATTGCGTTGTATTGTATTGTATTGTATTGTATTGTATTGTATTGTATTGTGCTTTACTGTATTGCATTACATTGTGTCGTATAGTGTGTTGTATTGCATTGAACTGTATTGTATTGAATCATAGTGCGTTGTAGTGTATTGTATTGTATTGTGCTGTGCTTTGCTGTATTGCGTTACATTGTGCCGTATACTGTGTTGTATGGCATTGAACTGTATTGTATTGAATCATATTGCGTTGTATTGTAGTGTATTGTATTGTGCTGTGCTTTGATGTATTGCGTTACATTGTGTCGTATACTGTATGTATTGCATTGAACTGTATTGTATTGAACCATAGTGCGTTGTATTGGATTGTGTTGTGCTGGACTTTATGTATTGCATTACATTGTGTCGTATACTGTATTGTATTGCATTGAACTATATTGTATTTTGAATCATATTGCGTTGTAATGTATTGTATTGTGCTGTGCTTTGTTGTATTGCATGACATTGTGTCGGATACTGACTGTGTTGCATTGCATTGAACTATATTGTATTGAATCATAGTGCGTTGTATTGCATTGCATTGAACTGTATTGTATTGAATCATAGTGCGTTGTATTGTATTGTATTGTATTGTATTGTATTGTATTGTATTGCATTGTGCTTTGCTTTGCTGTATTACATTACATTGTGTCGTATACTGTGTTGCATTGCATTGAACTGTATTTTGAATCATATTACGTTGTACTGTATTATATTGCATACCTCTCTCAGTCACGACACATTTATCTGAGACTAGGCTACTCTCTTGGGGAGATTGATATACCACGAAAAGCAGCGCTACCCATTATTTGGGATTAAAAAAAAAAAACCCAACAATTTTCCTGTCTGTGTATTTAGTTCCCAGCCAGAGAGGTTCTTTTTCTTCTCCCCCTTCTCCTCCTCATTCTCTTCTTCCACCATCCCTCTAGGTCTTTCTCCCCCATCCCCCTCCACCTCCCCCCCCCCCCCCCCCCCCCCCCCCCCGGCTTAATTTTTCCATTATCTTCCCCCTCCTCCGTCCCCATCTGCTTCTTCCTCGGTTTTTTTAAAATTAAATTTGTATATTTCTCTTGCGTTTGATCATACAGTTGATACATATAAAATGTCTAACCAGTGTGGCGTGTGTGTGTGTGTGTGTGTGTGTGTGTGTGTGTGTGTGTGTGTGTGTGTGTGTGTGTGTGTGTGGTGTGTGGTGTGTGTGTGTGGGGTGTGTGTGTGTGTGTGTGTGGTGTGTGAGAGAGAGAGAGAGAGTGTGTGAGTGTGTGTGTGTGTTGAGTGGTGTGTGTGTGTGTGTGTTTGTGTGTGTGTGTGTGTGTTTGTGTGGTGTGTGTGTGTGTGTGTGTGTGTGTGTGTGTGTGTGTGTGGTGTGGTGTGTGTGTGTGTGTGTGTTGTGTGTGTGTGTGAGAGAGAGAGAGAGAGAGAGAGTGAGTGAGTGTGAGTGTTAGTGTGTGTGTGTGTTGAGTGGTGTGTGTTTGTGTGTGTGTGTGTTTGTGTGTGTGTGTGTGTGTGTGTGTGTGTGTGTGTGTGTGTGTGTGTGTGTGTGTGTGGTGTGTGTGTGTGTGTTGTGTGTTTGTGTGTGTGTGTGTGTGTGTGTGTTGTGGTGTGTGTGTAAGTGTGTGTGTTTGTGTGTGTGTTTGTTGTGTTTTTGTGTAAGTGTGTGTGTGTGTTTTGTGTGTGCGTGCGTGTGTGTTTGTGTGTTCTGTGGTGTGTGTATGTAAGTGTGTATGTGTTTGTGTTGTTTTGTGTGTTTTCTGTGTGTATGTGTTTGTGTGTGTGTTTGTGTGCGTGTGTGAATGTGTGTATTCTAGGAACATAAACTTAACGACGAAACATAAACTGGTAGCACAGATGTACACTACCCTTTCAATAAGGATTCTGACCTTTTTTTCATGAATGAATCACCGTCACCGTCACTGTCACCGTCACTGTCATCGTCGTTATTGTCAGTGTCAGTGTCAATGCTCTTACCTGTGATCCGGAAGATACGGACATGACGGAAGATACGGGTTTGTAATCCCCGATAGCCTCGTAACTGCCGGAGCGCTGGCAGAGCTGACGGTGGCGAGAACAACGACGACGATAGAGGAGACAGCAGACGACAACCACCACCACCACACCTACAGCTGAAGCGCCACACAGCGCTCCCAGCGCTTCTGACGACACCATGGCAAGTCTGTACACAAACGCAAACGCAATTTTATTTCACGAGGGTAATAGATTAAGTAACAAGACTTTTTTTCATCCAGTCCTCAAAATGAAAAGAAAAGAAAAAGCTGCAAGAAAAGCAAAAGCATAATTATGATACATATGAAAGTACACACACATTGATATCAACAATACACGAGAGACAGAGACAGAGACAGACAGACGGACAGACAGAAAGACAGGCAGGCAGGCAGGCAGGCAGACAGACAGATAGATAGACAGACAGACAGAACAGAGGGACAGATAGACAGTCTGAGATAGAGACAGAGATAGCGAGACAGAGAGAGGAACAAGAAGTATGGAAAGCGGAAATAAGTGTTGTATTAATACATCTTGGGAAGGAGATACGTTGTATCACATTATTTCATCAAAAGATCTTGATACATTGTTTTTATTTTTTTTCAGATTAGTTTCATTTTTTAGTTGGTAGGGAAGCCTATTCCACAGCCAGCCCCCAGAATATGCTAGACTTGATTTGAATAGTGTTATCTTAGGTAGAGGTATTGAGAGTGTCTAAAATCATTTACTGTGAAGATGCTTTGTAATAAAGATGGGGCATTTCCATGCAAGATCTTATGCATCAAAACTCCTTTATTGAAAAGAAGCTTGGACTTAAGGGGGAGAATATTAATATCTGAATGGTCAGCAACTGTTAAAGATGATGACTTATTTAGGATAAGCTTTAGGGCGCGTTTATGCACCCTCACTATTAATTTAAGTAAATTATTGCTGGCCATATCCTACAGTGTAGA
>CM054152.1:22338089-22360589 GCA_028751875.1 Rapana venosa | reverse complement strand
CTGGTTCTTAACACAAAATGCCTAAAACGCTGTCATTGAAAGGTTTTATTTTCTAGGGTTGTTTTTTTAATCGAATCTTTGAAAATCATTTTCAAAAATGATTGAGAAGTTGTAAGTGGTTACCTACACTTGTTTTCCTCCACTACTATTTCTGCATTAATACCAAAACTGAATGTGTTGACAATGATAATGATGATAATAATATATGGAGTTTTAATAGCCCTGATTCTTGCAAAGCAAACAAATCAAAGTGCTTGCATTAAAATTATTCACATGCATGCAAACGTTCAGAAATAGGATTGAAAGATACTGGAAATGTGTTGCGATACTGTACCAGAATTGTATTATATTTGTTGAGATATTATACCAAAATTTATTGCATGTGTTGAGATACCATACCAACATTGTATGTGTTATTACAATTTATTTTTATTACACCAGAATTGTGATATTATACCAGAATTGTATGTGTTGATATATTATACAAGAATTGTGATATTATACCAGAATTGTGTGTGTTGATATATTATACAAAAATTGTGATATTATACCAGAATTTATGCGTTGATATATTATATCAGAATTGTGATATTATTCCCAAACTGTATGTGTTGATATATTATTACAGAATTGTATATGTTGATATATTATACCAGAATTGTGATATTATACTAAAATTGTGTGTGTTGATGTAGTATACAGAATTGTATATGTTGATATAGTATACCCGATTTGTATATGTTGATATAGTATACCCGAATTGTATGTGTTGAGATATTATACCCAGCATTTATATATATTAATACATATATTATATATATTATATATTAGTGTGTGTGTGTGTGTGTGTGTGTGTGTGTGTGTGTGGTGTGTGTGTGTGTGTGTGTGTGTGTGTGTGTGTGTGTGTGTGTGTGTGTGTGTGTGTGTGTGTGTGTGTGTGTGTGTGTGTGTGTGTGTGTGTGAGAGAGAGTGTGTGTGTTGAGATATCATACCAGAATTCTATGTGTTGATAGATCATACCAGATTTGTATGTGTTAAGGTATTATACCAGAATTCTATATGTTCAGATATGATACCAGAATTACATGCGTTAAGATATTATACCTGAATTCTGTGTTAAGATTATTACACCAGAATTCTATGTGTTAAGATATCATTCCGGAATTGTATGTGTTGAAATATTGTACCAGAATTCTGTATTGATGCATCATACACTACTTGTATGCGTTGATATATTATGCCAGAATTGCATGTATTGATGCAGTATGCAATAATTGCATGCATTGATATGGCATGCCAGAACTGGATACGTTGATGTATTATACCAGAATTCTATGTGTTGGGATATCATACAAGATGCAGAAATGTTTGTTTGGAGGGATGGTCTGCCAGAATAACGATATAGAAAACCAATACCTTAATATTGTTGTGTTTTTTTGTACCAGTCATCATTAGGAAGAAAGAAAGTTAGGAAAAGATGTATAAACTGCAGCATAGACAATGATGAAAAGCAGATAGAAATGGAAAAGTCAGTGTTTATAATTATCATCTATGCGTACCAGGTGTAACTGCTTGTATGTCAGTAAGTTCTTTGACAAAGGTGGAAAGTAATAACGCGATTTCAAAATGTAAGCATATAACATCGCTCTGTCTGTCTGTCTGTCTGTTTGTCTGTCTGTCTTTCTGTCTCTCTGTCACTGCCTCTGTCTCTGTCTCTGTCTCTGTCTGTCTGTCTGTCTGTCTCTCTCTCTCACTCTGTCTCTTTCTGTCTGTCTTGTCTGTCTCCCGAACACATGCAGAACATCTTGCGCACACGTTAAAACCGTTCCGTTTTCCGGAAGAGTAGGCCATTGAGTGCCGGTGGGAACGGATGCCAAAGTTTACAAAACTGCATACACACGGGGACTGGATGGAAAAAAACCCATGATTGCTTATTCCATTATCCTCGAAATAAAAGAATAAAATAAAATAAACCTCTCTCTCTGTCTGTCTGTCAGTCTCTGTCTCTGTCTCTGTCTGTCTCTCTCTCTCTCTCTCCCTCTCTCCCCCTCCTCTCTCTCTCTCCCTCTCTCTCTCTCTCTGTCCCTCTCTCTCACTCTCTCTCTCTCTCACTCTCTTTCTCTCTCTCTCCCTCTCTCTCCCTCTCTTCTCTCTCTACTCTGTCTCTCTCTCTCTCTCATGCCCATTAGATTTATTCAGTGTCAATGTCCCTTCGTCTTTTTTGGCATTCTTCTCTTCACTGTCAGTAGCCATCTGTCTTGGTTATCCCCCCCCCCCCCACACACACACACATCTCTCCTCTCTCTCTCTCTCTCTCTCTCTCTCTCTCTCTCTCTCTCTCTTCTCTCTCTCTCTCCTTCTCTTCTTCTCCTCTCTGCTACTTGCTGTCTGCTGTTGTCTGTCTGCTGCTGCTGCTGCTGTCGTCTGTCTGTCTGTTTCTCTCTGTCGTTTCTGTGTTTCTCTCTGTGTTCTCTCTCTCTCTCTCTCTCTCTCTCTCTCTCTCTCTCTCTCTGCTCTTGTCTGTCTCTGTTTGTCTGTCTCCTGCCTGCTTCTGTCTTCTGTCTTTTCTGTCTGTCTGTCTCCAGTCTGTCGTTTCTGTGTTTCTCTCTGTGTTTCTCTCTTCTCTCTTTCTCCTCTCTCTCTCTCTCTCTCTCCTCTCTCTCCTCCCTCTCTCTCTCTCTCTCCCTCTCCTCTCTCTCCCTCCCCTCTCCTCTCCCTCTCTCCCCCCCTCTCCCCTCTTCCCCCTCCTCTCTCTCTCTCTCCTCTCTCCCTCCCTCTCTCCTCTCTCTCCCTCACTTCCCCTCTCGCTCTCCCCCCTCCTCTCTCTCCCCCCTCTCCCCTCTCATCTCTCCTACCCCCCCCCCCCCCCCTCTCCTCTCTAACACGCACGCTTAAACAATCCCACCCACACGCGTGTTCACGCTTCAAGTCACCGACTAGCAAGGCCTAACACCTAGTTATCGCCCTTTCGTCATCTCTCAGCCCCCACGCCCCACCCACCCACACCCCCCCCATCCCCACACCCTACCCCACCCCACCCCACTCTCCAACACCCCATCTATGTTCTCAGTATAGCAGTCGATCAATCGTTAAGGTCCACTTTTATTCTTCTTTCCCTCCGTCTCTCTGTCTCTGTCTCTGCCTCCGTGTGTGTGTGTGTCGGGGAGTTTGTGTGTGTGTATGTGTTGTGTCTGTTTTTCTGTCTCTCTGTCTCTCTATCTGTGTGTGTGTGTGTGTGTGTGTGTGTGTGTGTGTGTGTGTGGTCGTCTTTTTTCGTTTGTCTCTCTCTCCTCTCTCTCTCTCTCTCTCTCTCTCTCTCTCTCTCTCTCTCTCTCTCTCTCTCTCTCTCTCTCTCTTCTTCTGTCTGTCTCTCTCTGTCTGTCTATCTGACTGCCTGCCTATCTGACTGTCTCTCTGTGTCTCTCTCTGTCTCTCTGTCTCTGTCTGTCTGCCTGTCTGCCTGTTTGTCTGTCTGTCTGTCTGCCTGCCTTTCTCTCTCTCTCTCTTTCTCTTCTTCTTCTTCCTTTATCTTCTTCTTCTTCCTTTATCTTCTTCTTTTCTTCTTCTTCTCTTCTTCTTCTTCTTCTTCTTCTTCTTCTCTTCTTCTTCTTCTTCTTCTTCTCTGCTTCCCATCTCCGCCTTCTCTCTATCTCTTCCCCTATCTTTCTGTGTATTTGTCTCTGTCTCGTGTTATTATGGTATGGTATGGTATGTCTGTCTTTGTTCGTGATGTCGTCTTTCTCTGTCTGCCTGCCTGTGCCCCACTTCTTAGCTTGTCTAACGGGATGCATATTGTCTTTCTCTCTGTCCCTGTGTCTTTCCCTCTGTCTCTGTCTTTCTCTGTCAAGACACGGGGACTGGATATAAAAAGAAAGCACATTAAGTGCTTATTCCATTATCCTCGATATAAAAGAATAAAAGAAAGAAAGAAAGAAAAATAAATTAATAAAGATAAAAATCACTTTCTTTTTAAAAAATTGTTTTCCAGATGGTACGTTGAATGACCAAGCCTCTCTGTGTGTCTCTTTCTGTCCGTCTTTGTTGTCTGTTACTCTTTCTGTCGTCCTTGTCTTGTCTAGTCTTCTGTCTTCTCTTCTTCTTCTCTTCTCTTCTGTCTCTCTGTCTGTCTGTCTCTCTCTCTCTCTCTCTCTCCCTTTTCTCTCTCTCTCTCTTCTCTTCTCTCTGTCTGTCTTCTCTCCCCTCTCTCTTTGCTTCTCTCTTCCTCTCTTGCCCTGCCCCTCTTTCTCTAGTCCTCTCTGTCTCTCTCTCTCTCTTCTCTCTCTCTCTCTCCTCTCCCTCTCTTCTCTCTCCACTCTCTCTTTCTTCCCCCTCCTCTCTCTCTCTCCCTCCTCTCTTCTTCTCTCTCTCCTCTCTTACGCTCCCCCTCTCTCTCTCTCTCCTCCCTCCTCTCTCTCTCTCTCTCTCTCTCTCTCTCTCTCTCTCTCCTCCTCTCTCCCTCTCTCTCTCTCTCTCTCTCTGTCTCTCTCCCCCTCTCTCTCTCTCTCCCTTCCTCTCCTCCCTCTCCTCCTCTCTCTCTTCTCTCTCCTGTCTCTCTCTCTCTCTCCTCTCTCTCTCTCTCTCTCTCTCTCTTTCCTCCCTCCCTCTCTCTCTCCATCTCTCTCTCTGTCTCTCTCCCACCTTCTCTCTCTCTCCTCCCTCGCTCCCTCTCCATCTCTCTCTGTCTCTCCCTTGTCTCTCTCTCTCTCTCTCCTCCCCTCCTCTTCTCTCTCTCTCTCTCTCTCCCCTCTCTCTCTCTCTCTCCTCCCTCCCTCCCCTTCTCTCTCCATCTTTCTCTGTCTCTCCCCCGTCTCTCTGTCTCTCCTCCGTCTCTCTCTCACACACACACAATAGCAGTGCGTGGACAGAAATGGCACCAGCGCCCAGCAACCAACTACCCACAAGCCATCTTCTCCTCCTCCACCTCCTCCCCCATCCCTCTCCCACCCCAACCACACCCCACCCCCCACCACCACCACCCCAAGCTTGTCCTTCTGAATCCAGTCTCACACACACACACACAGAGCTGTCGCCACCTCCCTCGATCCACCCTCGCCCTCCCCCATCCCCCACCCCACCCCACCCCACCCACCACAGCCGCCGCCACCACCACCACCACCACCACTATCACCACTACCACCGCCACCATCGCCACCACCAGTGCTAACGCCCACGATTTTCACGTCAGCAGCAGCAGCAGCAAGCAGTAATGCTGGCTGGCAGAAATTTTCTCTGTGTGTGTGTCTGTGTCTGTGTCTGTGTGTGTGAGGATGGAGAGGGATTGGGGTGGGGGTGGGGGTTGAGGGGGAGAGGGTCACGATTGCGTGGGTGGGTATGGGTGTGGGTTTGGGTGTGTGTGTAGGCGTGTGGGTGGGGTAGGTTGGGTTGGTGTGATGTTGTGGGTTGTAACATTTCTTGCTTGGCTGGCAAAATGGGTCGTGCCAGTAACTGCTCTCTTGTTAATGAATTGAAAATTGGATGTTTTACAGCTGGCTTCGCTGTAGCTGTAGGTTTTAGCTTTTAGCTTTTAGCTGCTTGCGTTGTGGTTGTGTTGGGATTTTTGGGGGGGGGGGGGGGGGGGGGGGGCTGGGATTGGGGTGGGTTTTTTGGTTAACTGAATGTACTGTTAGGTTTATGATTTGAGCGTTTTTGGTACTTATTTGGTTTGGAGTTGTGGTTGTTTTTAGCTTTGTTGTGGGTTTTTTTTCTTTTCTTTCTTTCATCTTTTTATCTTACTTTCTGTCTGTCTGTCTGTCTGTCTGTCTGTCTGTCTGTCTCTCTCTCTTTTCTCTCTCTCTCTCTCTCTCTCTCTCTCTCTCTCTCTCTCTCTCTCTGTCTGTCTTTCTTTCTCTCTTTCTTTCTTTGCCTTTTTTTTGCTAGTCCTTTTGTTGAACGGTGGATACGCATATATATATATATATATATAAAGTTTGCACCTTTCTCATCGTGATTTTGTGACGGTTTTAATCTGCGGTTTGAACACAGTGTCGAGGTGACAGCCCCGTATGGGTTCTGTGGTCGGTGGAGGCTATACACAACAAGACTGGATTGGATTGGATTGGACTCTGTCATCATGCATGATAATATACAGAGTTTTCAGTTTTTTGCGT
The DNA here is from genome assembly GCA_028751875.1 of Rapana venosa. NCBI lineage: Eukaryota > Metazoa > Mollusca > Gastropoda > Neogastropoda > Muricidae > Rapana > Rapana venosa. Next base: position 22,354,482 of record CM054152.1, on the reverse strand, counting down.
ATTCTTCAAGATTGAAATATTAACGATTTCAACCTTAAAATTTGGATGATTTGTATTGCGCTGTATGATCTCTATTGTGTAACTTTTAATATACCCGTCTGAGGGTTGGGGGGGGGGGGGGGTCCGTGAATTTTGTGCTGTTCATCTGGGGTTCAGCCTTAACGTCATAGGACAACGTCACCCATTTTGTTCTTTCGCCACCTGGTTTTTTGTTTTCTTCTCCTTGTCAGCAACGTGTATTTACGTGCTCACTGGAGAGATGCATTACCTTGCGGGGACCGTAGCTAGGAACAAACTTGTTTGCTGCTGTGAGTTCTTTTACGAGGTGCGCTACATATGCCTTACCTCGGTTTTTCCTTTTGATCCAAAAGACTAGCACATATAAATAAGCTACTATTCTTGACCTAGTGGGTGGATTAAAAAGTCCAAGTTTAGAGGAGATACCAGCACCTGATTTGCGGCTGTCCAAACAGAGGGGTGCTACAGCTGAGGCATAAGAGTGGTCTCTTCTTTTTTGTCGGACACTAGGACAGCCACTATTGTTGTCCTTCATATGCGCGGGAAATACGTTACACTGCCGTGAAGCTCCTGACAAGGCAGGTCCAGCGTACCCGACTTCGGTGTGGGAGAGAAACCGTTCTATTTGTAAGTCTTTCTGGAAAAGAAGAGGCGGGAGAATGGACCAAGAAGGCAGAAAATAGACAAAGAAGGAGGTGACGAGAAGAAAAGGAACAAAGCAGAAACAAAGAGAGGGACAGAAAAGAGGGAATTCCTAGCACAGAATTTTCAGAAAGTGAGGATCTTATTTATACTGACAAAGCCCCGGTATCCCCCAAGGGGAAATGAAAAAACGTGTGACTTCCAGCCCGTGGGACTATGAAGCCGTGAGTTCGAATCTAGGCGGATGCTTTTGGCTGATCGATTGTGGGGATTTTGCATGACCTCTACGGGTCAACATAAAACGCAGACCTGCCAGAGTTATCATTCCATTCGTGTATATACGCATGTAAAAGATCAAACATGTTGGTTAAAGATCCCGTAAATCAAGAGTTTAGCGGGTCATGGAAATATGAACGTATCCAGCATGTAGAGAGAGAGAGGGAGCGGGATAGGCTTCGCCAGGTTTACTTGCCCCAAAGAGACCCGGTCTGAAAAGTGCAGTGTAGTGCCTTCAGCGACTCCACAGTGAGTTCTTTTAGAGGAAAAATGAGCGTGCTATGGCTAGGTGACAGGCTACTACCACCTCTATACTACGAAGCTGCGGTTTCAAAGGAAAAGGCAAAAGCAAATGATACATCAGAAACCTCATGGGGATACGAGGAATGTTACACATTGTATGCCACTTTCATTTTCTAGCAGACTGCTCTGCGTGTGTGACCCCATGGAAAGCGTGTCGCCACAAGATCAGCGCCACGAATGAAAAATAACAGTTTCTGTCTGATGATTCAGGACATTATTTACATCATGGAACTATGGGAACCCGTTGGTTTTTTTAAACTAATACTCCAGTTTGTTGGTTAAATAGTGGTTGGAACCAGTGAATCCAGTGTTTCTTATTAGTGTGCGTGTGCGTGCGTGCATGCGTGTGTGTGTGCGTGTGTGTGTGTGTGTGTGCGTGTGCGTGCGTGGGCGTGCGTGTGTGCACGCATGCGTGTGAGTGCGTGTGTTTGTGTGTGTGTGTCTTTCATCGCCCACTTACATCATCTTTAGGGGGGCAGAGAAAAGAGAAGTAAAAAGTCTGTACTTTGACTTTCAAATCCTTTTATTCAATTTAGTAAAATAATTATTTCTTTTCATTGCACTTTATCACTTTAAACTTGATGACACAATGCGTAAAAGCTTTGTGCTACAACTTAATGGAGGAGAAGGCTCGGAGCCTCACTGTTCACAAAGCACAAAGCGTTGCTGGTTTGCCACAAGAGTAGAGGACTAGAATCAGCAATTTATAAAAAAAATATTCTTTTATATCGAGGATAATGGAAGAAGCACTTACGTGCTTTTTTACATCCAGTCCGCGTGTGTATGCGGTTTTGTCAACTCTGTCATCTGTTCCCACCGGCACACAATGGCTTACTCTTACGAACAGCGGAACAGGATTTAACGTGTGCGCAAGATGTTCTGCATGCGTTCGCACACGGGGCCTCGGTTTATAGTCTCATCCGAAGGACTTTGACATTCAATTCGATTTTTTTTTGGTCAAACTGGGAAGAAAGGGCGAGGCAGGGAATCGAACCCAGAACCTCACGGTTTACTTGTTGGCAGGCAAACGTCTTAACCACCCTGCCACCTTTCTTCACAATTTATTGAATAAAAGTTGTTTAAGCCAAACCCAGCGTAGATCAACATAGTTGCCTCAACAGCTTGATATCGTGTTTTGCAAACATGCTGATGGCCAACAACCTGATAAACTAGGGCAATAAGTACAGAACGATAAACAGTGTTTGATTACCACTGAAAGGCATGGTTAGGATTCAAAATTCACATAATTATTAAGCAAACAGACTATGCAAATAAGGAAGCTTTTGTTTGTACAAGGGTAATAATGTATCATATACATGCAAGACGCATTCATTATCTTTTTTTTTAAATTGGACTGTGTGGGTGATAAGACGAATTTAATGTTTCTATAAGTGATCAGAGAGCGGACTGGTCTTCAGTGGAACGACTTATTACGGAAAGGTGAAAAACTGCGAGGAGTGGAGGAAGCTGGTTGCAGAATGTTCAGTGGTATCTGAACGGTCTACTAGACTACAGGATAGGTGAAGGTGAAATGATCAAAAAATTAATTCTTAAATAGATTTGGTTGTGTCGAGCAAATTTAGGTGAAAATCTCTTTCATACTTCATCAAAATTTAATTTTGTACTAATAAGAACGTAGGGAAATTCATACCCTAAGCCACGATGACCTTATTACCGAGGAAGTGTTCCGTTGATCAGCAAAAGTCCCTAAATACTGAACGATGTCAGCAAAGAAATCCGCTTAGTGGAAATCTGCTGCAAAAACCCATCACGCTGGTGGAAAACTGCTGGTGTGGGTGAGGAGATGATTTTGGTGTCGTGACCCTTCTGTCCACAGCTGACCTATTTCTTCACATACGATCGATGTGGTTTGGCGTGTGTGCAAGATGTGATCGCGTGCATTCACACACAGGACACCGGGTTTTTTTGTCCCATTCTAGCGACTTAAGATAGCCTGAAAGACACAGTAAAGATAGGCTGCTCGATCTTATCTTGTATGTTAAGATATCCTGAAAGACATATGAAAGGTTGATCCAGTTATCATGTATATTCAGATATCCTGAAAGACATGAAAGGTTGATCTAGTTATCATATATATTCAGATATCCTGAAAGACATATGAAAGGTTGTTCTAGTTATCATGTATAATAAGGTATCCTGAAAGACATGTGAAAGGTTGATCCAGTTATCATGTATATTAAGATACCCTGAAAGACATATGAAAGGTTGATTTAGTTATCATGTATATTCAGATATCCTGAAAGACATATGAGAGATTGATCCAGTTATCATGTATATTCAGATATCCTGAAAGACATATGAAAGGATTATCTAGTTATCGTGTATATTAAAATATCCTGAAAGACATATAAAAGAAGGGTTGATCCAGTTATCTTGTAAAGTTGTATATAAAGATACCCTTGAAAAACATAAAAGATACGTTGCTCCATCTATTGTGCATGACATTAGGATACTTGAAAGACATATAGAAGATAGGTTGATCCAGTTATTTTGTATATTAAGAGACATTGAAAGACATGTAAAACTGTAGGTTGCTACATCTGTCTTTTATATGTCTTTCAACGTGTCTAAGTCCCTAGGATGGGATGGAAAACTGCTGCAATAACCGATTTTTGCCAAATTTAATCGTTAAAGAGCATGCACACTGTCTTAAGCACTGTACTATTTTACCTTATGATTCAACATTTAAAAAATGGAACCGAGCTCAGTGAGAAAGACTGTACTAGCTTTTGTTCTGACATAGGGCTAGAGGGGACGGGATAGCCTGGTGGTTAGAGCGTTGAGCTCGTGATCTGACGGCGCGGGTTCGAGCCCCCATCAAGGCACCCGTTCAAGAGGATTTTTTTTCTCTGGAGTTAATATCAGTACCGACCCCCCTCCCCTGAAAATCCTTCCGATGAGACTAAACACCTAGGTCTTGTGTGCAAACGCACGCAGAACATCTTGTGCACATGTGAAAACCCGTTCCACCTTTCGGAAGAGTACGCAATTCGTGCCTGTTTGAACAGATGACAAAATTTTAGAAAAACAAAAAAGATGCATACACACTGGTGTTGTGTATAGACATCTTTGCTGAAGTTGGAATGCGGCTACCTTCATTGTGGACAAAATGGTCGCATACGCAAAAAACTCTTGTGATTAATGAGCCTTGAAGCTCTAGCCGAGGAGAAGAAGAAATCTGATATTTCAATTAGACTTTATTCCACAGCCAGCACCATGCTCAACACGACACATTGTCAACAACCTTCATTTCCAATACACAAAAAACACAACTGAAGAGCAGACCAGTGTGGAGAAAACGAATCTTGAAATATTCATATAATCATTAGCGCTCTGGTAACTCACATAGTTTTCTGTATTCAGATGCGGATTGTTAAAACTTATATGGCATTTTTAATCGCATTCATACATATAAGGATAGATTCAATCCAATCTTGATGTTTATAGCCCCGCCGACCACAGAGACCATATCGGGGCTGCCACCTCGTACAATTTTAAATCTCAGAATAAAACTGTGCAGCTTCATACAGATTAAAACAAGGGTATAAAACCAACTCTACTGTCCTTCCTTGTATCAACGCCCTGGCCAACCATAAGGGTCAACCCAGGACAGATACACCGCGTTGTGGGGAAAAAACCCACATCAACCACACATAAAATGAGATAATACCAAAACCAGATCCCTTAAAACGACCTTCTTATTTACCAGCTATAACACTTTCACTCATATCAGACGGGAAAAGTCCGATTCTCATAAGGATGGAGAAGACTGGGCTTTAAATTAAGACAAGCGTCACTGAAGCAGCTGCCTTGATGGTGGGTAAAACAGTCGCCTACACAACATCTCACCATTAATTTTGTGAATCTAGGAGCTCCAGGGAAGAAAAAGAAGTGAGATAGGGGAGAAAGATTCTATTCTTCTATTCTTTGATAGCAAGGATAATGGAATAAGCACTTATGTGCTTTTTTACATCCAGTTCCCGTGTGTATGCGGTTTTGTCAATTCTGTCATCTGTTCCCACCGGCACACAATGGCATACTCTTACGAAAAGCGGAACAGGATTTAACGTGTGCGCAAGATGTTCTGCGTGCGTTCGCACACGGGGCCTCGGTTTATAGTCTCAGCCGAAGGACTATTGAGGAGAGTGGAGTCTGCACTGATGTTAACTCCAGGGGAAAATATCCCCTTGAACGGGAATCGAGCCCGGGTCGTCAGATTGCGAGCGCAATGTTCTAACCACTAGGCTATCCCGTCTCCCTGTGAGAGAGAGAGCGAGAGACAGACAGACAAACAGAGATAGAGAGACAGAGGCGGGAAGACAGACAGAAAGTCAGAGCCAGTGAGAAAAGACAGACAGAGACAGAAAGACCGCGAGAAATGGACAAAGCAGACAGACAGACTGACAGTAAAAAAAATAGCTATTACTTGCACATAGCAAGATGATTCTGTCTGGTTATCGCTGCTTTCTCTGTTCCTCGGCTAGAGCTCCAAGGTTCACCAATGGTGAGATTTTGCTTTGGCGACCGTTTTTGTCCACCATGGAGGTAGCCGCATTCCAACTTAAGAGATATTAGGTCCATGTTTCCATAACGCACCACACGCTGACATGAAGTACAGGATCTTTAACGCGCATATTCGATCTTCGTTATTGATGAGGGTTTTTTTGTTTTTGGTCGCGTGTGAGTGTGCGTGTGTGTGTGTGTTTTCTTTCTTTTTTTCTCTGTTACTATTTTTCTTATGGAGTTAGTCTTATTACTATTGGTTATGGTAATAATGTAGTTAGATAATATTGATCAAGGTTTTTTTTAATCCTAGATAGATGGCTTGATGAAGAAAAGCAAATGTATTGCTTATTCAATGTACCATCTGGAAATAAAAATTTGACTTGACTTGACTTCTGCATAATGTATACACACGAAGAGAATTAAGGCACTGGCAGGACTACCCTTGAAGTTGACCTGGGAGATTGTAAAAAAAATCCCCACACTTAATGCACCAGACGCCGCCGAGATTCGAACCCACGACTTCATTGAGCAATGGAATTGAAGTCGAATGGTCGTAACCACTCAGTTGTAGCGTCCGTCAGTAAGATGTTGGATTGGTTGTGTACTTTCCAGAAGGTTCAGATACTTAACTTAACTGTATGATGTCACAAAGTGGGGCAGTTCGAAGGCCTTGAGATACAAGTTTCTGTATTGTAGAAAACATAGTATGAATCATGTCAGCAATCATGTCACGACATTTGACAACATAGTATCTGTCCTGTCAGCAATCATGTCATGACGTTTGAAAACATAATATATATCATGTCAGCAACATGCCATGACTTTTGAAAACATAGTATAATTATGTCATGTCAGCAATCATGCCATGACGTTTGACAACATAGTAACGATCATGTCAGCAATCATGTCATGACGTTTGAAGACATAGTATCTGTCATGAAAGCCATCATGTCATGACGTTTGAAAACAGTATCTGTCATGTCAGCAATCATGTCATGACGTTTGAAAACATAGTATCTGTCATGTCAGCAATCATGTCATGACGTTTGAAAACATAGTATAATTATGTCATGTCAGTAATCATGTCATGAAGTTTGAAAACATAGTATAATTATGTCATGTCAGTAATCATGTAACGACATTTGAAAACATAGTATCGATCATGTCAGCCATCATGTCATGACATTTGAAAGCATAGTATCTGACATGTCAGCAATCATGTCATGACCTTTGAAAACATAGTATCTGTCGTGTCAGCAATCATGTCATGACGTTTGAAAACATAGTATCTGTCATGTCAGCAATCATGTCATGACGTTTGACAACATAGTATATGTCGTATCAGCCATCATGTCATGACGATTGAAAACATAGTATAATTATGTCGTGTCAGCAATCATGCCATGACGTTTGAAAACAGTATCTGTCGTGTCAGCAATCATGTCATGACATTTGACAACATAGTATATGTCGTATCAGCCATCATGTCATGACGTTTGAAAACATAGTATAATTATGTCATGTCAGCAATAAGGTCATGACATTTGACAACGTGGTATCGATCATTGCGGCAATCATGTCACGACATTTGTCAACATAGTAACGATCATGTCAGCAATCATGTCATGACGTTTGAAAACATAGTATCTATCATGTCAGCAATCATGTCACGACATTTGTCAACATAGTAACGATCATGTCAGCAATCATGTCATGACGTTTGAAAACATAGTATCGATCATGTCAGCAATCATGTCACGACATTTGAAAACATAGTATCGATCATGTCAGCAAATCATGTCACGACATTTGAAAACATAGTATCGATCATGTCAGCAAATCATGTCACGACATTTGAAAACATAAGTATCGATCATGTCAGCAAATCATGTCACGACATTTGAAAACATAAGTATCGATCATTGCGGCAATCATGTCACGACATTTGAAAACATAGTATCGATCATGCCAGCCATCATGTCACGACATTTGAAAACATAAGTAACCATCATTGCGGCAATCATGTCACATTTGAAAACATAGTATCGATCATGCCAGCCATCATGTCACGACATTTGTCAACATAGTAACCATCATTGCGGCAATCATGTCACGACATTTGAAAACATAGTATCGATCATGCCAGCCATCATGTCACGACATTTCGGACAGTTAGACCATTATCAATCATGCAGGTTTGAAAACATAGTATCGATCATGCATCAATCAGTCAGACATTTGAATAGTATCGTCATTAGCAAATCATGTCACGACATTTGAAAAAAGTATGTCGATCATGCACAATATGTCACGTATTTCGAAACTAAGTTCATCTGTCGCAAATATGTCAGCATTTAAAACGATAGTTTGATCATCGGCTCTGTCGACTTTCACAAACCATATCGCAACATCAACATTGAAAACTAATCATCATGCCACCAACTAACAAACCTATAACCAACAACCACTCGCGGGCGATGCACTCCACTGACAACATCGATGCATGCACGCATCGCACACACGCACGCAGCACTATTCAACACACACACCAAAAGTACACAAAACACAACCAGAACACACACCCCAGCAACTACCACACACACACACACCCAGATACACACACACACACTACACACACACAACACCAGCACAAAACACAAACACAGCGCGCACCACACACACACAACCACGACTAACAACACACACACACACGCACGCACGTACACACACCACACACACGTACTCACAACCACACACCACGCACGACACACACACACACAACACACACACACACACACGCGTACACACACACCCCATCACACACACACACACAACTCCAACGTGTCTCTTTTCCACCCACATGCGCTTTCCAATGTATTTCTTAAATGCCGTCATTTTCATCCTTTACTGCTTTCAAACGCATTGTTGAGGGTTGGAGAGGGGGCGGGGATGGGGGAAGAGATAGCCTAGTGGTTAGAGCGACGAGCTCGCCATCTGATGGCACAGGTTCGAGCCACCACCGAGACAGCTGTTGGAGGAGATTTTTCCCCTTGGAGTTAACATCAGTACCGACTCCACTTTTGAAAAAGTCTATCAATCAACCAATCACGCAATCAATGAATTAATCAAGCGAATAAGCGATCAAATTCTTTTATTTAGAGGACAATGAACAAGCCCTCATGTGCTATTTTTTACATCCAGACCCCGTCCTTCGTAATTATGAGACATGAGACTATAATCAGAGATTTTGTGCAGAACTTCTTGCGCATATGTTTTAAAACCCGTTCAGCCTTTTGGAAGATCAGGCCATTGTGTGGCGGTCGGAATGGGGGATGTCGAAAGTTAAAGAAAAACGAAAAACAGTACGCACACTGATGTCGTGTTTAGACATCAGCCCCGAAGTCAGTACGATGGGTACGTGGTTGCAAACGCAAAATCTCAGCATTGGTAAATCTCAGAGCCCTAGCCAAGGAACAAAATGACGCAACCAAAACCAAAACCAATATACCAAAAAACCAACCCCCTATTGTTGAAAAAAGCTGTTATTTTATCAACAATCTCTTGGCTCTTGATTTATTTCAATTTTTATCTTTGTGTCATGACCAGTGTATTGTTAAAGCGTAACCATAGTCCACAATCTTATTACAAATTTGGTGCTTTATCCATAATCTTTTTTGCCGTTGGGTTGTTAAAAGGCACCATTATTTCATCCAATAGAGCTTTGCCATTGGATTTCTAAAACGCGCCATTATTTCATCCAATAGAGCTTTGCCATTGGATTGCTAAAACGCGCCATTATTTCATCCAATAGAGCTTTGCCATTGGATTGCTAAAACGCGCCATTATTTCATTCAATAGAGCTTTGCTATTGGATTGCTAAAACGTGCCATTATTTTATCCAATAGTCCTTTGCTACTAGGTTGTTAAAACACGCTGTTATTCATCCAAAATTTCTTTGTCCTTGTATTGTTAAAGCGTTCTGTTATTTCATTACACACAAAGAGAAAGAAAGAAAGAAAGAAAGAAAGACAGACAGACAGACAGACAGACAGACAGACACATATACATACATACATGCATAAGATAGATAGATAGATAGATAGATAGATAGATAGATGGATAGATGGATGATGAGATGGATGATGGATGGATGGATGGATGGATGGATGGATGAGATAGGATGATGGATGGATGATGAATGGATGGATGGATAGATAGATAGATAGATAGATAGATAGATAGATAGATAGATAGATAGATAATAGATAGACATAACATATAATATTATATCATATGTATACTTAAAAACGTGCCGCTGATTTATTCAGTATCTCTTTGTCAATGCATTGTGTGTTATTTCACCCACTTAAAAAAAACAACAGATTTTGCCATTTCTTTGCCAATGTATTTTTTTAAAGGAGTAGCTATTTCATCCACTCCTATCCTTTCCAGTTCATTCCAGTAAAATATTCGTTGTTGGGGGTTTTTTTGCTATTCATTGTTGCATTGAAAATGTCACTACTTTCTTGCACAGTATCTTTACCGATCTGTTGTTAAAAATGCTGTAACTTCATCCATCATCTTTTTTTCCAGTGTGTTGTTAAAAACTACAGTCGTTTCTTTCATACCTGTTTTGGTGCAGTAAACTACTTTCATTAAACAATTTATCATAAAAAAAACAAAAATCCATAATAACACAGCATGAGGAGAGCATCAAGCCATGATCTAGTTGAGTCTCAGCTTTGAAGAAAAGCCAGCATCTCTCTGGTGCTTTGTGAACAAGGAGAGACACCAGGACCACTGATACATTCTTAACCTAAAGTCTTTCGGATGAGACTATAAACCGAGGCCCCGTGTGCGAACGCACGCAGAACATCTTGCGCACACGTTAAATCTGTTCCGCTTTTCGAAAGAGTAGGCCATTGTGTGCCGGTGGGAACGGATGACAAAATTTACAAAACCGCATACACACGGGGACTGAATGTAAAAAAAAAGCACACGAGCGTTTATTCCATTATCCTCGATATAAAAGAATAAATAAATAAATAAATATATAAACTCCGTACACATTTCAACAATACATCTACTTTAAGATGTATTGCGGAAAACTGTTGTTCTTTCTCCTACAATCTTCTTTGCGAAAGTGCTGTTATAGTGCCATTATGATTATTACCCTCAACATATCCCTTTGCCAGGGTATTGTCAAAGAGCCGTTATATACCCACACAGTCTTTGCCAATGTATTGTTAAAGTGTTGTTATTTTACCCGCAATATCTTTGCAAAAGTATTGTTTAAGTGCTGTTATTTTACACACAGTATATTTGCCAGTGTATTGTTAAAGAATCGATACGTTAACCACAATCCCTTTGCCAATGTATTGTTAAAGTGCTTGTACTTACCAACAATACCTTTTGCCAATGTATTGTCAAAGTACCGTTATTTTATCCACAATCCCCTTGCCTATGTATTGTCAAAGTACCGTTATTTTACCCACAATCCCCTTTCCTATGTATTGTTTAAGAGTGCCGTTATTTCAACCACAAGTTCTTGGCCAATGTATTGTTAAATGTGGTTATTCCATATAATTATAGTCGTATTATCAATATATTGGTTAACTCTCGCTGTTTTGTCCACGATCTTTTTGCCAACAAAATTGTTATCAGGCGTTGAACTGTCATCCACCATACCCTTTTCAAGTATATATACCATGATTTATGTACAGATTCATTACAAAACAAATTGTTGAAAAGCATAGCTGTTTCCCTCCCAGTCAGTACTCTAGGTGTCAACATTTTCAACATCATGATTATCGTTGTTTGTAAATCTGTTTGATGAATTCATTCTTTGCATGAATAATAAGTATATAAGTAACATCATTGTGGTACTTTGAGCTTCCTTCCCCCCCCCCCCCTCCCCCTCCAAACTGGGCCAGGGCATTTTTGAATAACAAACCTTTCCCAATAGGGTTACACACCTGTTCGTTCCCAAAGCGTTCTAAATGTATTCTGTCTCAAACTGCTGCCCATGCTTGATTGATATCCTGCTGTGAATAGCGCAATCAGTGGTTTTGTGCGTCACAATCTGTTGACGACAGTTTCTTTTTAGCGGGTATCGATCCCCGTTGGCGCTCTTTATCGATGATGTTTAAGTGGTATCACGCAACCCCCCCCCCCCCCCCCCCCCCCCTCTTTTGGAAACTTTTCATTTCACCCATCAGGAATCGTTCGCTGCATCTTCGGTGTAATGGTGCGTGAAAAGTGCACAGGGGGTGATAAAGAGCTGTAGCTCTATGTTTTGTTTGGTTTGGTGTGTGTGTGTGTGTGTGTGTGTGTGTTGTGTGTGTGTGTGTGTGTGTGTGTGTGTGTGTGTGTGTGTGTGTGTGTGTGTGTGTGTGTGTGGTGGTGTTGGTTGGTTGGTTGGCTGGCTGTGTGTGTATGTGTGTGAGCGTGTGCATGAGTGTGTATTGGTTTTGTGTGTTTGTGTGTGTTGTTGTTGTTGTTTTTCTTGTTTACTTGTTTCAATTGTGTTTGTCATGTGGGAGGTGATTGTGTCGTGTTTGCTGTGAACCTTCAGCATCACCTTTTTCCACACCCCTCGTTATGGCCTCGTTTACACACAGCTTCACCCAGACTCGTGTTATCCTATCCCTAGAGCCAGAAGCCTACCGGGAGCTAGCGCAGCTGCCAGTGGTAGGTTTGCCATGGTGCCACTAACCAGAGGAAGCCCTGCACCACTACTGCTGGGCTGCCACAGCGGTATCCAGTGATGCCCATTCTGACCCTGCCCCAGAGTGGAACACCATACACAAAGTGGCCTACTGTCTACTCAGCTCCATACACAAGGCGCTCATTCTGGGGCGGTCACAGCCCCTACACCCCTCCAACGGCCATCTCTCGTGAACGGAGTGTGGGGACTTGGACACACACTCACTGCAGGTATGAGCAAGCGAACGTCCAGACGTCCACACGAACATCGGGACTGGCCAAGACTGCCCTACAGGGAACAGTACGAGAAGTGGAGACGAAGAAGAGGCAGACAGAGAAAAACGATGGGAGGGCAGCATCAGAGAGTGGACTGGCTTTGAGTGGAATGATTTGCTTCGGAAACCACAGGACCGCGGGGAGTGGAGGAAGCTGGTTGCAAAATTTTCAGTGGTGCAACGGCTTACAAGACTACAGGATAGGATAGGTGAGGAGGGTGAAGTAGGCATGGGGATAAGGAGAAATCAAAGCTGAGGTTTGCTACGAGATATAGAGCAAGCAACACGGGCAATCAAAACAAAGACTTTGTCCCGCTGCATACGAATTACGAACAGTCTACAGCTGTGAGAAGAACTGGTAGTTATAGTGAGCTGTGGAACCAATCTCCACGGAACTGTCAAAGGCAGGAGGGAGACAAAGCGGCAGATGCAGAATTTATTTATTTTTAATATAAGTGGTAGCCGGACAACGCTGCAGAATGGACAAGAGCTAGGAACCGTCTGCAGAGATCTGTGCATTCTCTCTTTATATGTTTGCTGTGTCGTAAAGTGGACAGGATCAACGGAGAAAGAAATTCTCCCCCACTCTGGAACTTTCCTGTAGAAACTTACAGCTGAATGCTGCATGCTGTATTTGATTTAATGACACCACACATGGGCTTTGGCACACTACTGCTGACATAAATGACAAATGTAGGTGAAATATTATTCAGTACTTTATGAGCAATATTTTTCGTGGGAAATAATTTTGTGAGCAACAGTAAAATTATCTGGGTTGTTGTTTTTTTAAATACAGTTTTCCTTTCTAAAATTTTTCTTTTTTTCAACTTTTTGTCGCCACAGATTTCATCGCCATATACACAGCTGCCTTACTTTTGGGTGAAAATTGTCGTACCCAATCCAATCCAATCCTGCTGTTTTATAGCCCTGCCGACCACAGCCACCATATCAGGGCTGTCACATCATCAAATTTTAAATGTCAGATTAAAACTGTGCAACTATATACAGACTAAAACAGGATATAAAACCTACTTGACTGTCGTTCCTTGTATCAACGCCCAGGCCAACTGTAAGGGTCAACCCAGGACGGGCACCGCGTTGTGGGAAAAAAACCCACATCAACCACACGTAAAATGAGATAAAACCCAAACCAGTTTCCTTAAAACAAGCTTGTTCTTAGTGACCAACCACAACACTGTCACACATATCACACGGGAAAAGCCCGATTCTTTCCATTGGTGAACCTTGGAGTTCTACTGAAAACAAGTCAATGACACATTGAAATCAGACACTAATCACAACTCTTAAGACACACACACATAGATAGATAAATAGAGATAGATAGATAGATAGATAGATAGATAGATAGATAGATAGATAGATAGATAGATAAAGAGGTAGATAGGTAGATAGATAGATAGATAGATAGATAGATAGATGGATAGATGGATAGATAGATAGATAGATAGATAGATAGATAGATAGATAGATAGATAGATAGATAGATAGATAGATAGATAGATAGATAGATAGATAGATAGATAGATAGATAGATAGATAGATAGATAGATAGATCAGGAAAGAAGGAAACATACTTTGCATACAAATTAATGTTTAGAGCAACAATAAGCAAACAGCTTAAAGCGTGCTTTAACACACACAAAAACTTTAAACTACTTAGTACTTTTGCAGCTAGCGGGTACGTGTTCATATGAAACAAGTGCATGTTTTTCAAAAAAGTTCCAAGGATGACAAATCCTCATTTTGCTGCAACCACATTTAGGGAGGAAAGTTCTAAATGATTTCATACAAAATACCAAACAAACACCTGCAAAAATAAAAACGAGGGGAAAGAAAGCAATGGTACAATTCCAAGAAAACTATACCAAAAGGAATACTTTGAAATAAGACACAGTTTTTAAACTAAAAACAAATAAATAAATAAATATATAAAAAATAAAAGTAAACAAATTATACATATTCAAACGTTTGAGATATATATCAGTGAAAACTCTTTTTTCAACAACATGAACTGCGTCTCTGCGAGAGCAATAATTATTGCATAAATTAATTTCCACAACGGCACCAAGCCATGTTGACAGTGTACTTACAGAAAGGCGGAACTGGTTTAAAACGCGTGCGCAAGATGTTCTACACACAGGCCCACACGGGGCCTCCTCAGTTTATAGTCTCATCAGAAGGACTTTTCGGGGGGAATGGAGTTGGTACTGATGTTAACTCCAGTGGACACTTCTTTAAAATGGGGGCCACGATGGTGGCCTGATCCCGGGTGGTCAAGATTACGATCGCAACTCTCTAACCTTAGGATATCCATCCCCACCACCTAGCCCCCCCCCCCTCCCCCTGCACCCACCCTCAAGATAATGAAATGAAATGCAACATGAAGTATAGCACACATTTATCATACATTGAAGGCAGAAAATCAAAAATACTAAAAGGAGTATTGATCATGGTTTCGGATATATAGGCGTATCTGATATCATCATCATCATCATCATCATCATTCTTTTTCTTCTTCTTCTTCTTCTTCTTATTCTTATTATTATTATTATTATATTATTATTATGACGAATGGAATTTATATAGCGCTGAATCTTGTAAAGTAAACAAATCGAGGCGCTTGCATTCAAATCATTTACGAGCATGCAACCATCCACAAATTTAAGGATTAACATATATTAAATTGATACACACACGCACATGCGCGCGCGCGCGTGCGCAACAGGCTTAGGTGGGGTGGTAGAGGTGAAGGTAGCTGTTGAAAAGTAGGAACAGATATGAGGGGAAGATCTCAGATAAGAAATATATGCGTTTTGAGGCTGGATTTGAAAGTGTCAAATGTAGGCTTTTGGCGAAGTGGGAGAGGGAGGTCTTTCCACGTGGATGGACCAGAAACAGAGAAGGAGCGACGGCCGACAGTGGTTTGTTTGAATCTGGGTGTTCGAAAGCACAAAGTATCCGCGGCTGAACGAAGGAAACGGGATGGAGTGTACAGGTGACGACAGTTACAGAGATAAGAGGGTGCAGATTTGTGGAGACATTTGAAGCAGAGGGTACTTATCTTACACTTTACTCTTTGTGAGATGAAATACTATATAAACAAAAATATGAGGGTGAAAGAATTCGCCTCGTGTAAACTGAAACGGAATTCTTTTGCTTTTAAAGGTTATTGTACAGCGTGATAAACGAACTGTTAGTTGATATTTCCTATGAAGAATGCAGTTCGGCATAAGCCATCTTTCTTGTTGGAAGGATAGTCTAATGGTTAGAGCGGTTGTAGTAGTCATGATCTCCCTTCCCTCCCCCTGCCCCCCCCCCCGTTCCCGGCTACTAGAGCTCCGAGGTTCACAAATGGTAAAGTTTTTGTACACAGACAGACAGACAGACAGACAGACAGAGATATGGATAGAAAGAATGAGACAAAGAGAGACAGAGAGGCAGAGAGACAGAGAGAACACAATTGGAATGAAAAATACATATTAGTGTCAGTACATACTTATGTGAAACAAGGAATTATAATACATGAGAGACAGACAGAGACAGAGACAAAGTGACAGACAGACAGAGATAGACAGAAAGACAGACAGAGAGGAAACAACGGAAAGCTGGGGAGAGAGAGAGAGAGA